>ML685785.1:16325308-16373063 GCA_007922175.1 Pelusios castaneus | reverse complement strand
TAACAGGTTTCCCAAAAGAAACAGCTCTCTAGTTCTTCAGAAGAAAAAGTAAAGTAAATGGAGACTTTTTTTTGATACCACTTCCAGCACTGAAATGTGTCAAGCATGCTATAAAACAAGCCTTCATGTTTCCCCAGAAGATATCTTAATTCAGAGAGCCACTTCAGGCCACCAGCTTTTCAGCATCTGTATATTTACCACAAGCAGTTTCTTCCCAGACATGTAGATCAGGACTAAATCTCTGCAGCAAGTCGCCAACATCAGCAAATTGTTTAGGTCCCATAGAGAAGTTATGTTACTAAATAAAGTTTTCACATCACTGGATGTGACTGGAATGGAGGCATACAGAGCACTGTGTAGTAAACAGAAATGTAACCTGGGAGCCGAACAACCTAGGAAGGTGAGTGGATTCAGAATCAGAACCGGGGTCCAGATCTGAATTGCACACTTGGGCTCCCTCTCTCATATTTATAATGGTCTGAATCAAACCGCTCTGAATTGTGGGATGGTTAAGATTCAGACTGGACTTTGCAGCTTGGGCACATCCTATCCATAAGTACACTTCAGTGATAGCCAAGTAAGTAACAGCAATGTAGCTACATGTGATTCACACTGGTCCAAGTGAGAAAAGAGTCAGGCCTCACATCCCTGCCACAGGAATTTAGGCCAAACTTTCCCAAAGTGGCTACTTCATTTGGGTCTCTGGGTGCCCTGCAGGAGGCACCTTGGGCTTGACTTCCAGAACCACAGGGCATCCTGAGCTCCAGTTGAAGTCAATGGGAGTTGCAGGCATTTGGCACTTCTTGAAAAGCAGGCCCCTTTTAAAGTGTCTCAGGTTGAACCCTCAAAAACTGAGGTACCCAATATTACTAGACCTTTTTGAAAATTATTATTGAAGTTTAACTCCAAGGAATGTGGTACTGGAGCTGGGCCTGGGTGCCTGATGCAGGGTCCCTGGTGTGGGGGGAAGAGCCCAGAAGCAAGGTCCCCCGCTGGCAGGTGAGGCCAGAGTCAGGAGCAGGCCACCTGCAGGGGATGGCAGAGGGGGAAGGGGGATGGCAGAGGGGCCCGGAGCCACAGGGGAGCAGGCATGGGGCCTGGTGGGGGGAGGGGGAGACCAAAAGGGAGGCCAAAGAGTCACATGCAGCTCCAGAGCTGCAGGTTACAGATCCCTGACCTACAGGACACACAGCCTCAGTGATCTGAACAGGAGGGGCATTATATTGCTAACCATGGGCCCAAGTCAGGAAGCCATTGTGGCACCTGTTGACTCAAAGAGTGGGGGGGATGAAGAGGGGGTCAGGAGTATGTCCCTGTTGGGTTTGCTGGCTGATAAGTAGATAGCAATTCCATGGTTGGAGGCTTGGAATGTCCCTAGTGAATTTTACTCTGCCTCCTCCGCCTAAAAGAGTTGGACCTGGAAGGAATATTTTTTTACTAGCTACTGCTGCACAGTTGCTACACTTAGCCACCAAGGCATTGAAGTGAACCACCAGCAACCCCTGCAGGATCCAGAGTGATCCTGGACCATCCCTCTGTGTTCGAGAACTGCAAGATCTTGAGGGAGAGGGGGATAGTATATGTAGCGTTTGGTGGACTTGAGACTGCCGCACAAAATGGGGAGAGTTAATAGGAAAGGGAAGAAACTTTATCCGGCAAAGTGTATTTCTGCTGCTTCCTCCCCATGTGCACAGGAGCAGCCCAGCTAACCGAGGCTGATTTACAGTGCTACCCTACCCCTATAAAATTTCCTAGGCCTGGTACCTCTGAAAATCAGGCCATAATCCTCTCTCTGTCTTCCTTTGTCTTTGTCATGCTAGCTGTGAATACAACTCTATCTCCTGTTGGTTCCAGGCTTTTAGAATGACTTGTGGTTAAATGCAATTGAAGGTGCTGTTGCCCAAACCTGTTTGTCCTCATGCTCTGTGACAGCACTGGAAATCTGGAGCAGACCTTATCTTGCTCTCTGAGGGAGGAAAATAGTTTAGGAAGTCACCTTGGGCTACAGTTGCAAACATTGTTAAGCTCAGAACTGCTGCAGCGCCCCTTTGGTAGCTGGCATTATTTCTGTCAAGATCACTATATAATTGTATTGGATCGGCTACACTGTTACTGATAAAGTGCAGCCCTGTGAACAGATGAGAACAGGGACAGGGTGTATAAAATTAGATTGGCTGTCACTTTGTGAACTCAAACAGATATTTTTCCAGCATTTTATGTGCCAAGTCAAGTCTTTCTGTGTATCTTAAGAACACTTCTTTCTCTTCCCCTTTGTGTAGCTTAACTTCCCCCATTGCAGAGTCATCTCACCTTCTGCCTAACAGATGCCAGCCTCTCCCCTGCGTCCCCTCTTTTCCTTCCCATTGTGTTGTGTCCTTGAGCTGTATGTGCCTCTGCTGTAGCAACCTGGAGAATTTGCATTTTCCCATACTGTCCTATAAGCCGTCAGACTAGTATGAGCACAGGTCCCAAGAACAAATACTGGACAACGTGGCTGCATTTTACTCCTATGCTTGCTTGAGTTTTTGTGCAACAAACTGTGGTAAAAAGGTCTTTAAAAAAAGCTGCATTTTATATTATATTAACTCCAGATTTCTCTAAGACAGAACAATCTTCTTCCACTGGCTTTTCCATGGTTTGCTCTGCCATTCTGTGCTGATCTGTGCCCTTGTGCTGGGGCACCGAGGTGGGGGTGGAGCTATTGCACTCATCAACATTTAATCTTTTTGAACATTTGTAACAGCTGCACCAGAGCAGAGAAAACCCACACAACACCTCAGCGTGGAGATGAAAAAGACTGTCTCCAAATAGTCTCGGCAGGTAAGTTCATTACCCCAGGAATGAGTATGCAATGTTGCTGGTTTTAGAAAATGAAGGCTGGAGCAAAAAGGTGACTCTCACTGGTGTCAGTAGGACTTTGAGCCATTCCCAGGCTTTCAGAGTCAAACCCACATATCTTCACCCTCTTCCTGAAAACCAAAGTATCTAGTAATTATTATATATAACAGCTCTGTGTGCACCCACATGTTTATTTCAGTTCTCTAATTTCCTCATGATAATGATACTGGCCTCCTTTGTAAAGTATTCTGAGATCTGTAGAAAAGGACATGGGGGTTATGGTGGGTGGGAAGATGGATATGAGCCAATAGTGTGCCCTTGTTGCCAAAAAGGCCAATGGCATATTGGGCTGCATCAGTAGGAATATTGCCAGCAGATCGAGGGATGTGATAATTCCCCTCTATTCGGCACTGGTGAGGCCGCAACTGGAATACTGTGTCCAGTTTTGGGCTCCGCACTACAGAAAGGATGTGGACAAATTAGAAAGAGTCCAGTGGAGGGCAACAAAAATAATTAGGGGGCTGGGGCACATGACTTACGAGGAGAGACTGAAGGAACTAGGCTTATTTAGTCTGCAGAAAAGAAGACTGAGGGGGGATTTGATAGCAACCTTCAACTACTTGAAGGGGTACTCCAACGAGGAGGGAGCTAGGCTGTTCTCGGTGGTAACAGAGGACAGAACAAGGAGCAATGGTTTCAAATTACAGTTGGGGAGGTCGAGGTTGGATATTAGGAAAAACTTTCTCACTAGGAGGGTGGTGAAGCATTGGAATGGGCTACATAGGGAGGTGGTAGAATCTCCGTCTTTGGAGATATTTAAGGTCTGGTTAGACAAAACCCTGGCTGGGATGACTTAGTGGAAGTGGTCCTGCTTTTAGCAGGGGGTTGGACTAGATGACCTCGTGAGGTCCCTTCCAGCCCTATGATTCTATGATTCTATCTACAGCTGACAAGCACTAGATAAGAACTAAGTGTTAAAAATGAATACTTCTAAAAAATGATAATTTTACCTGCAGTATATCATTCAGCCACTAGATCAGTGGTTTTCAAATTTTCTTCTTCGGGACCCAGTTGAAAAAAATCATTTATGCTCACGACCCCAAACATTACATCTTTCAGCAATGCATTCCAGTCTTTCGGTGGCAGAAGAGCGGGATGCTGCAAGCCAGTCCCTAAGGGTCTGCGACCCAGTACTGGGTCCCGACCTGTGGTTTGAAAACCACAGCGCTAGATGATTCTGTGTTCTCTACTGAGTTCCAGTGCGTGGGCCTTGGTAAACAGGGAAGACAAAGCTGTAACCCAAACTGCATGCATATATTTTTGTTTCTGTGTAGTTAGTAGCCATTTTGTTTTTTGAGTTCCTACTGTTTAAGTCAGACTCTGATTCTGAAGATCAGGGCTAATGCCAAAATTGGAGCAATAACTGGCAACAAAGACAATCCATTCATATAACATTTTCTAAGTGCTACAGGAAAAACTGATTCCTCAACCAGCATTTGGAATCTGACACTACCACTTTCTTACATGCCAAATCAAGACTTATCAGACACTATCATTTTCATACATGTCAAAACTTACAAAAGCCACATGTTAATTTTTAAAATACCTAGATACGTAAAGAATAAACTTGGTCAGAGTTTAGGCTGCCAGTTGGTTGTTCAGAATGATGGTGGACTTAGGTGGGCTGAGCACGATGAAAGGGAAATAGTTGTGGTTTAGAAGGCCAGAGACCCAATTAAGTATGTAGTAGAGATGGCTCAGCTGCTTATTCTCTTGCTTTTTATGGTTTGCATTGGTGGAATGTGCAGCTTCCCAGCCTAAACTCCAAACGTAGAAGTTTTGTGGGGATACGTATGCATTACGGCCTCAATTATTCCCAAATTCTTGTTGTTCTAAACAGGAGCATGTTATCATGATGTCTATTAATTATATTGACAATTCCTTTGCTTATCTGTACTTAATGTTTCCTGTAACTTTCAGATAATTAAGGCTGTACTGTGTCTGTGTTTATATATATAACACAATACGCATGCAATGTATGTCTTTGTTTCTATCAGTCACTTTAAAATTCCAGGGGAAATTCAGAGCCGAGACTACATATCCTCCATTGTACTATCTGTAGAGTAGACAGCCTCCTGCTGTCACTATGAAAAACAACATAGTAAAGGCCCATCAGCAGTCTTAGTGCCACACAATTCCCCAACTCCTTCCAATTTCTGTGTCCTATTTGCTCAACCCGGCATATTTATTACTAGTCTCAGTCTTGCATGGTCAACTGTCTTATGAACTGTGCAGTGCAAAGCAACAGGGAGAACTTAATAAAGCCAAGTCAGACTGCACAAGATATTCCTCAATGCTGCTGTAAGGAGAGAGGGACTTTATAGGCACAACTTTGTTGCTCATCAGATATGCTAACACCATATCTGCTAGTATTTCTTGCAGAGGAGCACAGCAAAGTTATTACTTTGGCAAGGGAGGCTGAGAGATTTTCATTATCTACCCTTGGAGATGGTTCCCTGGACACCAGAAGCCAGGTTCATAAGTGTGAACTGATGCCTCATCCTGCAGCAGACAGCAAACCAGGGTAAAAGAATGAGAGGTAAGGGAGTAAGTAGATGTTTCATGGTACTGTAGCTGAGCAACAGCAATGTACACCACTAGATCACTGGCTCTGATCCAGCCCAGGTCCTGAGTGAGTGAAAGCTTTTACTCTAAGGTCACTACACAGCCACCCATTTGAACTGAGCAGATATCTCTGTCTAGCCTAGGGTCCACATACCAAAAATCCCTCCCCCAGCTGTTGTTAATAGGCTCCCATGCTGCCGGTTGCAGCAGAGAAGCCAAGGATAGAGGCGGCATACCAATCTGCCAACCAATCTGACCTCTACTTCATCTCCAGAGCTGTCAGTCTGCTACTTTGGCGTTGATATCCCCAGGTTTATCATACTGTTTCTTAACATGATTCTTTTCTATTGTTAGAGGCAAGGAGAATAAATGCAGTGCGCAGGGGGTGGTCACAACATGTTTCACATAGTGTGGGAGGGGCAGCAGGGAATCAGATGATCTCTGCAAGGTTATGAAAGAACATTCTCCCTTCTGTACAGAATTGGCTATGGGAAGCTGCCAGATATTGTAACAAGTCCATTAGTCAGTTACTGTATAAGTCACTTATGGGAAGCTGAAACTAAACTTGTCCCTTGAGGTCTTAACCTTTGGGCCTCTATCATGTGAGCTAAAGAAAGATTCCTCTACTAGTTGATGATTGTGGCTGCAGAATGCTGGATTAAATGGACCCCTGATGTGGTCTACCATGGCAAATTCTATGTACCTGAAGGGTGACTAATGAAGGAGCAACAGGAATGCTAGTGATAATGGCCCAGTGGTCTGATGTAGTGGAGAGAAAGGAAAGGAAGACTGACATGTTGGTTACACAAAATCTATAGTCCATGGAGGCGAGAACTAGGTGTCTGGCTAGTGGATCTTGCCACATGCTCAGGGTCTAAATGATCACTATATTTGGGGCTGGGAAAATATTTTTCCCTGGATCAGATTGGCAGAGACCATTGGGTTTTTTCACCTTCCTCTGCAGCATGGGGGATGGGTCAATTGTAGGTGTAAATGGTGGATTCTCTGTAATCTGAAGTGTTTAAATCATATTTGAGGACTTTAGTAACTCCGCCAAAGATTAGGGACCTATTACAGGAGTAGGTGGGTGACTGGTTATGTGCCTTGCAGTGTGTACAACATCAGACTAGATGAACATGATGGTCCCTTCTGACCTTAGCATCTGAGTCTATTTCTGAGATATTAAGTATCCACTGGGGTGTTAAAAACGCAAGCCAAATGTCCTGTCCGTTTAGTGGACGCTGGGACTGCCAATAAATCAGAAAATAAGTTCTCCTTACCAAATGCATCTTCAGGTGTACAGGCTGGATCACAGCTTAAGCTTCATGACTTGGAAATCAGCTTGCAAAGGACTTCTTGTAAAAAGCTTTGTGGGAATTTTTAAGCAGCCTAGCCCTTCAATTGACATCTCACCAGAAAAATGGGGAGGGGAAAGAGTTTCCCTATTTCAAAACCTGATTTGAACTGAATCTTGGCTCCTCCGTACCATTTAGACTTTATCAGTCTAAACATGTTCTAGGGAAATACGCTTCTCAGAATTTCTCCTATTATTAACTAGGACTTGACCTTATTTCTATCTCTATTGTTATCTATTTAATGAAAACTTCAGCAGAGAAAGGAAAGCAGCACAGCAGGGATGTCAAGTAAATTACAGAAGATGTGCACGTTCTTATCCAACGCTCACAGGCTGTTCTGTAGCAACGCCTTTCTCTGCTGAAATAGAAACATACACTTGTACATTAAGTCTTGACTCTAGGGCCAGATCCATGCAAGTCATGAGATAACGAAAATCCCAGGTTGTCAACATGTTCCCAACCGACTCTGCTTCCTCCTGAGAGTGAGAACATAGCAGAGGGTGTTTTGACGGGGAAGTTTCTGAGGATCACCAGCCTTGTCTCCTCATTAGAGGCCAAAGTAAAATGGTGAGTGACCTTGATGAGCTGGGGCAAGCAATCCCCTTAGCCAAAGTGCTTCTGATAAATGGTGTGCATCTGCATTCCTTATCAAGGGTCATTGAGAAGAGCAGCATTTCAGGCAAGCAAGGCACCCAGCCTCTTGAGGCACTGAGAGCTTTCAGCAGCAATGCTGTCTGTCAGTTTCTAGGACTGCAATGTTCCCACTCACATAATGAGTCCCTTAAAACTCATGCCCAGCTGAGGAGGATTTTATCTGTGGAGAGCTTGTACTGAGCACTGCAGGAAATTAAAGTCTTAGGGTTGATTCTGAACGGTATCAGATCAGGTGGCTTCAAGGATCTGACCTTTAACATGTACAAGCAGATCAACGGTGCTTGCACATAGAATGCCAATACTAGTTGCGATTATTTGTTGTTATTCATGTATATAGCAGGTCATTTAACTCCTACAATCATTCTTCTCCTGCCCCTCTACATCTCAGCAGCATAGCTTCAAGTTTAGTTGTAGCGGCCAGGTGGGGACCAGACAACTGCCTCGCAGGAGGAAACCACTGGAGGGAGCTAGTGGGGCAAGCAGCCTGATGGAAGAGTTTCTTTTAAATCTTCTGAGGAGGCAGGGCACAGGGCTCAGCAGAATTTGAAGTGAGATCTCCTACCAACAGATTGAGGCACGGGGAAGGGATCTCCTCCCAAACTCATTAAGCGAGATCTTTTTCTTCTGTGTTCATACAGTGCCTGATGCAATGGGGTCCTGGTCCAAGACTGGCACTAATCCTAAGCACTACTGCAAGACTACTACTCCTAATGGCTGATTGGGGATTCCAGTCCCCCTCTCCCTCCCTCCTTGGCAGAGTGGCTCCCATAGGAACCATGTCACCATTGGTTAAACTCCCTGCAGTTTCTTAGCAGTAGCCACTGAGGAGATCCAAATGCAGTTTTCGATTTCAGGTTGCATTAACTCTCAAATGGATCTCCATGTTTAAATGCTCAGGCCTGCACCCAGAACCCCAGCAGAAGGGGATCAATGGGATGCGAGATGTGCAGGGGGTACAGTGCGGTGGATGTAGTGTCTCCACACAGGCAGGGGATCACCCCACAAGGGGATGCTTTGGCCTTTTGCTCTTTCACTGTAAATAGTCTAAATTATCAGTAATCCATTCAGTGTGGGGATTTTCAGCTTGGCAACATGCCTTTAGAATTCTCTGACGTCTGGGCAGGCAAAAGGGAGGAAAAAAACTTTGGCCATACAATGACAGCTGTGTCTGGGCAGATGCAAAAGATTTGATTAGTGAGTGATTGAATTTCTAGGGCTCTATATAAACGAGATTGCTTTCCTAGAGAGCAGCACCCCTGGCATTTCAGTCAGTGATTACAATAGAGCTTTCTTCTGCTGTTACTGAACAAGCTCTAGCTAATGAGATTGTATATAGCAGCCATCACCATGGCATCGGAGTACCTCCCACAGTGACAAAGCATGCCCAAGAAGGTATACTTCCCTCTCTTCCCATGGAAGTTATTAGCCTTTCCTATTGCTTTCACAGCAGTCCTGGTTTGCTCAGACAGGGAACTGGAGACAATCTGCCAAGCAGATGATAAAATTCTACCTCTAGACCAAAGGATTCCCAAACACTTTGCATCTATTGTTCCCGCAGGTCCTGCAAGGGGATGAAGTCAGCACCTGTTGATCGCTGCTTCCTGGCATACTCTGCTGGAACTCTGAGATTCAGGCTTTATGGTGTGAAACAGAGTGCAGTGATCCTTCATTTATTGCCAGCACACGTGTTGATTGTATTCATGAGCCTGAGAAAGCTTATTCTCGCTTGCCTTTCATTTGGGGAGGAAGCTCCTTTGAAAGGTTCAAGCAAATGATCAGGAAAAGAAAATAGCTGCAGCGAAGGCAACACAGCAAGAACTTAAAGGAAAAGGCACAATAAAATAAACAAGGTAGAATAACTTGTTTTCACACCATTTCACATCTAGCCATGAAATAGCTCATACCTGGCTTGAGCCATTTACAGACAAAGTACCTAAAGAGCCGATCTGAGAAATGCCACTGTTCTGGACTCAGAAATATTTTACTGGGGTAACTGGAACCTTCAAGCATCGAGAATGGGAAAGGTGTGCATATTACTAAGCGTCTTTCCGTTATCAGCGATAAACAGTAAAAGAAAGAGCCCAGAACTGGATGCTGCCCTAGAGGGTTTAGAGGGAAGCTGGAGACTTTCCCCTTTAAATCACTAGGTCAGAGATGACCCGGCTCAGTGGTCATTACGATGGGATGACAGTTTATGTGTCATGAGGGGTAGTTCTCAGTCCTGATGCTTACTGTCCAAGTATCAACATGCTTTTGTCCCCATCATAATAGACAGTGGCAGCAGAGATCAGGGATAAGAGAAGTCTGACTGAAAAGGCGTGGAGGCTGAATTACTCTGTCATTTCTAGTTTTCATTGCTCAGGAATAAGGTTGATGACATACGAAGAAAGGTTGCATTGGTACTGAGCATTTCAGGGCCTGATTTCCAGAGGTGTTCGACATCCACAGCTCCCATTGACTGCACATGGAGTTGTGGATGCTCAGCACCTCTAAAAAATCAGGACCTAAATTCAGTTTTAATCAAAGGCATAGCTGAATTTTGCAGGGCCTATATAAAGCAGCTCATAAGCTCAAACAAGGCAGAGGGAGCTCCAGTGCTAGCGAGCTAGCCAGCCAGGCAGCCCATCCATCATCTCCTCCACTCTGACATCTTTGGGCTGGATTCTGATCTCCATGATGCTTCAGGAGTTCTAATGACTTTGTCAGATTCATGCTGTCTTTACACCAGGGTTACCAAATTCACCATTTGGCCCCAGGTCTTTATTTTATTTTAACACCTCTGCTATTTCTGAATGGTGAGGTCATAAATTTCTCCTTATTCCTCCAAGGGCAGGGAACATAACCCGATCTCCAAGCCTTTGAGATGACTCATGTTAATGAGACGAGCAAGGTGTCGACTGATCGGAAATGTCCGTAGGGAAGCATTTACCATTGTCAGCTCTTGAAAGATGATCAGCTGTTAGATTAATCTCTCATAACATATCATTTAGGCCAAAGTGGGTTAGCTAAATCTGTGGTCTTAAGAATTTGCAAAGTTTCCCTTTTGGCTTAGACACAGAGAAAAATAAAGAAGCTGATGAAGTTGTAGGTTGGGGAGTTTTATTCTGTACGCTCTGAATAGAGCAGCAACCTGCTTTTGCCTGCCAGTTGCTGAGGTTTTTACTCCCATTAGAAAGGTAGTAAACTGGCTGACGTTCCCTGTCTCAGGGCAGGTCAACACTGAAAACGCTGCAGTGCTTCAGTGAAGACAATACTGCATGGACAGGAGAGCTGTTCCAACAGCGTAGTTAATTCACCTCTGCAAGAGGCAATAGTTGTGTCAATAGGAGACACCCCCTGTCAACATGGTGCTGACTGCATCAGGGGTAAGGTCAGTATAACCCCATTGCTCAAGGCTGAGTATTTTTCACATTACATTACAGACCATTACAGGTGGTTTGCAAGAGACATGGAGCATGTTGACAACGTATATGAGAAGAGGATGGCTGGAGGTCAGAATTGGAATCGCAGGGAAAAGTGGGGAAATGGGAAGGCTGCTGTGTGAGTCTCAGGCCATGTACACACGATCACTTTATTGTGTGGTAAGGCTCCTTATGGCGCAATAAAGCTGCTAGCGTACACACGATCGTTTTCCCTGTTGCGCGGCAACACCCTCTTGCCGCGCAACAGTTAAACTTCTCAAATTGAAGCTTAAGCGTGCAGCAGTCGCCACCCAAAGCACTGGGGCTGAGCTAGGAGGCTGCAGAGATTTGGTTGGCATCGGGAGCTGCGGCGCTTAAGCGCAGCTCCCGCCACCACCTAAAGACCTGGGGCTGAGCTAGGAGGCTGGCTCGAACCCTCACCGGTTTGAGCCAGCTCCCTAGCTCAGCCCCGGGGCTTCGCGTGGCGGTGGGAGCTGCGGCGCTTAAGCGCACTACCCTCCCCGCCACCGGAAGCCCTGCAGCTGGACTAGGGGGCTGGCTGTGGGCAGTGCATGGTGGGACAGGTGCCCACCATGCACTTCTCTTGTATCACAAAGGAGCGTTCACACGGGTGAATGCTCCTTTGCGATATAACCAGCTCGTGTGTACACACCAAAGCGCTATATTTATAGCGCTTTTCTTGTTCCGCAATAGCTTATTACGGGACAAGTTTGTTGAGTGTACATAGCCCCAGATTGTTCACTATGACCCCCGCTGTTCAACAGGAAGCAGCCCTGATGGGAGTCCTAATAGATTCGAGGAAAAAGGCCTCTCAGGCCAAGTCTACACTGAAGGCAGCACATTTGCTGCATCTGTTCAATCTTTCCAGATTGATTGAGCAGGTCAACAAAGACTTGTGCAATAGATCAGTAAGTCCACCTCCAGAAAAAGAGTAGCTCTGAATCAAAGAGAGGGCATTTCCCTTTAACTCAGCTAGTGAAGCCGCCATGGTAAGTAGGTGTTAGGCAGTGGAAGTGGTGTACTTAAAAAGAAAAACTCGCAGGATCTTATTTAGGGGGGACAAGGCAATATGCCACATTTATTGTGAGAAAAACACTATTTTGTTAATAGCTAATATTTAGTACCAGCCCCTCCCCGCCACAGAGATGTTCTGCTGTTGGCTATGTATAGTTACCAGTCCTGATTGTTGCTTGTGATCGTAGCTTGAGTTCGAGGCTGGTGTTCACAGCTCATGGCAACTACCTGGCCAGGGAAGCTGGACATGAGGAAGAGCGGGGTCTCTGTCAGGCACACCGCTGTGCACCAAAGTTCTTGGATGGTGTGCAGAACATTACCCAAAGCTATGCAGTCTCACCCATCTTTTATCCATGGATCTTGCTGTATCACACTGCCTCAGAGTACTGTATGACCGTGAGTCGTCAGTAAATGGCAGATGTGACTTTGATCTTATTCTTGATGTGGCTTTTCTGTCCCTTTCTTTCTAGGGTGGATTCTTCTTGCTTTTGCAGGGTTTGACTGCATTGTTCTTCAGCCATTAAGGTGGTGTAGGCAGTTTGTCATCAGAACAGGCTTGAGTTGGAGACTTGATCCCATCACACACACCTCTCATTCACACATCCAAACTAAGATCACACATCTAAATGAAATTTCAGCAAGACTTAGGCTGGGCAATACAAAACGAAGTAAACAATTCAAAATGGAGTTTTGGTTACAGTATGGACGGAGTTGCATGTGAATGCATGAGCATGGCATTTTTATCAATGAGTATTCCATATAGCAATATGTGTTTGAAGCAATTCTATGATATAAATTCATCTTTAATGCTACACAAGGGAGACATGCAAGTTATTGTACGTAGCTTGCATGTCTCCCTTCGACCGACGCCAAAAACCACAATAAGTGTAGAACAGGCCTCAGTGTGGGACCATTCAAGGAGATAAGGCTAAGAACAAAGGTACAATTTAAATAGATCTTACTCTGTGTCCCAAGCCTGACCTGCCTTAGGCTCTGGATTTCATATCCTGTTCCCAAACCAAAAACCACAGTAAGTGTAGAACAGGCCTCAGTGTGGGACCATTCAAGGAGATAAGGCTAAGAACAAAGGTACAATTTAAATAGATCTTACTCTCTGTCCCAAGCCTAAGCTGCCTTAGGCTCTGGATTTCATATCCTGTTCCCAAATGACTTTTTACACCCAAAACAGGGCTTCATTGAGGGAAGCAAATGGCAGAATGTGACCATGACAATTGCTTGGGGGGTGGGAAGCAGCCTTAGGCCAGAGACAGAACAAAACTCGGAAAGCAACATAAAAGAAATGTGAAAGTTATAAAGAGCACCTCAGAATTTTGGAATTTTGCAGTCAGCCCTCCAGGCTAATGCTTTCTCTATGTCTATCTGATATTTGCACTTAAATTCCTTCCCTGAAGAGATGATGATCTCGTAGTACTTTATAAATATTTATAACTTCCAAGGCCAGAAGAAACCGTTGTGATCAACTTGTCTGGCCTTCTGTATAACGTAGGCCATAGAATTTCCCCAAATGAATTTCCTAGGCATATCTTTTAGAAAAGCATCCAGTCTTGATTTTTAAATGTCAGTGATAGACAATCCCCTACAACCATTAGTGTATTATTTCAATGGTTAATGATTGTCACCGTGAAAAAATTTACAACTTATTTCCAATCTGAATTTGTCAAGCTTCAATATCTAGCCATTGGATCATGTTATAGCTTTTTGGGAGAGCAATGACCACGCCCCTCTCTGTGACACAGGTAAGTAATATAGAGAGAGAACTTCATTCAGCACCAAAAGGCATCCGACCTCTACAATGGAACACAGTAGCTTTTCAACAGCACATGGCAACACCACACAACAGCTTAGCAGATAATCTGAAAAAAGTGCTTTTGTACTTGCAATTGCAGAAAGAATACTGAGTAGATGGAATGTAATTCTCCATTTGGAAGGTAGCCAGCACCTGAAGGGTAACGATAATATCTGTATGGAGTTAATTTACATTACCTGTCAATTATGATGCTCTAAGAAATGTTACAAAATGCAGAGTGCTCTCAACTTCTCAAATAATGGGTGATCAGACTGTCCTGGGATGGAATTCATATCAGGAGAGATTCTTCTCTTGAAGAAAACCTACTACAGCTTCCCTGACAAGTATTTCCTATTTATGGCTTTCCCACAGGGAGAGGAAAGGAAGGTTGGTCCAGTGATTAGGCACCACCTTGGAACTCTGGTGATTGAGGTTCAGGTCCCAGATCTGCCTGTCTGACCTTGGGCAAATCAATATCATCTTGTGCCTCAGTTTTCCATTTGTACCCTATCTTACAGGGTGTTGGGAGGCTAACCAGGTTAAACAATGGGTTGTGCTCAGATGCTATGCAGAAGTGGGCCATAGAATATGAGTTCTTATATCCTGCCACAAAGGAAAGGCATTCACTTGAAGGGAGGATGCTGTAATTTTATGACTGCTGAAATCAACTGACAGACCAGCTCGCTTAGCCTACATATAAATATTGATAGTACAAAAATCACTTTGCATTTTGCAAAGCTGTCTAGTATATAAGGGATCATTTATATTATTTAATATCAATATTTCAAAATTACAATCATTTGTATGAGCTATGCCATGTCAGGTACTGTTGGATAGGTTATAATTCACTAAAATTGATAAGCCCATTTATTTCTGTGTATCACTGCTATAAGTTCCAAATATGTATAAAACTCTGATATTTCAGATTGTGCTGTTTCTGGGTGACACCTCAGGTAGGATGGCAGCAGCACTAAACCTACTTAATGGCCCATCAATAAAACTCAAAGGTATTATGAATCCAGTGAAAGAACTCCAGGGCTACATACCTTATGAGTCACCGGGACATGTAAGAACATGCCAAAGGACAGGGAAGTCTGGGGCTTTTCCATGCCATGTGCTATGTGGCTGTGTTTGGGAGTCTTAAAAGGGAGCTGTGCCATCCCCATCTTGTCTTCATTCCAGCTTCCTACCTCTGGATCAACGCATCTGCAACTGAAGCTGTGAAAGAAAGGACCGAGACACTCCCAGATACTGGATGTACATGAGGGGGACTGTACAAGTTTGCAAACTCCACAATTCTGCTAAGAATCTGATCTAGATGACCATTTAATATTTCTCTTATCATTTTTCTTTCCTTTTATATTAAATCTTTAGTTTTAGTTACTAAATGGTTGGCTGGCAGTGTGGTAAGAGCCTTGAAATAACCTTTCTCTTTACTGAACCTAGTTACTGACTGGGGCTATGTCTACACTTGTTAATTTAAGTCGACTTTAACTAAGTCGACTTAACTAAGTCAATTTAAAGTCGACTTAGTTAAGTCGACTTAGTGTGTCTACACTTAAAATTAAAGTCGACTTAAAGGGGAACTTACAAAGTCAACCTAGAGCATACACACAGGATGCTCTAGGTTGACTTTGTGGGGCTAGGGGGACCTTGGGCAGGACCACGGTGGCAGGGGGGGCACCCCTTGTGTGCAATGGGGCAAAGGGGGATAGGGACCCTGGTAGGGCATGTGGGCAGGGTGTGACACTGTCTGGATTTGGGGAAGCATTTATGATATTATTTTCTATGGATATCTCATAAATGCTATAATCCATAGGAACTATGTCATGTTTGGTATCAATAGAAAGGTAGTAATTTGCTGGGAATGATTATATAGTTTATGTCTAGGAATTCTATTTTGATTAAAAGTTAGGAATTTGATGTTATATCTATACTTTAATATGTGTCATTCTGGAGGAATGCCTTAGACAGGAGGGTGTGAACAACCATTGTCTCCTTAATGTTAAGGAAGCTCCCACCTATAATGGGCCAAAGGGAGAAACCTGATGAGCCATTAAGGAGACAATAGTTGTTCACACCCTCCTGTCTAAGGCATTCCTCCAGAATGCCACAAGTTACAGTATAGATATAACATCAAATTCCTAACTTCTAATCGAAATAGAATTCCTAGACATAAACTATATAATCATTCCCAGCAAATTACTACCTTTCTATTGATACCAAACATGACATAGTTCCTATGGATTATAGCATTTATGAGATATCCATAGAAAATAATATCATAAATGCTCCCCTAAATCCAGACAGTGTCACACCCTGCCCACATGCCCTGCCCTTGGGGGGCATGCCACGCTCCCTCTGTGCCCCCCCCTGCCAGGGAGGGCATTGGTGTCATCCTCGGGTAGCCCTAAGTCGACTTAGGGCTACCCCAGGGCTACACTGGCTTAATTGGACTTTAAAAAGTCGAAGTAAGCCTTAAGTCTAATGAAAAGTTGGTTTAATAAAGTCAACTTAATTTTCATTGTCGACTTTATTTTCCTTAAGTCGAAAACTTAAGGAAACTGTAGTGTAGACGCAGGGTAAATTAAGTCGACGTAAGCAAGCTTACGTCGACTTAATTTACCAGTGTAGACGCAGCCTGGGAGCCAAGAACTGAAATGCAGGAAAGGGGCTGTGTAATTTTTTGTTTTAGCTTCTTGATAAGCAATTTGGGGAATCAGAAACATTCTTTGTGACTGGTTAGGGAATCTAACTAAAGTGTTAGTCACCAATTTTGGAGAATTTGCTCTCCTTTTTGCAGCCTGACCTTGGCATTTTCAGGTGGGCTACCCTAGGCATGGACGAATCACACATTTGTCACTGCCTACGATGTGTGGGAGAAGATTGCCACAGAACGACATGGTTCTGCAGGAAATGTCTATCACTGCTGTGAGCAATCACTGAAGTGAGCTTTTAGCCCTTGATCAGGCAGTCACAGTCAGTGACGGTGTGTGTTTTTGTGAGCGGCATTATTACTATTATTGCCTTCTGCTCCATACAGAAGATTGGAAGGAGGCTGTTTATGTAAAGTTAATTAACTATTTCTGGTGAGCAAGGCAGAAACAGCTAACAGAAACAGCATCTTATCTATTTCTTCCAGGACACATGGCCTAGTAGTTTATAGAGGCAATATTGTCAAAAGCATATGTTGCTGCTTCCTTCGCTTAGGACAGAGGTTCTAAAATTGAGTTGCGTGGAATGTATGCTGAGGGGTGTGAGAACCCTTAGGAAAGCAGTGGCTGCTGATTGGGTGCCCAGGTTTGAAGGCAGAGCCAACAGAGAAGTATGAGTGGCAATGCTATACTATGCCACCCTCACGTCTGCGCTGCTGGTGGTAGTGGTGCTGGCTTCAGAGCTGGTCACATGGCCAACAATCATTCTGCTTTCTGATGTAGGCAGCAGTATACGTGTTTGCGTAGCGGAGGGGGGTCACATAAATTACTCTAGACACAAAGAAAGGGGCTGTGATCAAATGAGTTTGAGGGCCACTGACTTATGAGGCTCAAGTGTGCAATGCCAAAACATATTATGGGTAGGGAGTGCATATGTGGGGAAAACATTTTTCAAATTTGGTTTGTTATTGCAAGGTTGCTTTTTGAGTTCACAGCACCATGGACTGGCCTGTTGCTATAGTTTACTAGTGAATACTAGTCTATACATGTTGGTTTGTTATTGTAGGGTTGCCTAGTGAGTGCTGGGCTTCACGAACTGGTTTGTTATTTTATATCTGCTGGTAAGGACTGAGTCTTAGTTACTGGGTGTAAAATTCTCTTTCTGTATCTGGGCCATCCTGGTGAAGAGCGAGAGAGCAGCAGACTGTGCTAGCTGGAAGACTGAGGATCCCAAGCTAAGTTAGTGGAGAAAGTGTTGAAAGGGCTTGTTCAGCTTTGGAGAAGAGACTGGGGGCAAAATGGAGGTGATGATGCTGCATTACAGCTGCCAAAGAAGCTTTGATCTTTTCCTTTAACAGTCCCCCAATACAATTTCAGTAAGTGCAGGGCCTGTTTCCGCCAAGCCTTAATTTTTCTGAAGAACGTGAAATGGAATTTCACTTTCAAACATCTGAATCAAAAATAGATGTACCAGAGAAAATCTGTCGGAGGGCAAAGTACAGGCAGTAGCTCAAAGGATGTCCTGATCCATTTGTAAAGTAGTTCAATAGGCCTCCACTTTTTGCAGGATGAATGAAGGATTCGTATGTCATGACTGAAGCATGTATGATGTGGTGGACGGGGAAGCTTACAACACACTGGTCTTCACATTCCTGATGCAGTTCCAGTTGGATATGTTCTTCCTTATTTACTTTCCTAAGTTATTGCAATAATATTGCCGTAGAGCAGGGCTCGGCAACCTTTGCCAGCCCCTGTGCCAGCCCCGCCCACCAGCAGGTGCTGGAGGCGGGGCCAAAAGGGGGCGAGGCCAGGCTACAGGTGCCCTGCCGGCCAGGGTCTGGGCCAGCATTAGTCGGCGGGCAGCCTCCAGTTCCCCACCTGGGGCCAGCTCCCATCCGCAGGGGCGGCACTGGCCTGATGGTCCCTGTTGGCCCCACCCCCTGCTAGACTGCAGGGGGGAGCGGAGCGGGTCACATCGCGTCA
This sequence comes from Pelusios castaneus, assembly GCA_007922175.1. NCBI lineage: Eukaryota > Metazoa > Chordata > Testudines > Pelomedusidae > Pelusios > Pelusios castaneus. The sequence continues at coordinate 16,354,711 of ML685785.1, read as the reverse complement.
CCCCAGCCTTCTCAGAGCCGCGTTACTGCAGGCAGGGCAGAGCCGGCCCCGGCCATGGCCAGCAAGAGGGCGAGTCGGAGCGGCCCACCCGGAGCCGCTGCTGCAGGCGGGAGCCGGGGCCAAGAACTGGAGGCTGCCCACTGGCAGCGGCAGCAGCAGCTCCGGCTGGGCTGGGCTGACCCACCCTCTTGCCGACCATGGCCAGAGCCAGCTCTGCTCTGCTGGCAGTGGCATAGCTCTGGACGGGCTGGGGTGATACGACACAACCCGCTCCCCTCCCGTCCCCTTCTGCCATTCAGCAGGGGGCGGGGCAGCAGGGGCCTGCAGCTGCGCGCCACAGCTGCTGGCCGTGCGGTTTGTGGGGCCAGCAGGGGAGCCTGAGCGGCATCACGTGCCACTCAGGCTCGGCCCACGTGCCAGCTCTGGCACACATGCTGGGGGGTTGCCGACCCCTGCTGTAGAGTTAAACAGCTGCCATTTCCCAATCCCCAAGCTGATTGCATTTCAATGGCGGGTGAAGTGATTACTCTCTGGACATAGGGCAAATGGCTCCATTCAGATCCCTACAATGGGTCTCAGGGCTGATATTCTGCTCTTCTTAAATTTAAAGTATTCTGCACATATAAGTTGGATGTCGTAGGGTAATCTAGGCCTTTACCAGATTTTCCAGCACAGCCCTGAGTGGTTTCTGGTTCTCCTGTTAAGTCATGGGCCTTATAGTTCAGGGATCAGGTGACTATGGGCCAGGAACAAGGTTTGCTGGGAAAGGAAAACTAGGATAAATGGGAAGTCCTGTTGCTTAGTAGAGAGAGAACAAAAGAAGAGTGGCGAGCACAGTAGCTTGCCGAGGCCTGGGAGAATATCTGGGGAAAAAAAGTAGCTTGTAGATAACACTATCCCTGGACCATCCAATAATGGGACTGAAAGCTGGGGAATTTCCTGCTGAGAGGGAGCTGGGAACTGGAACTAGTGTGGCTAGTTTGGCTGATGAAGGCCTGGAAAGAGAGAGGCAGCTGTATGAGGTGGCCCTCGAAATCCTGATGCAGGGCTGTGTGTAGTGGAGGCTGTGATGCTGGCTGCATTAAGGGGACCATTTATTATATTATTTTATACCGGTATGTCAAAATTACAATAATCCATAGGAGATATGGTATGTCAGGTACTGATAGAAAGATTATAATTTGCTAAGAATGATTATATTGTTTATGTGCGTGTGTCATATTTGTATTGGAAGGTATGGATATGTTTAATGTGTGCATTTCAAATTGTGATGTATTTCTTGGCCACATTCTAGAAACTGGATGGTTGCAGTCTTATCCAGTTTAATGGCCCATTAAGAAAATTCACAGGTACAGTGAACCCTGGGAGAGACCTGATGAGTCACCAGAATTTACTCATGTGACTCTGGACTCTACCTTTTTTTCTGTAAATTTCTACAAGCAGCATGGCAAAGGTGAAGGGTCATAAAAGGCAGCTGCACCACCTCCATTTTGTCTTCAAGTTCCAGAGGGGAAGCCATATTAGTCTAGTTCACTAAAACAAACAAGGAGTCCTGTGGTACTTCTAAAGACTAACAAATGTATTTATCGCATGAGTTATTAGTCTTTAAAAGTGCCACAGGACTCCTTGTTTGTTTTTGTTTTCAGTCAGTCTTCACTCATCATCTACTACCTCTGGATCTACTCATCTACTACTAAAGTTGTGAAACAAAGGTCTGAAACCCATCCAGGTACTGGATGTACACCAGAGGGATTATACAAGCCTGCAAACTCCAAATTCTACTGAGAACCCAATGTATATGGACTTCCAAATCTTTTGTATATATGTGATTGCTTTAATCCTTTAATAGTTCTCTTTTAGTTTTTCTTTCTTTTTTATAATAAACCTTTAGTTTTAGTTACTAAAGGATTGGCTGGCAACGTGGTATTTTGGGTAAGATCCAAACTTATATTGATCTGGCAATGTGGCTGATCCTTTGGGGTCAGGAGAACTCTTTTGGTAAAGAGCATGGAGTTTTAAGTAACGTACCTTTTTAATAGACCCAGTGGCTAATTGGGGGCCAGAGACTGAAATGCAGTAAAGGGCCCTGTTGATATTTTGTTTTGGATTCTTTATCCACTGTGGGGAATCAGAAGCATTGTTTGTAGCTGACTGGGAAGTCTGACTTCAATGTCACTCAGCAATACTGGAAGAACTTGCTCTCCTTTTGCAGCCTTCCCGGATCGTGGCATTTTCAGGTAGCTACCCTAGGCACAAATGGGTCACAGAGGGTAGGCAGATTTCCTATATTATCCAGTCCCACATTAGAGAAAAGAGGAGGAGGAGAATCCAGACATCCCTATAGTGCCATTTAGAAGCAGGCGGGAAGTCCTGTGACTGAAAGGAAGGGTTTGGAGAGAAGCTGTAGGCCAGGGATGGATTGACCTCAATATAATGGATGAAAGAGCTCTGAAAGCAAGAGGGAAGGACTTGCCAATTACACAGGCCCTAGGGAGAGGGGGGTTGGCCCCCACTCAGAGATTGAAATGGCTTATTTTGATTTACGTATGGACATTCCTTACAGTGGTTAAAGTATAATTTGATGGGCCCCGGAACCCTCCTAATCCCTGGGCCCCCTTCCCATATTGTCTGGGCCGCCTTCATGCAAGCCCCAGCCCAGATAGGCATTTCCAACCACTTCTCAGTACCATATGCAGCGGTTATCGCTCCATAAACATATTTATAATTTTATATAGTGTTATGTCTATATCAATTATTGTCACAAACTAGCAAACACTGCATAACACAATAAGGATTGTGATCTTTATATTCCCAATATGCACATTTCACTTCATTAAATGCAATGCCAAACTTGGAACACAAAAATGTTAGGTCACTTTCACCAAATTCTGGTGACAGCTCTGTAGTGAAACGTGATGGGTCAAGTGCTTCGACAGCACTGTTTAGATGTTTTTCTGAGTTTGGCAACAATCTAGCATTCATACAGTCCACTAAGGCCTGGTAGAACTGACATTTAGAAATTTCAATTTGCTTGCCAGCAATCACAGACATGTTTACACATACACCTTTAAAGCGACTTGCAGCAATCGCCTCACAAGCCTCTCAGTAGAACTCTGAATCACACTCTCTGCGAGCTATAAATGCCTGAACTTGTTGACTTATCTACTTACTTGCTGTAGATAAAGTTACATCAGCCAAGGATAGGTCTGCAAGTTCCTCCAGAGCATCAAGAATGAGACCCAAGTTTTTTACAAAAACTGGATTCTCCAGTTTTTTTGCCATGCCAGCAGATTTTGCTTTATCTTTCCCTTCTCGTGAAAAATCAGTTTGATTTTTTTTCAAGAAGTGGCTATAGAAGGCTGAATATGAGTGCCAAATAGCTCATACAGTGCAGCAGCTAGAGGCAACCCAAGGTACATCAAGTACGCAACCAATCCTAATAAGCTGGACTTCCAGATCACTTGCACATTCAGCCAACTCTCTCAAGCACTTCGGCGACTGACTGTAAAGAGCATACATTAAATCCACAAATGATTTAAAGTGATTAACTTCACTGCAGTATTTGATAGCATCAGCCATGGCCAATTCCAAACTGTGATTAAAATAATGCCAATTTATCAAAAGTGAAAATTGTGTCTTTAATTTTGCAGCAGCAACAGAGGCTCCATCTACACCTAAACCAATCCAATTATCCTTGAGAAATTCCTCTGTGAACCCATGTGCTGTCAAACACTGCAGCAAAGCTAATACTAAGCCATCAGCATCATTGCTGCCTAATTCAGCCAGATCAAGCGAAAATGTAACAGGACCAGTTTTTGCATCAAAAGTTATGTGCAAGTAAAGTACAAGACAAGAAAGTTTACTTAAACTTTTACTCATCAATTAAAACAGAAATGTGATATTGCTGATAATAACACTGGAACACAAACTATGTTTCATCTCCACAGATATGTGGTCTATTATGTCAGCACAAACAACACTGGTATGCAAAACATGACCCATATCAACGCCATTTAACTGCTGTAAAGTAATAAGGTCTGGATGGTGAGTGACCACCACCCAAATAAAAGATGTAAAATGCATGCTAACCTAATAACACTATCTAGGGCAGGGATCTCAAATTCAAATCTCCACGAGGGCCAAATGAGGACTAGGATATTGGCCCGAGGGCCACGTCACTGAAACCTTTTCAAACAAGGAATTATTAGAACTAAAGACAGAACTGCTGGATAGCCTTAGGACATCTTTCTAGGGGCCTGAACAAAACACACATTTACTTTTAGAATTACTTCCTTTCAAGATCCAAAGGGATAGCTGCGTTAGTCTAGGTCAGCCAAACAAAGAAGGAGTCCTGTGGCACTTTTAAAGACTAACAAATGTATTTGTTAATTTGTAAACAAATACATTTGTTAGTCTTTAGATGTGCCACAGGACTCCTTCTTGTTTCCCCCCCCCCCCCCCCCGCCCTGCCCATTCAAGATAGTGGTATCATTAGAAAGATAGAGAGAAAGCAAATAAACACACTTAAAATTTTGCATTATAAATAAGTAGCTCCTAACCTTTTTGGTTGAGGGCCCAAAACACAGATTTTAAACCCTGAAGGGCCAGCAGTTTATTTACTTAAAATTTAATTAAAAGGTATTGTAACTAAAATTAATTGGTTTAAATTTTGATTAATTAAATTTGAAATGATTTTAATTGAAGTTTTAAAAAGGATTTTAATTAAAATTAATTTTTACAAGTATTTTTTTTAAATAAAAGAAAAAGAAAGAAAAGGAAAGAAAGAAAGGGCTGCATGCATCCCCAAGCCTGGAGGGGAGGCCAGCAGCCACAGTCCGGTCACAGCTGCTGACCTGGGCAGGAGGTAGGCTCAGCAGCATGGAGGCCCCTTGGGAACTCTCCCCACACCCCCAGGCCTCCTTAAAGGCCCTGAAGCAGAGTCCTGTCCCAGCCCGGGCCCCCTGGCCTTCCTGTTCCCTGTTCCCCACCTGGCCCTCCCATTCCCACCGGCTCAGCTGTTCCCCGCCGGCTCAGCTGTTCCCTGCCCCGCCAGCTCCACAATCCTCCTCCCCGTCCCTCCCGTTCCCACCAGCTCCCCACCTGGCCCCCAGTTCAGACTCACTGTTCCCCGCCTGGCTCAGAGCTCGGCCCTGCCGTTCCCTGCCTGCCCCACCCGTTCCCCACTTGCTCCCTGCCTGGCCCCACAGGCTCCCCAGCCGTCCCATTCCCTGCCTGTTCCCTGCCTGGCCCCACAGGCTCCCTGGCCCTCCCATTCCCCAGCAGCTTCCCAGACTACCCCCCTTACCCAGCTGGAGCTGCAGAGGCGTCCAGTTGCTGCTTGGCCAGGCTTCTCCCGCCCTGAGCACGCTCTGTCTGAGCATGCTCAGGGCGGGAGATTTGAAACTCCCTAGCCTGGCTTGGTCTGGCCACTGCTCTGAGTTGACCGGCCAGCTGCAGGGCAGGGCAGAACGTGCGTTCTGCCAGAGTTTTCTCCTCTTCTGGGCCCCGGAACGCTGGCCCAGCAAATTTGTGGGCCCAGGAACAGCGTTCCGGGGCATTCCAGCATACTTTAACCCCTGGTTCCTTACAATGGAAAGGGAGGAGGTCCACTGTGGCCAGGGAGCCAAATCACCAAACTACCAAAAAGCAGGCGGGAAACTAAGATGCCTAATGACAGAGAGGTAAATTGTCCCTTAATTCTTATGTGTGTAAATGTCAGCACAAAGCCTATGCACCATTGAACCCTCACTTAGGCTGTGTCTACACTGGTAAATTAAGTCAACTTAAGCTTTCTTAAGTCGACTTAATTTACCCTGCATCTACACTACAGTTTCCTTAAGTCGACTTAAGCAGCTTGCTTAAGTCGACTTAAGGAAAATAAAGTCGACTTAATTAAAATTAAGTCAACTTTATAAAACCTGCTTTTTAGTAGACGTAAGGCTTAAGTCGACTCCATAGAGTCGACTTAAGCCAGTGTAGCCGTAGGGTAGCCCTAAGTCGACTTAGGTCTACCCCAGGGCTACACCAATGCCCTCCCTGCCAGGGGGGAGCACAGGGGGAGCCTGGCATGTCCCCCCATCTGGCAGGGCAGAGCCCTGCCCACCCTTCCCCTATGCCCTGCCAGGGTCCCTGACCCCCTTTGCCCCATTGTACCTAGGTACAATGGGGCAAAGGCTGAGCCCCCTGGCATTGGGCAAGGGGTGCCCCCCTACCCCCGTGGACCTGCCCTAGGGCCCTCTAGCCCCACAAAATCAACCTAGAGCATCCAATGTGGATGCTCTAGGTCGACTTTTTAAGTTCCCCTTTAAGTCGACTTTATTTTTAAGTGGAGACACACTAAGTCGACTTAACTAAGTTGACTTAAAGTCGACTTAGTTAAGTCGACTTAGTTAAAGTCGACTTAAATTCCCCAATGTAGACATAGCCTTAGAGATCTTTAGATGGAAGGTGCAATTAGATGGAAGGTGCAATGGAAAAGCAGAGTGCTGCTGTTAATATTTTAAACAATATACTGCTCAAAATCCAGATTCTCCAACAATCTGCATTTTTTGCAGAAATCTGACTCTCTGAAATACCTTTGAAGAAAACCCCTTTCATGCTCAACACTTTGGGGCTTACCTGCTGGCATTATAAAATTCCCTTGTCTTTGGATCTACTCACAGCTATAACTTACTTCCTCTGGGGTGATGGCTCACCAGGAAGAGGAATTTGTCCTGTTTCTATATCCACAATGGAAGTTGTTCCTTCCACTCAGTGCTTGACTCCTAGCACAGGTGTCCTGTACTTGGGCAGTGAAGGAAGATCCTTTACTTTCCTTTTGGCCTTAATTATGGTTTCTAGGAGCTTGCAGCTAGCAGAAGCACAGTATGCAACTGTTTGCATAGTTTCTGAACAGGCCCATTTTTCCACATTGCTTAAATGAGGAGATACAAACAGCAGTAGTTGTAGGAATCTGTTGCTCAAAGGACATAACATCAATGTCATGCCTTGCTCCCACTTCTGCATCCTATGTCAGGTAGCTGCAAAGCACACGACCAGGGAATTCTTGCCTACAAAAGAGCAAGAGTGAGGCCATGTACACACGATCACTTTATCGTGCATTAACAGTCATTACCACACGATAACAACAACAGTGTACACACATGCAGTAGGGCTGTTGCGCGTCAACAGCCCTATTGTAGCGCAATAGAAAAACCACCTTGACGAGGGTGGTAGCAGTTAACGCGAACACCTGTTGCGCCTTTCGACTCGTGTGTAAGCTTACCGTACAATGATTGGCCTCCAGAAGTGTCCCAGCATTCCAAAGTCGTCCTCTCTGGTCTTCCCCCCACCCGCTCTGTGGCCATGACAAAACAGTCCCTGCCCTGTTTTGATTCCTGGGATTTTCGAATTTCTCCTCTGTTTCACTTCCTGTTATCTTCCTCGTGTAGTGGAGTGCAGCTCCGATCTTCACCAGCAATGGCGGCCCATCATGGAAGATGTGCACCCATTTGGAGCATGGCAGAGGTGCTGGACCTGATCAGCATCTGGGGAGAGTCCGCTGTGCAGGCGCAGTTACGCGGCAGCAGGCGAAATTACGATACATATGGCATAATTTCTTGGGCCATGTCAGAGAGAGGTTATGATAGAGACACTGTGCAGTGCAGATCGAAGGTGAAGGAGCTAAGAATAACCTATCACTGAATGAAGGAGGCAAACCGCCGTTCAGGATCAGCACCTGCTACATGAACGTACTACAAGGAGATTGAAGCCATCCTCAGTGGGGACCCCACAACCACTGCAAAGAGTCCTGTGGACACATCAGCCCCCCCCATATCCACTGAATGCCAGACCCGAGCAGGATGAGGATGTGATCGATGAGGAGGAGGAGATGGAGGATGACCTGGAGGAGAGCACAACAGCGTGTAGCCAGAAGCTCTTCTGCACCCCCACTGAGACGTCCACCCAAAACATGAATTGCAGCGTGTCCTCTGAGGTGGCAGAGGGGGGTTCAGGTAAGTTTCTCTTTCGTGCAGCTATGGCTCCTGCTAAAATATCATTGTCTGGGGCAAGGGTGCTTGCTGTCTTGGTCCCCGCTGTGCACACTCTTTAGTCTGCATTCATTAGAAATGCATCAACACAAGCAGTGACTGTCAAAAAATCATCTGTATTTGGATCACTAAAGGTTTCCTCGATGTACCTCCAGAACCTCCTACTCAGGTTAGATGGGAGAGCGTATGTGTCTACGCTCCCATATAAGGATACTCGGCCTCGCCAGCTGCAAAGCACAGCACTGGGAACCATGGCAGCACACAATGTGGCAGCATACGGTCCTGGCTTGCATCTGGTGGCATGTAGGATATGTATTCTAGCTGGCAGGGGCATTCTGAGGAGAGAGATAATCGGGTTCCATCTGTGTGCCCTGTGCAGAATGTTAGCCCCCAGTAAAGTTTCTATTAGGACGTACCTTGTCTGCTTCAGCGAAGCATAGGATGTTGACTGCCCTGTACCTTCCAGTGGAATGTGCTACCGGAAGGTTACATTGGTTATCTATGCTATGTGTTAACAATAGCTTTATTATTATTTTTTTTATTAGATTCGATCTTCACAAGGCCGGTGTCTACCCCAGCTGACCGCATGAGAAACATTCAGCAGCGTGCTCAAAGAAAGAGGGAGGATATGTTTCAGGAGCTGATTAAAACAACAGAGGCATCCGCGAGGGAGAATCGAGTCTGGAGAGAGGAATCCCAACGGAGGAGGCAGAAACACAGGGACGAACCGATAAACGTCATGAAGGAGCAAACAGAACTGCTCAAGAGCATGATTCCTTTGCAGACCCAGGCGATTAATGTATGAGCTCCAGTCCAGACAGTTCAGCCGTGTCTGCCTCCCACACCCCATAGTCCTTCAAAGCATTTCTTTGAAGGCCACCCTTCCCCCTGGTATATTGCAACATCCGGTCCCTCACAGAGCTACTTTTTAGAGACCCGCAGCTACACCCACCTGTAAAACCTCTCACCAACCCCCCCTTTCATCTCTTAATAAAAACAGTAACAAAAAATTTGAAGAGAGTCTTTATTTGCATACAGTGAAAATCTCATAAGGTGCACTTGATGCGTCCTTGAAGTTAACTAGGGGAGGGCATCATTGAAATGGTCCCTGAGTGCCTCCCTTATGCAAGCAGCTTATCCTTGGGCCCCCCTAATACTCCTAGTGGCTGGCTGTTCGTATGCTGCCTCGAGGCGCTGTGCCTCCTTAGCCCACCCCAGGGAAAATTTTTCTCCCCTATTTTCACAACTGTTATGAAGGATACAGCACGCCACAATTACAGCAGGGATGTTGTCCTCGTCCAAGTCCAGCCTCACATGAGAACAGCACCAGCACCCTTTTAAACAGCCGAAGGCATACTCTACAGTCATTCTGCAGTGGCTCAACCTGTAATTGAACCGCTCCTTGCTGCGATATAGGTTCCCACTGCACGGCTTCATGAGCCATGGCATCAGTGGGTATGCTGGGTCTTCAAGGATGACTATGGGCATCTCCACATCCCCCACAGTAATTTTTTGATCTGGAAAGAAGGTACCCTCTTGCAGCTTCCGGTACAGACCAGTGTTCCTGAAAATGCGGGCATCATGCACCTTTCCCGACCACCCAGCATTGATGTCCGTAAAACGCCCTTTGTGATCCACGAGTGCTTGCAGCACCATGGAGAAGTAGCCCTTCCTGTTGATGTACTCAGTCACGAGATGGTCTGGAGCCAAAATTGGGATATGTGTGCCGTCTGTTGCTCCCCCGCAGTTAGGGAATCCCATGGCAGCAAAGCCATCCACAATGTCACGAACATTGCCCAATGTCACCGTTCTCCATAGCAAAACGTGATTGATGGCTTGGCACACTTGTGAGAGGGCTAATCTGACAGTGGACCTCCCGACTCCAAACTGGTTTGCAACCAACCAGTAGCAGTCAGGAGTCATCATCTTCCAGACAACTATCGCAACACGCTTCTCCACGGTTAGGGTGGACCTCATGTTGGTGTCTTTACGTCTCAGGGCAGGGGCCAACTCTGAACACAGTTCCAAAAAGGTTGCTTTCCGCATTCGAAAGTTCTGTACCCACTGCTCGTCATCCCACAGCTGCATAACAATGCGATCCCACCACTTGGTGCTCGTCTCTCGTGACCAGAAACGGCGTTGCACCATGTACAGATGATCGGTGAAGTAGCTGAGCAATGCAGTGCTGTTGCTCTGCAGGGCATCGATCAGCTCCTGCTCCTCAGCGTCCTCATCTGATTCGGAGCTCATTGCGTACTGAGCAACCAGCCGAGATGTATTTAGAATGCTGAAGGCGACAGTGGAGATTAGAGCAGGATCCATGCTGTCGCAATTGTGATTGCTCGCAAGTAGCGTGGCACTGCACCGTTGAAAATAGGCGCGAGTTGCTATTGGCAACGAGGAAGATGCAAGGGGAACACAGTGCACCATGGGAAACTGAGAGTTTACCCATGGCGCTTTGAGTTCCTTTCCTTCATCCCAGGATTCCAAGCGCCGATTCAGGGAAAATTGAACTATGGGATAGGTGCCCAGAATTCATTGCGCTGCACTGCGATATTGCAAAGAATTCTGTTGCGACGTGTGTACTCGCTCTCCCGCAACAAAGGTCACGTGTTTTTTATAGCGCGATTGCCATGTTGCGCTTTAATCTGATCGTGTGTACATAGCCTGAGTGGATGAAAATCAGCCCTGTGGAAAAGACTTGTGCATCATCTAAGTTAGTGTTGCCCAACCTTATTATACCAGAGGGCCACGTAAAGCTAAGCACAACCTTGCGTGGGCCAAATGGATTCTACATACTCTAATAAAATGTAAAGTCACCTGTATTGATTTATAACCTGTACTGATGTATATTTTAAGTTCAGCTTTTTTCATGTGTATTTATATAGGTAGGTACTATGCACAGTATTGTCTGTTTACACTCTTGTGTAAAATAAAATGGTGTCAACATGACAACAAAACACTAATGAATTGGCATTGAGAGGAAGCAGGCCGCAATCCTCATGAAATGCTCCGATGGGCCCTGTATGTCCTGGACCGTAGATTGAGCACCTTTGACCTCAGAATACGGCTCTAGTAGAACTTGGATGTTGCATGGGCCTCGTCCTGGTGCTCTGCAAAGGGGTGGATTTTGCCCCACCAATATAACACACATCACTTGACTTCAAAGAAACCATTGTCAAGATATTTAACACTCATTGTGGGATTTGTCCTTGATCTCAATTCCTGAGGGGTTAATTAAGATTTGTACCCTTCCCAAATGCTTTCCCCTGAATGGTGCCTGCACACTGTTGGTAAGTATAGAGATGCTCGTGAGTTCTGGGTTGCATGCACTGATTTCTTATTGTTTATGACACTTTGACTACATATGCTGAATCATGGAATCATAGCTATCTGAGACGGAACAGACTTATCAAATCATCCATTCCATTTCCCTGCCACAACTCCCTTAGGAAGACTATTGCATAGCTGGCTGGAAATCTTTTTTTTTTTTTTGACCAGCATGAATGAATTTTCAGCTGTGTACACACTAGTCTGTTTGTTGCAGAGATGCTCATGAGTTTTGGCATGGCAATGTTGGTTTGTTATTCTAGGATTGCTTGTGAGCCTCTGCATTATGCCCTCTAGTTTGTTTTAATTTGAACATGCTTGGGTTCCACAGTTGTCATTGGTACAATAAGAGCCACAGAAACAAGTAATAAAATAACATTGTTTTGCAGGTTAAATAAACACCATGTTATAATTTAATCCTTCTCCTGGCTAAACCTTAGGTAAAAAGTAATGTGCACTGAGGTTTCTTCATTTTTACATGCCATCTTTTAAAAAAAAAAAAATAGAGAAAAGGATTGGGGGAAGGAGGAGAAAGAGAGAGAAACTTTCCAAAAAGCAACTTTTTGTTGAGTGAAAGAGGCAGGTCCAGTGGCTAGCTGTTCTTTGTTTCCGTGCAAGTGAGACACATTAATTGCTCTCTGATGTAGCAGACCAGGTGATTGGTGTGTCCCAAATCAACCTGGCAGACTGTTTTATTTCTCTAGATGTATTTATTAAGTGGCTCTGGTGCTGGTGAGAGGCGCCAGATGGACTCTGGAGACTTTGTGCTCACAAAGAGGACAGTACAGACAATGGCAACAGCCAGGCTGAGGCACACTGGCAGTAAGCTTAGTTTTTTTGGGTTTTTTGAGCCAAAGCCCTCTGAACAGGATAGGATGTTTTTTAATCTGACTTTAATAGGTTTTGGATCAGGCCTATGTATGGGGGAAGCTTGCACCGTTTTTGTCTGAATCTTGTCTGGTGACGAACGCAAGATTTAAATCTACAGGGCTGTCAAGCTAGCAACATCCAGCAACATAGGTGCTTATTTTGGTGGTGACTGCCTCATTGGGTGGTGGTATTTTGTGATTTGACACTTGGTCTTCTAAGAACCATTAATTAATTTCACATGGATGACAACTGAACATCCGATAAGTAACCACTTACCAGAAACTGATGTATAATGTAGGATGGATTAAAATCTAGCAGACTTTTTTAATGACCTCTTCAGTGGCGTATTCCTTACTTGCCATGGGAATTCTTCTTTGTGGACTTGCTTTCTGATTTCTACAGCCAAGGTTCTCTAGTCCAAGAACACCCATGAAGTGGCTGCTTCTCTGAGAACAGCAGCAGAGGGTCAGTGGCAGTTGGTGCAAGTCCACACAGACAAGTTGGAAGGGATAGTTGGAAAGATATTTAACTGCAAGCAATGCTGCAGCTCCATATTTATCCAACCAGTAAAGACCAAACCCTAGACCCCTGTTTTCTGGCTCAGTGAGCAAAGTGAAAGATAAGAAGGGGGTTTTTGTTATCTCGGCTGAAAAGATTAATGTCAAAGCGGGAGGATTAGTTCTTTGCAGCACAGGAGATTAAGTTTGGATTTTGCAAACTTTCCTATTATCAGCTTTCCCCCCAGACAATCCCCACAGGGCTTCACAACTCTTCTCTGCCAGCACTGGTGTTCAATGAATGCGTCTCTCATTCAATCATTTTTTCCTCATTCACATCCTCTCCATTAAAACAATCTTCACAAAGCAGGATTGTGCTTCATTCTGCGTTTTTGCTAACTTTTTTTTTTTTTTGGCCATGCTTCCAATTTTCTGTCTCACATCCAGCACACCTTCCGCCTAGCCACACACCTAACTCCAACATTTTCTTTATATTATGAAGGGAAAATGTATAAGATTTTGTCTTTCTTCTCAATCGAACAGAACAACCTTACCTCCCAATAAAACATGCCATGTGGCCAGAAAAAAGAGAGGTGCAAATAATGCTGTCTCTTTAAAACAGTAGATATGCTAACCTTGCAGAACTTGTACAAATATGGAAAATGAGTCTAATCTGCTTCATGCCTCAACAGAATTGTTAATTTTGTTACAAATGCTGGATGAGTTCATTACACTTTAGCATGGTACTCTTTGATAACCCACTCACTAGTTATTGTTGCTCAGATTAGTTTAAGAACGTAAGTATGGCCAGACTGAGTCAGACCAATAGTCCATCTAGCCTAGTATTCCATCTTCCAGCAGTGGCCAATAATTAAGGTGGGCAGATGTCCCAATATGGGGGCTATTGCCACTTCTCCCTCCCTTGCCCCATTCCCTCCCCCTGAAAAAATGTCCAGATTGTTCATACTTGCAATCTGGTCACTGTACTAATGACTGATACAGAACAGGGCAATTTCTGAACGATCCATCCCCTGTTGTCTATTACCAGCATCTGGCAGTTATAGGCTTAGGGATGCCCAGAGTATGAGGCTGCACCACTAACTATCTTTGCTAAAAACCATTGATGGATCTATCCTCCATGAACTTTTCTAGATGATTTTATAGACCTTGATCACATTCTCCCCCAGTCATCTCTTTTGCAAGCTGAGCAGTCCCAGTCTTTTTAATCTTTCCTCATATGGAAGCAGTTTCATAGTCATAATCATTTTTGTTAACCTTCTCTGTTCTTTTTCCTATTTCTAATATATTTTATTTCTAATGTATCTTTTTTTAATATTGATAAGCCAGAAAGATTCTTTCCCCAAGAATCAGGCAGCATAGATATTACTGAAGAGGTTTATTCACGATACCGGGAAGACTGACAGGACAGCTTCAAATTGGTGGTATTACAATGTTCAAATATATATGCTTCTTTGGCAGTTACATAATCCACTTGGAATTCTTTATCTGTTTACTTACAAGTACAGACTTGTTCCTCCCAGAGAGGACAGAGACCAATGCAGAGACACTTTAATTACATTAAATGGCTACATTTAGGGTGGGGTGGGAGGATGGGATGGAGAGGAGAGTCCTTACAGATAGTCAGAAATGTATTGTTCCCATCTAGGACAGAATTTCTCAATAGGCAGCTGCCACTGCCTTACTGATTGTTCACAGCATCCTTGTCCTTGGGTGGGTCAGGTCTGACTATCTGTTAACTTGAGTTTCATGCCACAACTTACTGGCAGGAAAAGTATCCAAGCTGCAACAGACAAGACCTGACAGAGAAAAGTCTACAAAGACAGAAAAAACCTTAAAGCCTAACAATATAAAACCAGAACTGCACACAGTATTCAAGATCTGGGCATACCATGGATATATATATATATATAGTGGCATTATGTTATTTACTGTCTTATTATCTATCCCTTTCTTAATGGTTGCTAACATAATGTTGGCTTTTTATGTCTGCTGCTAGGCACTGAAGAGTTGCTTTCAGAGAGGTATCCACAATGACTCCAAGATCTCTTTCTTGAGTAGCAATAGCTAATTTAGACCCCATCATTTTGTATGTACAGTTGGGATTATGTTTTCCAGTGTGCATTACTTTGCACTTATCAATAATGAATTCCATCTGCCATTTTTTGCCCAGTCACCCAGATTATAAAAAATTATTCTGCCAAACCTAGCTATATATCCTGTTCTAAATATCTGTTTTCATGTGAAATTTTTGCCATTTTCAACTGAATAACAATACAAGAACAATGATATAATGACTAGCCTGTGTGTATCACTACTGCCCAAAGTGGATGGTATCCGAACTGATAAGTGATGTGTATTATACTCTGTACTTCAATAAGAGATTCCCCATTAACTTACATTACCAGATTTTCTTTGTTTATTTATTTATTAAAGACAAGATGGATCATTATCCTGTGGCTGCTGTTGATGTAAGATTGAATGTCTTCAAATGCATACACATACAATATGTTGGTAAGTTAATAGCCTGGTATGCCTCCAGTGAAGTCAAATCTTTTCTAATCTTGTGAGTACTACGTTGCTTACTGGGAAAGGCTACTAAAGAGAAAGGAAGGCATTACAAAGAAATGGGCATTAAGTTGAAAGGAAAATTATGATAGTTGATGTGATATCCGATCAACTCAAGGCTAATATTTTCTCTTTCTTCTAGAGGCAATGAATTTGCTAAGGGAGTACTGGGATAAGGAACCACTGTGCTCCCTGAATTGTCAAAACAAATGTAAGATTCTCAGCCTGGCATTGAAAATGACTGATCCCTCTGTAGAAAGCCAGGCTCAGGTAATCATAATGAATGTCACCGTGTTTTCTCATGTATAACATTGTTCACTTTAGTCTACATAAGAGAATCCAGAATTTCTGAGCAAGGGTGAGGCCTTTCAGATATAAATACAACATCTTAGAATCAAACCACAAAACACATGCAGAATTAAAATATTTTCAATCAACAGAGCTGACTGTTTAGGAATTGGTATGTAAGCTACACTTAAGAAATTAACAAGTTCTACTAAATGATTTTAATTTTGTTAAATAATAGAACGTATGAACTACACCAAGATCTGTATGTGTCTTTGCTTGTATCCTGTTGGGAGATATCTGATATCTCATAAGACTGAGAGCAGAGGTGCCACATCAGGGAAAATGACCTCGCAGATGACACAGTCATCAACTTCTAATAATTTAGAAGGAGAATTCATGGCCGAACACTGATATGTTGAGGGCTACCCCAGGGAAAATGACACAACTGCCAGTGAATTAAGTAGTATGTGACCACAGATGCACAAGGAACAATTATGTTGAGTATGGAGGCACACTGTACCTAATACTCTTCTAATTCGAAATGCCCTTCAATCCTAGTGTCCAGATACCCTGCAGCCTGGTGCCTTAGAATAGATACACATTTCATTAGACTACTACATTCTTTGCATGCCTTCTACAAGATGACGAGTTATGCCTCGAAGTTATGCACAACAGAGCTAAAACATTATCTGCAGTCATATAATACAAAATACAGGGTCCCTGGATTTGTGATACTGCTTTTAGGGGCTGCTGTTCCACTCACTGAAGGGGCAGTCTTTTGGTACAGTCAGAATGTTATTAATAACTTGCTATTTATGCTCTCCAGACAAGATCTGTGCTCAGAAGGTGACAGTTTCTGTAAGTAAAATATCCTTCTCCTTCCCTATTTTTTGAATGTGGAGATTCCAGCCCCATTTCATTGCATTAATTCCCCTTCCCTGGCACTCTTGAAAGGCTTGGGTCAGGTTGGCTTTCTCTCAAGGACCATATTATTCCTGCCAGGGCCTATGTATGCTGCTCTGGGATGAGCTGGAGGGGGTCTCCTGAGATGAACGTGTGGTTTTCCCAAGATCTGAATGAACTTGCCCCACAGCACCTGCCAGTGCCAGGCACGTGAGTGAGTTCAAGACCTAAAAGCAGAACTCCTACTCTGGCAGTGTCAATGCCATAGGAAAGGCATCTTCTTCTCTGTATGATCTCTTCTTGGAGTGGGCGACCCAGTTCAGGAATGCATTTCAACCTGGTATAAATAGATGGAGCCCACGTTGTAGCTTCCTCCATGTGCGCTGTTTGGAGGAATTCAGACATCATGCTATAGCTTGAAATGCAACAGCTGAGGAATTCCAGCAGAAATGCTGACCAGGAGCCATTCGTTTCTTTTGAGACATGTTACTACAGGATTCCATTCCAAAGGGGTAGCCGTGTTAGTTTAGTTCAGCAAAACAAACAAGGAGTCCTGTGGCACTTTTAAAGACTAACAAATATATTTATCGCATAGGCTTTCATGGGAGAAAATCCCACTTCATCAGACACTTTGAATATGGGGAATTTATAGAATGGGAGGAAAATAAACGCAGGGGAGTATAAGTCATAGGATCAGGTCAGACTGTTACAGAAAATCAAAGCGGTTGTTTAGATTCAAACCCTGGGGTACAGCATATAGGGTGCATCTACACTTACAAATTAAGTCAACTTAAGCTTGCTTAAGTTGACTTAATTTAAAACCTCATTTTAAGTCGACTTTGCTGGCTAAGTCGACTTTAGAAAGTCGACTTAGCCAGTGTGGACGTGGAGTAGCCCTAAGTCGACTTTAAGTCGACTTAGGGGACTTTAGGGCTTCCCCACTGCCCTCCCTGCCAGGGTGGCTAGCACAGCCACAGCCTGGCCTCCCACCCCCACCCCCACAGGGCAGGGCAGAGCCCTGCCCACCCTGCTCCTATGCCCTGCCACGGTCCCTGTCCCCCTTTGCGCCATTGTACCAAGGTACAATGGGGCAAAGGCTGATGCCCCTGGCACTTGGCAAGGGGTGCCCCCCCTGCCACCATGGACCTGTCCCAGGTCTACCTAGCCCCTGTGTCGACCTAGGTGTCCAGTGTGGACGCTCTAGGTTGATTTTGTAGGGTCCCCTCTAAGTCGACTTAAATTTTGAGTGTGGACATGCTAAGTTGACTTAAATTAACAAGTGTAGACATAGCCATAGACTCTATGGCTATGTCTACACTTGCTAAAATTAGTTCGAATTAGTTTGAACTAACTAATTCAAATTAATTTTAGTTAGTTTGAATTAGCTTAATTCGAATTAGAAAAAGTTAGTTCGAACTAAGCAAGTGCCATTCATGGCACTTGCTTAGTTCAAATTAGCGATCCCCATTCATTTCAATGGCCAGTTAGTTCGAACTAAGAAATTAGTTCAAATTAACATGGCCACATTGGCTAATTCGAACTAGTTAGTTAAAATTAAAGCCTTACTTCTGAAGCCCTATTCGAACTTCTTAGTTCGAATTAAGGAAGCCCTTAATTTGAACTAACTAAAGCTTAGTGTAGCCATGGCTTTATTTAGTTCAAATCAAGCCTCCTTAAT
The DNA here is from genome assembly GCA_007922175.1 of Pelusios castaneus. Taxonomy (NCBI): domain Eukaryota; kingdom Metazoa; phylum Chordata; order Testudines; family Pelomedusidae; genus Pelusios; species Pelusios castaneus. The sequence continues at coordinate 16,336,529 of ML685785.1, read as the reverse complement.
TCGAACTAATTTGCCAGTGTAGACATAGCCTATTATTATAGAGGAAGGTGAGATCAAATCACCTGCTGTAATGAGAAAATAATCTGTACTCCCTATTTAACCCTAAAGCAACGGTGTCAAATCTGCATTGCGCTTATATCTCTGGGCTTGGCTGTAAACAATGGATCGTGTGGTGTGTCTTGGATGAAAGCTCGATGGATGTAGATAACTATAGCGATCAGGATTCCGGCTGTTCTGGAGGCAGGCAGCAGGCCCCAATACTGTTTTGCTTGGAAACTGTTAAGTTACGGCATTTTTAATGTATAAGCACTGTACTAAATCTGGTAGCAGGTGCTAGATTGTTCAAGACCAGGTGGCCCAGGGGCCTGGGTATGGCTATGGTGCCTTTTACTTATAGATCACCACTTTAACTCCAGCCCAGATCAGTTCAAATCTAGCGCCGTTTATCTGATGCCTCTTCCCTGGTCTATGTATAATATGCTGATGATCTCTGTCTAGTTTCTTGTGGTGCGTATAACAAAACACCACCATGGATTAGCACCTTCGTTGGCAGTTGGAGCAGAGACTGAGTTGCCCCCTCAGTCCCAAAGGCAGCCCTCTCCAGGCACATTGGCAGGGTGCTGGGGAGAGCTTGCTTATGAAAGAATGGCACCTAGAGGCGTCAGTCAAGATCAAGTCTTTCATGTGCTAAGCATTGTACAAGCACAAGCTGTCTCAGTACTCAGTATTCATCAATACTCAGATGAAGGGAGAGACTTGCCTAAGGTCACGCAGAAGGTCAATGACCATGCTGGAAATAGTACCCTGATCTCATGACTCCAAGCCACTATCTATGGGATCATGTTGTCTCCCGATATATCAGAGATAATATCTACACATCCTGTGCTAGCAGTGCCTTAATAGTAGTCATTGAGCTAATATATAGCTAAGCTATGGTGATTATTAACATAATGTATGTGCACATTATGAAGCTGACAGGATTGTTTTTTTAAAACAGTGTGTATGCTAATACTCCACTATGCATTGTTGCTGTAAAATAAGACTTCTTGGTTAGACTCAGAGACTTTAGAGTGAGAAGGGATCAATATGATCATCCAGTTTGCTCTCCTGCACACTGGAGGCCACAGAACTGCACCCATTCTAATAAACGCCTAACTTATGACTGAGTTATTGAAGTGCTCAAATCATCATTTTAAAACTTCAGGGTACAGAGAATCCACCAGCAAGTGAGCCATGCCCCATACTACAGAGGAAGGTGAAAAAAACCCAGGCCTTTGCCAATCAACCTTTGTGGGAAAATTCCCTCCTAATCCCAAATACAGCCATCAACTAAACCCTGAGCATGTGGGCAAAACTCCCTAGCCAGACACGCATGAAAGAATTCTTTGTAGTAACTCAGAACCCACCCCATCTAACCCCAGGACAATAGATATATTTACCACTAGTAGCAAAGTATCAGTTAATAGCCAAATTTGACTGTCCCATTATATAATGCCCATCCATAAGCTTATCAAGCTCAGTCTTGAAGTCAGCTAGGTTTTTTTTGTCCCCACTGCTCCCCTTGAAAGTCTGTTTCAGAACTTCACTCTTCAGCTGGTTCGTAATTTCTGTCTAATTTCAAGTCTAAACTTCCTGATGGCCAGTGTATATCCATTTGTTCTTGTGTCCACAGTGGCACTGAATTTAAATAACTCCTCTGCCTCCCTGGCATGTATGCCTCTGATGTATTTATAGGGAGAAATCATATCTCCCCTCAACCTTCTTTTGGTTAAGCTAAACAAGCAAGCTCTTTGGGTATGTCTACACTAGCAAGTTAGGTTGACTTAAGGACCCTTAAGTTGACCTAAATTATTCCATGTCTACACTGGGTTTCATTAAGTTGACTTAAGGATGGTGTGGACGGGGAGACTTTACTAAGTCGACTTAATGCCAGTGTGGATGCCTATGTCCAACGTTAAGTCGACTTAAAAGGAGTCAGTTTGTTAAGTCGACTTAATAAGGTTAATTCGACTGAACTTTTTCTAGTCTCCTCTCATAATGCAGGTTTTCCATTCCTCAGATCTTCCTAGTAGCTCTTCTCTGCACCTTTTCCAGTTTGAATTCATCTTTCTTAAACATAGGGGACCAGAAATGATTCCAACTGAGGTCTTACCAGCACCTTGCATAACAGTATTAACATCTCACTACTTTTACTGGCAAAAAATAAAATAAAGACATAAAGAAGGTTAACTTTATGTCATAAGTGAGATTTACAAGTAGCAAAATTAGTAGAATGGGATTTCTTATTGTTCTGTCTGGCCTGAAATAACACAGTCATTATGGCAATCTTGATACGATAGTCAAATGTTCTAATGGGGCAATGCCTGTTTTTGAGCCTGTACCATAATTTGAAATGGTTTTGCCAATGCCTGCTTAAATCCGAGTTCTCATTATTCCAGATATGAGATAAAACAAGGGCATGTTCTCCATTTTTAATATCCTTTTTGTTATTTTCCAGCTGCCTTGTTGCATCCCTCTGATATGTTCCTTAAGGACATTCCTCTGTGATCTCTCTGCAGTGAGACTTCAGTGGAAGGGGCTGCTAAATGTAAATCTCAAATGTTTTGGAAAATTTTCTAAAGCAGCTACCAAAAAAAATGGAACAACTTCTCCAGCTGGGATGTTTTTCCTCCATCATACAAGTTGCAGCAATAATATTTAGTAATGAAGTGTGACAGTCTTATTAGAGCATCCCCTGTCCCAGAAGGATTTCCTGGACATAACAGGCACTTGGAATGTTTTGCTTTTAAACCATGCTGGTTATCCCCTGCCATGCACAGGCAGGTCCCAGGTAACCTTGCTGACTTGAATTGGATCTCCCACAGAATGGGAAAAACCACAAAGATTTTCCTTCAGTTTTACTTCCATCAATGAAGTTGGAAAAGGAGGTAAAATACAGGATGACTTTGCTTCTGTGCTCAAACCTGAACTTAATAAGGCAGCCCTATGGGATTTTTAGACTAAAAGCTTCCAAGAATTCACTAACATTTTGGAATCAACCCATCTCGCTGGAATGCTCTCCTACAATATATAGACTAGTCCTTGTACTGTAGGTCCCCTTGGATAATCTTTGTTTTCTACAGGGAGCAGTAATCCATGCAGAATGTGTAGTGGCTCTTGCCAAGGCATATAGATAGCACGTAGACACGAACATCTTACTATGCTGGAATGCCCTCCTGCAGCTCCTGTCTTTCAGAAAGGCCAGAATAGGGGCAGCCGCACACCCATACCGGGTTGCAGGTATTTTGGCATGCTTTGGGGCAGTGCTATCCACAATGTGGCCTCTAATGTCAAATTTGGAGATAAAAATTGGGGTGGCTCAAGCCAACGTTTTTACTCCAATTGTAATAAACACAATTCTCATTTTCATACCATTGCATCACTTCTACCAGCCAGTGCTTCAGATGATCCAGCTAGGGACCTAATTTACACTGAAGTTAAGCTCAGTGGAGCAGTAACTATGTCTTACTATTTATATATTTGGATTTTTCCAAACTGTGCTAAAAGAGAACCTAGCCAAAACTCTGGCCACCCTTAACTATCTTTTAACAATACACTGAATAAGTAAACTGACACATCCATTCCCCCAGAACAAATCAAATAACACAGTGACAAGACAGCAAAAACTAATCAACTCTCCAGGATATGGTTTTGCAGAATACATAGCATAAGGATATTAGTGCAATAGAAATAACAATGAAGCTAGTTACAGATGAGTCAAAACCCAATCTGTGTGAACCTAAAATACTTCATTTTGGGGGGGCTGTGGTGGCGTGTTCTCCCCACACTGACCAGGCAAACACTGAGTTGGATTAGGTGGTCCCAATCAGCTAATTGGGCTGCAAATACAGGGGAGGAGGTTTAGGCTAGAGGAAGCTAATTAGGGAGAAGCTCCTGGGGGAGGGGGGGTGCTTCTATAAAAGCCAGGAAAATGGAAACACACAGGAGAAGGCTGTAGTTGCTGGGAAAAGGGAGAAATGTTTGAGGGGCTGCAGAAAAAAGTTGCCTCAAGATACTCCCTGAGAGGAGGAAATGAGGAGCCTAGCAAATCCAGGGGAGTGAAGAAGGCTGACAATTATGTAAGCAACTCAGGTAAAAGCAGCAAGGTGCAGGGAATGAACGTTGGCTGCTCTGTTAGGGATCCCTGGGCTTGATCCTGAAGTAGAGGGTGGGACTAGGTTTGCTGGCAAGCCATTGCAGGAGCGGTGCTGAGAGACTGCTTGAGGTGGAACCTTCATAACCACAAGAGTGGCCTGGCTGAGTCATGAAAAGGACAGCTGTGGTTCCTGGGAGTAAGAGTGGGGCTACAGAGAAGACTCTGACAGGGTGTACCTGCTGGAGGGGGTGTTAGCCTGGCTGAAAATAATCCCCAGAGCTACCAGCAGGTGGTACAGTGAATAGAACAGCCCCTCCTAGGGGTGACTTGTAATCAGATCTAAATCTCTCCCTGCTCTGGTGGGTCTGTAACAGATTCCAAACCAGATCGAGCTTCACCTGTTTTCTGGTTCCAATTTAGCTGTGGCTCTCCTAGTGTAAGAGGGCTTCTGAGGTGGGTTTGGCTTTGAACTCAAGCATCGCTCCTGATATGAGCACAACCATGCTGGCCTGGGTCTGTTGTAGGAACGGTGCTTACGGTGCATGCAACCTTGCACTCCCATTGCTGTGCCTGTACTTACTAGGGGGGAAAAGGCATTGCCCCTCAGCCTTGGCTGTTAATGCTGCTGGAAAGTGCCATTCGAGAATCACTTCAACCTCGAATTTTAAAGCTAAATGCTAATAATGGCTTTACTATTAGTGATCTTGTGTGTTCTCCCCTATGTCCATAAATGCTGTACACTCTCTCTAAATCATCTTGGATGCTTGTTTATGGAGTGCCCTCCCACTGAGTCTATTATTACTATCATCACTGACTTTATTATTAGTGATCCTGTGTGCTCTCCCCTATGTCTATAAATGCTGTTCTCTCTAACTCAGCTGGACACTTGATTACATCGTGCCCTTCCACTGACTCGTGTAACACAATCTTAATCTTGTGTTCCAAACATTCCTGGATGCACATGTGCAGCTTTAGAAAATGTTCTATCAACTATTGTAGGAGTATTAATGAACATGGCTTCTCTGATTCAATCAGCAAGACTGCAAAATGCATTAACTAATACAAGATGGCCTGAACCATGGCCCACACCAGATCTTTTATTGAAATTGGACTTTACAGTCAAGCATAGGAGGGCTTTCACTGACAGAAAAGTGGCTGCTACCATTGGATGATGGGAGATGGAAGCATTTCAGGTGCTATTGGATTCTAAAGCTAGTGTTCTAGTTTGAGAGTGAGGCCGTACAATTCACTGACAGCACAAGTTCCCCAGCAGTCTCAAAGTACTGAAAGGCCCTTTGTACTCACGGCATTCAAGCCAAATGCCAGTGTGTGTAACAGAGCGTGCGTCAGCTCTCCATCCAGGTGAGTTCCCCTTCATTTCTTCTCCAGAGAGAGCTCAGAAGAGGGGGGTAGCTGATGATACATTGTTATGGAGACTGTAATTGCTTACACAGCTTTCAAAACAAACTGCATTAACAAGAGACTGGTAGAAGATAGACAAGAGACCTGCTGCTCTTTGTTGCCTGGAAGAGCAGAGAAGGTTGGGAGGAAGGAGGCTGTGGGGAGAGAGAGACTGCAATGACTGCTCCTGTAATCTAATCTAGGTCATAAGCATTTCCTACTGGCTAAGCATCAATCACATCATGAACCCTGAAATTGAATCCTGCCTGTCAGATATGCTGTCTTTCAGATCTCTGGATCATCTCACCACTGAAACTTCCTGTCTGCAGTCCAAGCTCGCGTGAGACCTTCTATCCCAGTTATGTCAACCCAGACGTAGGGGAAAGATTGTAATGGATACTTGCTATGGATATCAAACATGGTTAGAACTGCTGTTCTCTTGTGTAAAAATACCCCTATCCCCCACCATACACACATGCTTAATATTGCTTTCTTTCCTCCAAACCATTTTGCTCACCCAAACAAAAGACAGAGGCTATAAAATGGATTTTTAAATTATCACCTTAATCCATACTATGCACTGTGCTTGTAATCTCCATTCATGATCACTAGCCTAATGGGTGCAATTCATCCTCAGTGTAACTCCATTGCCTTTGCTGAGGGTACATCATGAATGAAATTAGCCCAATATATTGTCTCACAAGTTTATGCTGTGATCTCATAGGTTAAACAAGAGCTGGTCAGTTCATTGCTTAGATGGGAGACCTCTGGAAACTTAGTGGTTGCAAGTAGGTTGCTCATGCTTCAGTAAGAAGTGCACTTTTCCCTAAATCATGACTGAATCCACTACACTAGCTGTATCCCTCCATTGCTGGATGTGAAGTTTTCCCCTCCCCTCCCCCTTGCCCCAGATAAGATGCAAGAAATGTGGTCCTTACTACTTGTGGTCATAAAATAGTCCTTGGCATTCTTTGCAAGAGGAGGGAGTACTGGCCAAATTCCAGTGTGGATAATTGTTTTCTGTTTATCTTAATCCTCCTGCACTTTTAGTTGCACTGATTCTTCTTTGCTGTCCCAAATGCTTCTTTTATGTTGCTGCATTTCATCCAAAGAGGTGGATGTGCTTCAGACATAAGCAAAGTGATACAAATATAGACCTGTACACACATTGTCAGTTCGGATTCAGTCTTGCTAGGTGCTGAGAGCTCTGGCCCCAATCCAGTAAAGTGATTAAGCACATGCCTAACTTTAAACACAAGTAGATCCACAGACTTCAACAGAAGTAGGAACATGCTTTAAATTAACCAGGTGTTTCAGCGGATCAGGGCCGACCTGCTCAGCACCTAGCAGGATCATCTTCCTTCCCAGCATTTCAGGAGAGTTTAGAACAGTGATTCCCAACTTGTGGCCTGGGGGCCAAAAGTGGCCCTTGGGGACTTTCAAGGTGACCCTTCATGCCCCTCCTCCTGGCTGCAGAAGGGAGCTGCTGCCTAAGGACCTAAGCAAGTGCATTTCTGTGGGGCTAAAAGACTGGTGCAGACTCCTTGCTGCAGCCAAAGGGGTGGGAGATCAGTACTGATCTCTCCTGGCTCCAGCAGAGAGCAAAGAGCTCTGCCTGGGTACTTAGCTGCTGGGGTCCCTGCTGGAACTAGAGGGAGGGGTATACTGATCTCCCTCCCTCTGGCTGCAGAAGGGAGCCACTACTTAGGGACCTAGGTGGAGCACACAGGGCTACAGGATGTGTTCAGTTTCCCTGTTGTAGCCAGGGAGAGGAGAGATCAGTGAGGAGGAAGCCTCTGTCTGGCTGCAGTGGAGGCCTGCTGACAGAGGCTGGTGGCCCTTCCAGGCTGTAAAAATTATATCTGTGACCCTTGAGCCAAAAAGGTTGGAAACCACTGGTTTAGAAGAATTACAATGTGATCACTTCTTCACCAGAGGGCTGATCCTGAAGGCTTTACCCAGGCTAGTCTCTCACTGAAGTCAGTGGGAGGTTTGCCTGATTAAGAATCCCAAGGCTGCATTTTAGTAGAATTAATGCAGGAGCTGAGCTTCAGGAGACTCCATTTGAGTTTAATTTTAGAAGATACTTAGTTTTTCCAGTGAATGTCCCTTGATCCTAGAAAAACAAACAAGGAGTCCTGTGGCACTTTTAAAGACTAACAAATTTATTTATCGCATGAGCTTTCGTGGGCGAAAATCCCGCTTCGTCAGATGCTTAAAGATGGAGAACTACAGATGACTGGGAGGAAAATAAATGCAGGGAATTGTCAGTCATAGGAGCAGGTCAGACTGTTACAGCAAATCAAAGCAGTTGTTTTGATTCAAACAGTGGAGAAAAGCATATAGAGGGAGGTGAGGAAAAATGGAAAGCAAAATGACCTGTTTTATTGGGGAGGTAAAACATAGCCCTTATTTAATCCTAAATTGATGGTGTAAAATCTGCATATGAATTTCAATTCTGCCTTTTCTCTTTGAAGCTTTGATTTGTAATCCATTTGCTTGACTACAGCTGTTAACAGATGATTAATGGAATGATCAGGCAGATTGAAGTGTTCCCCTATTGGTTTTTGGATGTTGTTATTTCTGATGTCAGATTTCTGTCCATTTATTCTTTGGTGCAGAGACTGTCCTGTTTGTCCTATTTATAAGGTATAGGGGCATTTCTGGAACATGATGGCATAAATCACATTTATGAATGAGCAGGTGAACGAGCCCTTGATGGAGTGGGTGGCTTGATTAGGTCCTATGGCTATGTCTACACTAGAAGAAGTTAGGTTGACTTTAAGTCGACTTAACATAGGTCCTATGGCTATGTCTACACTAGAAGAAGTTAGGTTGACTTTAAGTCGACTTAACAAAGTGGACTAAGTCGACTTAACATTAAGTCTACTTAGTCCACTTTAAGTCAACCTAACCACCCTTCAGTCGACTTAATAAAGTCGACTTAAGGGTTACTCCACATCCACACCATCCTTAAGTCAACTTAAGGAATTTCTTAAGTCAACAGGGAGTAATTTAGGTCGACTTAAGCTTCCTTAAGTCAACCTAAATTGCTAGTGTAGACATAGCCTCTGATGGTGTATTTTGTGCAGATATGTGGGCAAAGTTGGCCAGGGTTTCGTTTCGGGTATATGTGATGAGAGTTTCAAGGGTTGAGAGTTCATTGTTAATTTTCTTCTGTTTGCTGTACAGGATGTTGATCAGGTGATTTCTTACTTTTTGTGAGTATGTGGCGCACTCTCTCATGTAGTCTGTGTAATATGTCGATTGTAATGGATTCTTTATCTTCAGTCTGTTAGTATGGTAACAATTGGACATCATACCTAACGGACTGAAGATAAAGAATCCATTACAATCAACATATTACACAGACTATAGTGAGAGATTTTGCCACATACTCTCACAAAAACTAAGAAATCCGTTGATCCTTGCTAATTTATTTCCCCCCACTTTGGATTCCATATGAATTGCTTTTCTGTCTCATGTTACATCTGTACCATCCTGCCTCTAAAGTCATCAGTGGGGTGTAGCACTGAGTGTGTTTCAACAAGGCCCACCTATATATAGCTACATATACTCACACATACATATAGGGAGAGGCTTTTGTTATGTATCTTTTGTGACCTGGTGCTAAAGAAGAGCACTCTGATTTTAGAAGTGTTAAAACAGAGGCTTGAAATAGGACTACAATACAAAATCTTAATGGGCCAGCTCCTAAACTGGCATAAATTGATGTAACTTTGTGTAACAGGCACCCTTACATTATTTGCTTCTAAATTGCATTGTTTATTTTGCTATCCAGAAATTGATTTGCCTTGTGTAATTTATTTGTCAAAACCTCTGCTAATGGACACTGGTAGGCAATCTTATATCTACTGATCTGGTCATTCATTTATTGATTATTCACTGTTCTGCTAAATGGTCCTCTCTGATCACTTGTCTGCATTGTACTTTGGATTTGAGAGCAGCTTGTGTACTTTACATGCTGCCCATTATGCTAATGAGAATTATTGATATGGTAATTGTCTAGGTGGTGAGCTAGCAATTGCAGATGATATAATCAACTTGCATGTCTTCAAGTTGTCTATTATGAGTATTCTGGGATAATTAGCAGTAAATATTGACAAGTTGGTAGAGTTAGATAATTAATTTAATTCACATCAAAACTAAAGACACTTTTGGAATAAAATGAAACAGCCCAAATGTGCAGGATTTCTGACTCATCCCTCCAGAAAATAAAAATACTCAGAAGGAGAGGGTAAAAAGTTTGGCTCAGGAGAGCGTTATGCAAACAGTGTGATCTCTCTTTGGTTTCTTAGCTAGAAAATTTTAGCCACCACCTCTTCTATGTATCCACCCAGAGAGCAATTATGGGAGAGCAATCATAATGCCTCTCTGTACACTGATCACATGGAACAGGAGCCCCTCCTCCTGGGGAGCACTCTAACATCCTAATCCTTCAAACCCACATATGCCTAGCTTTGCATGTCATTTTGAAGTCAGGGGTCTATTCGTGGTAGTAAAGATGTGTTTGGAGGATCAGGGCCTAAGAAAGGCTCCGGGAGGAAACTCAGCAATGGCAGCCAGCAGCAAGAATTGACAGTTGAGGAGCCAGCTGTCCTTTATAGGGAATGTCTGACAATGGGTGGGCATTTGGGCAGGAAGTACCAATGATGGGGGGGAGGGGGGAATGAGCTAACGGGGAACTGCCTGAAAAATTGTTACAATAAAACTTAAAAAATAAAACAAGTGCTAAACAAAGACAAAGCTTAGGGTAAATACTTTTTTTTCCAAGTGAAAGACAAGGATTACATTTAAAAAAAAAAAAAAAGGCAAGATTTAAAACACAGGAAAAATGTATGGAACATGCAGGAGTCGGCAACCTCTGGAACGCATATCAAACCTGGCATGCGCGCCTATCCTGAGCAGCATGCAGCGCCACTCAGGCTCTCCCTGCTGGCCCCACCCCCCCAGCGGGGCCTGAGGCCACAAGAGCCATGCATGTGCTGCAGCTCCTGTCCACTGCTGGCCCCACCCCCAGCTGGGGTGTGCAGTGAGCTCGGCAAAGGAGCCATGGCATACAGAGCTCCTGTCCCCTACTGTCCCCTTCCCCCAGTTGGTGAGCGCAGCCAGCAGGGGACAGGAGCCCCACATGCGGGAATGGGGCCAAGAGGGAGAAAGAGTCTCTGTCCCTGTCCCCAGCACCCGCTGAGGGTGCAGTAGGAGGGGCTGGCATTGGAGCTGGCAAAGGTTGCTGACCCCTGGGCTAGTTCAAATATCTATTTAAAAACATACAAAGTGAGAAGGGTTTTAAAAAAAAAAAAAATCCTACAATTGTATCTGCCATTGCAGGCCTCTGCCACTACACACATTGACTTTGTGGTGAGCTTGTATGGAAGGAACTGAGATCAGAATCTGTCTCTAGAGCTCTGATTCTGTGTTGTGGTGTGGCTCCTTTACACCAAAAGCAGCTTAAACCCTGCAGCTGGGAATTTTTCTAGTATGGGACAGGATGGGCTTTTTCCTGGGAGCGGGGGGGGGTTGGCACATGTCTGGTGGGAGCTTGTTGGGTGTGGCTGAGATGTATTGGAGGTGGATGGAACACTTGTCACTTCAGCTCTTCTGGGCCAGCAGACTGAGGCTATGTACACACGATCAGATTAAAGCGCAACAAGGCAATCGCGC
>ML685785.1:16269814-16315308 GCA_007922175.1 Pelusios castaneus | reverse complement strand
CTACTCCATCAAGGGCTCGTTCACCTGCTCATCCACCAATGTGATTTTATGCCATCATGTGCCGGAAATGCCCCTCTGCCTTATATATTGGACAAACAGGACAGTCTCTGCGCCAAAGAATAAATGGACACAAATCTGACATCAGAAATTGCAACACTACAAAACCAATAGGGGAACACTTCAATCTCCCTGCTCACTCCCTTGATGACTTGTTAACAGCTGTGTTGAAACAGATGAATAACAAATCACAGCTTCAAAGAGAAACTGCAGAACGGGAACTTATATGCAAATTTGACTCAGTTGTCTTGGGGTTAAACAGGGACAATGGATTTTTCTCTCATTACAACAAGTGATTTGACCTCACCCTCCTCTATGTGCTGTTCCCCAGTGTTTGAATCCTAACACCTATTTTGATTTGCTGTTACAGCCTGACCTGATCCTATGTCATACACTCCCCTGCATTTAATTTCCTCCCATTCTGTAACTTTCCCATCTTCAAAGCGTCTGACGAAGTGGGATTTTCTCCCACGAAAGCTCATGCGATAAATAAATCTGTTAGTCTTTAAAAGTGCCACAGGACTCTGTTGTCTTTCTACAATAGACTAACACGGCTACCCCTTTGGAATTTACCTAACTATGGAAAGGAGAAGGAGCATGGATCTTGCCAGACTGTTTGCCTTCAGTCCTCATCCCCACACATGCCATGCATCTATTCTGTTATGGTCACACCTTACGCAACAGGATCTGGTTCTAAATTAATTAACAAGGATTTAATTATCATCGAGGGCTAGATATGGCTACCATGTGCCACTAGCCGAATCAGAATTGTCAACCCCAATCTCAAAAACCACAAAAAATCATGAATGGCTTAAAAATCATGAGATCTTTAAAAAGAAAAGTGTGGTTCTTTTTATATTTTTTTGGTTCTTGAGCCTATACTGTGAAATGAGTCGTGGTTTTAAGCTTTTCTTGCTGCAACCAGAAAGGCTAGAAATGTATTTTTTTAATAACAGACCCGCTAAACTTCTTATTTGATCATGTTTCTAGGAGTCAGGGATTTACATAAACCACTTTAATTAATAGTCAACACTTAGGCCTTGTACACACTGCAAAGTTATCGCGCGGGAAGGCTCCTTACCACGCAATAACAATCAAAGCGCCCACATAGGAAAGCTTCTTGTTCGGTGGCAACAGCCTTCTTGCCGTGCAACATATAAACCACCCAAACGAGGGTGGTAAAGCTTACCACGGAACAGTTGTTCCGTGGTACAGCCTGTGTGGATGCTTGTTGCGTTTTTGACAGCCTCCGGAAATGTCCCAGAGTGCCAATCCAGGCCACTGTGGGACATTGGAGCTGTCAAATATGTCAATTTCACAGCTCTAGCAGAGCAGTGAAACTGACTTTTTTTGGAGTTGCCAGGTTCAGCAGCTCTGGGGGATTGGCTAGACCCGCGAGGGCAGCAGGTTCAGGCCAGCCCCCTAGTCCTGCCACCTGAACCCCTGCAGCTGGACTAGGGGGCTGGGCTGAACCGGCTGCCCTCGCCGTTCCAGGGGGCCAATCCGGCCACCGACAGTCAAGCCCCTCCACCCACCGGGCTCCAGCGGAGCTCAGGTGGCCAACGGCTGGAGCCCCGCTGCAGCCACGGCTATGGCGGGGCTCTCAAGCCCCGCGCCGGGGCCTGGTTGTGGGGGTTGGCTGCCCAGCAGCAACCGCGGCCCTGGTGGGGATTTGAAGCCCCACTGTGCCTGGCTCAGCTGCTCGGGGGCTGGAGCCCCACCAGGGGAGCTGGAGCCCCTGCAGCCAGGGCTCAGCTGCCGCAGCCGGGCTTGGCTGAGCCGGGGCTCAGCTGCTGCTCAGCTGGCCGGCAGCAGATGAGCCCCAGTCCATCTGAGCCCTAGCTGCAGGACTGGGGCTCAAGCCAGTACCACTGGCAGCCTTTCGGCTGGCAGGGCAATGCATGGTGGGATAGGTACCCACCATGCACTGCTCCTTCTAGCGAAAATTCAAAGGAGCATGTAAACGCTTCTTTCACTAGGAGTGCTGTGTGGATACAGTAAAGCGTTATAATTATAACGCTTTCTTGTCCCGCAATATCTTTTATTGTGTGACAAGTCTTCAGTGTGTACATGGCATTAGATTGAACACACACTATTACCACCACTTCAGCTTATTTACAATTGTTTATAAGTGACCTTTCCCTTTGGCAAAACAAACAAGGAGTCCTGTGGCACTTTTAAAGACTAACAAATTTATTTATCGCATGAGCATTCATGGGAGAAAATCCAACTTCGTCAGATGCTTTGAAGATGGAGAATTTACAAATTGGGAGGAAATTAAATGCAGGGAAGTATATGATAGAGGATCAGGTCAGGCTGTAACAGCAAATCAATCTACTTTCCTCCTATTCTGTAAATTCCCCACCTTCCAAGCCTCTGACGAAGTGGGATTTTCTCCTACGAAAGCTTTGTTAGTTTTTAAAAGTGCCACAGGGCTTTTTGTTTGTTTTGCTGAACTAGACTAACATGGTTTCCCCTTTGGAACTTTCCCTTTAGGTGTGAACAGGGGTGGCAAAGTGATTTTGTGGGTGTGCATGCTTGAGGTAAGGCAACTAGAACCCTGATGCTTGGAAGTAGCAGCCTGCACACTTCAGCTATGTTTTTTTTGTGTCTGCTGCTATTCATACATCATACCTGCCTTTTGCCCATCATTGTAATGTCTGCTCACAAAGTGGGGTAGGTGAGTGAGGGGAAAAGAAGTGAAGTTAGCTTGAGATAGGCCCTGGGCTCTGAATAATCCAGGAAGGAAGGAGATGCACTGGCAGCCCCCAGGCAGGGTGCCAGGGCAGGGAGACGATGCATTGATAACTCCCTCTGACAGCAAGTCACCAGACTAGCGAGGAGGAGTAATTTGCCCCCTCTTGCCCCCTGCACCGGACTAGGAAACTGGAGCCTGCGATGCTAACCCCCCCTCCCCCCATGTGCACCGCAGGCTGGGGAGCAGGGGTAACTCCCGCCCATGCATGCATCGGGCTGGGCAGCCAGACGGGCTAACTCCCCGCTGCACCCCAGTGCCCCACCACAGCAGGAAGCGGCGGAGAGTGGGCGGGCCCGGAGCCAGGGTCCTGGCCGGGGGGCTCGGTGGCTGCGCGGTGGGTCCCGCCCCCGGCCCCGCCCTCCCCCGGGCCGGCCCCGCCTGTAGCGTCCGTCTGGGCCGGGGCGAGCTCGGGCGGGCGCAGTGTGGCTCGCGCACGGAGCAGGGAGAAAGTTTGCGGAGTGGCCGGCGCGGGGCCATGTGGCTGCTGTGGCTGCTGCTGGGCGCGGCGGGTGAGTGAGTGTGGGCGGGTGGCAGCGACGGCTCCTTCCCCGCCCGGGCTCGGGAAGGAGGGAGGGGCGGACTGTGCTCTGGGGGGAGTGGGCGGGCACCGCCCCCTTCCTGTGCGCACCAGGCTGGGGCGTGGGGGCGGGGTGCAGGGATGGCTGCTCGCCCTGCACCGAAGTGTGTGGGGGTGCAGTGGCGGATCCCGCCGTGCACCAGGCTGGGGCGGGTGCATGGTGGCTACCCCCGTCTCCCAGGGTGGGGAGGGGAGGGGGGTGCAGTGGTGGATCCCTCCATGCACCAGGCTGGGGAGTGGGAGCAGAGGGGCGGTTTGTTTTTCCTGCTGCTTGGTGTGTGGTCCAGCAAGAGACGAGGAAGGTGTGTGTATACAGTGTGGGTGGGGGAGGGAATTCCTCCCCTCAGGGGCCTTCTGCAGGGTGCGCCGAAAGCAGTGGGAACTCCCCTTTAGCTGGAGATCCTTTCTGGGTGTCTGGAACCAGCCCGGCCAGCTAGTTTGCTCCTGCACCTCAGGAGTTGGGGTCGGTGCCTGAGCTAGTTTGACCCTTGTGCTGCCCTGCTAGGGTCTCCCCCATTGTCTTGTGGCTCCAGCTATAGTCCTTGCAGGGAGGGGGGAGATGCAGTGGTTAAAGTATAATTTGATGGGCCCCGGAACCCTCCTAATCTCTGGGCCGCCTTCCTGTATTGTCTGGGCCCCCTTCATGCATGTGCGGGCCTCAGCCCAAGTAGGCATTTGCAACCACTTCTCAGTACCACATGCATCGGTTATCACTCCATAAAAATATTTATAATTTTATATGATGTTTATGTCTATAGCAATTATTGTCACAAACTAGCAAACACTGCATAACACAGTATGTATTGTGATTAACAACGGTGGTGCGTAGGAACTGCCAGCAACCAGGCAAGGCAGAACATGCGTTCTGCTGGATTTTTCTATTTTTAGGGGCCCTGGAACTCTGGCCCCTCTAATTTGTGGGCCCCGGCACTGCGTTCTGGTGCGTTCCCCCTTACTTTAACCACTGGGGAGATGGTTAGAGAGTGGGGAGAAGGGGACAGGCGGTATATCTTCTGTTTCTGGAGCGTTTGGCTGTTGGATGCAGTAAGGTGAGGAATAAAGCTGTTTCTGTGTGGATGTAGCATGTGGTTAGTTGGGCACTACTGCAGAGCAGCCTTGGTCACTCTCTGATGCAACAAGGTACCAGCATGGGCGTATTTAGACAGCCAGGACTCTATTCAGTACCTTGCAGTGCTAACTGAAACCCCTGTTCCACAGATCAGTGGTTTTCAAACATAGGGTCGGAACCCAGTACTGGGTTGCGGTGCCCTGGACTGCCACCACCAAAAAACGGGAATGCATTGCTCAGAGATGTAATTGTTGGGTTGCGGCCATAAATTACTTTTTTTCAACTAGGCCCGGAGGAAAAGAGTTTGAAAACCACTGCCACAGAACATACCGTCTGAAAGCCGAAGGGGTCTAGCATGTCTGGCAAATGCATGATATGGTTTACCGGATGCTCAGACCAAGCAAGATGGTCAAGAAGAATTTGGTTTAGTGCATGTGTTGCTGTTTATAATATGGTATTGAAGCTATTTCTTAGGGTGTTTCTGTTTTTCCAGGCTTAACAGTGTTGGCAGTAATTGGGCTATAGCATCATAGAGAAAGTAGTACATGGTGGAGGTGTGTATCTTATTCATGCAGCAGCAACTGCTAAACTATTGGAGTGAGTCACAGACATTTAATATATTACCACAGCATCCTTCTAGGTGACTGTATTGTCCCCATTTTACAGATAGGGAATGGAGACTAATTTAGGAGGAGATAGTCAAGTGTTAAAGGGACTTAGACTTGTATGCCTAAATGTTTTAGATGCTTTTGAATATCTCCCTTTAAAAGAGTCGCCTCAGGTCACCTAGGAAGTCTTTGAGCAGGAATTGAATTTGGATCTTCTGCGTGTCACTGCCTCTCATGGTGAGGCAGATGGCTTGACAAATGCAGGAAGGGTGCATTTTGACTGGGCATGTCATGTTCCTCTTCAAAAAAAATCTTAAGTAGGAATCTGTCAGCCACCTGCTCAGTGAATAGTGTAATAATTCAGCATGCCTGCTATAGGTTAAAGTGTTGGATTAATGTTTTACTAGAAGATCACAGGTTCCAGCAGCAAACCCTTCTGAATGCTATGCTGGGGAAATTGGTAAAACATGCAGAGAGGATGGGTCAAGTGACTGGCTGTATCTGGATGATTTGATTTGGGGATTAAAATTAAAAATAAAAGATGGCATTGTAGCTGTTATTCATACATGTAGAAATGCTTTTCACATGGCAGGTTTATGTCTGTCAAAGTCTATACTCTGATTCTACTTTTTGCAGCTTTGTTGCAGATGTAAATTATGTCCACACCAGGATCTTAGCAGGCACTTTTTCAGTGTATTTTGGTAGAAGTGTTAAGTGGCCTGGCTTCATGTCGCCCACCTGTTGTATGGCTCCTTAGAGCTGGAGGTCTGAAGTGATGACACCAAAAGGATGAAGCCTAGAAGATCAAGCGTAATTTCTTTTAAGAGCATCAGTTGCAAAGTGGAACTGCTATTCATTAAATTTCACAATTTCCAAGAGAAAACTAGTTGAGGTGGTTTGCACTTAAATCAATACCTATCCTGCAGCTAATGCTTGCCACTGTAAAGGACTCTTCCCTTTTCACAGGTAGCCTTAAAAATGAGGAAGGGAACAATAAAACTTGTGCTGTTTGAAATCCTGACACTTGTAACACTTTGTGGCTCATGCATAGTTTTTGCGTAGACTGACTTTTTATTTTTTTCCTTACTGCTCCAACAGTTGATCTTTTGGAAACCTTCAGGCCAGGCTTGGGTGTGTGCATTTAAATTACATCGACTTCATCCTATTATGATGTGCCATTATACTCTGCGTAGTGTTGCCAAAATTTGTCTACCATAATTATACCGAGTGATATACATATCTCCATGTGCAGCTAAAAGCAGTCATATTCCCAGTATAGCCAGTATGTCAACATGTGTGAAGCCAGGGAGAGTCTGTGTTGTGGAATAAGGGCCTGATTTGTCCTAACATATTAGTATCAGTCTCATTTTCTCTGAGGTTCTTTTTCTGCTCATTTATCTTTTTTCCTTTCTCATCTGTTCTCATGCCTACATTTTCTTCCTGATCTCATGAGCAAATGAAAGTGATCTTTCTTATTGGAGTTAGTACTTCAGTTTTCAGCCTGTAGTCTGCATAAATCTACCATGGTAGCTGTGCACCAGTGTCTGATGAAATGGAATTCTCCCCATGAAAGCTCATGTTTGTGTGTTAGTCTGTAAAAGTGCTACAGGATTCCTGATTAGTTTCCCTTCAGTTATTTAGCCAGTAAAAAGGGTATTTAATATTCAAAGAGCTTTCTAAAAATATTTTCTGGAATTCTTGTAATATGTTCAGATTTTCTTTGGAAGACCAAAATATTGGATCTTTGTGTTTTGGTGGTTTTTTTGTAAATGTTTCTTCCTCTCTGTTTATTAACTCCCCACGCAGGGAA
Organism: Pelusios castaneus; assembly: GCA_007922175.1. Taxonomy (NCBI): domain Eukaryota; kingdom Metazoa; phylum Chordata; order Testudines; family Pelomedusidae; genus Pelusios; species Pelusios castaneus. Next base: position 16,308,429 of record ML685785.1, on the reverse strand, counting down.
GACTGTCTTTCTTCCTAGACCACTGTCTTCTTTTTGAATTTTAGTTTTGATACTTAAAGTATTTTCCCCATAACTGATATATTTTGGGTTGCAGGTGGGGAAATTTGGAACTTACGGGGTTCAACACTGGGCATAGAAAGCCCAGTGAATTTACACATGATATAAATTCTTGTTCCAGAGAGTATGCAAGAATGGCTGTAAACCTGGCTTGTGTCAGTGAAGATTAGCAAGGGGAATCTTAATCTTTAAAGTCGTGTACTTGGCCCAGATGTTGCTTCTGATTATGTATGGCCTTATCTACATAGGAAAAGTAATGGATGTTTGGTTTTTTTTCTAGTATAACTTAGGATGTGAATTTTCCATTTAGCTTAGATTCCTTCCCAAGTTGCATAAGCTACATTGAAATGAGTGTTCACACAGGGGATTATATCTGCATAGCCAGTAAAACTTTTCTGTGTAGATGAGGCCTAAATGAAGAATTAGCTGTACATGAATTTTGTTCCTGTCTATTACTGTGGTGTGTTCTAGACTTATTCAAAGAGGCCTAAAACAGCCACATAGATGTAAAATTATTGGTTTTTAATCCACTGTTTCCAATCCAGTTGAGGAGAGCAAATGATCAGAAATTTCATGAACCACCGCTGCTTAGTGTAGGCAAATGTATATTTCTCTTTGATCAAATTTGATTGTATACTGGGAAAACAAAACAAAACAAGGAAGAGAATGTGATACTGACTGGATGAAGGGGACCATTTAGGATATTATTTAATATCAATATGTCAAAATTACAATAATTCTTTTTAGATATGCCATGTTAGGCACTGTTAGAAGGGTTATAATTTGCTAAGAATATTGTTTGTGTCATATTTGCAATGTAGATTATAAATATGTAAGGCATATCTTTTTATTTCAACTTGTGCTGTGTTTTTGGGCAATAACTAGCTGCAATACTAGACAGCTTAATGGCCCATTAAGGAAACTCACTGTTTAACAGTGGGCCTGGGGGAGAAGCCAGGGATACACCTGCTGAGTCATCAGGACATATAAGAGCATGCCCTATGGACAAGTTCCAGAGTGGTAGCCTGCTAGTCTGTAAATTCCCTATCTTCAAAGTTTCTGACGAAGTGGATTTTCTCCCATGAAAGCTCATGTGATAAATAAATTGGTTAGTCTTTAAAAGTGCCACAGTACTCCTTGTTTGTTTTGCTGAACTCGACTGACATGGCTACCCCTTTGGAACATGTTCCAAAGGGGTAGCCGTGTTAGTCTATTGCAGAAAAATCTGTTAGTCTTTAAAATGCCACAGGACTCTGGTGTTCCTTTGGAACACATTAGTCTAGTTCATCAAAACAAACAAGGCATCTGTTGGTACTTTTAAAAACTAACAAATTTATCGCATGAGCTTTCATAGGAGAAAACCCCACTTCATCAGACACTTGAAGATGGGGAACTTACAGAATGGGAGCAAAATAAATGCAGGTATTCTCTCTGACTGCTAGAGGCTTTTCCTGTGCTAAGGGCTTGATTGTGCTTGGAACAAGCCACACAGTAAAGCATCTGACGAAGTGGGATTTTCTCCCACAAAAGCTCATGCGATTAAATACATCTGTTAGTCTTTAAAAGTGCAACAGGACTCTGTTTGTTTTTCCGCAGTAGACTAACACGGCTGGCTACCCCTTTGGAACTTGACTACTATAAAAGGTAGCTGCACCACATCCAATGTTGTCTTCAGTTCAGTTTTCAGTGAGTTCAGCATTTCTACCTCTCGATTGCTGAAGCCGTGAAACAAAGGACTGGGGCCCATCTGGGTGCTGGATGTACACCAGTCTCAGAGAGAACATACAAGCCTTCAAACTCTGTAATTCTTATGAAAACCTGAGATATATATGGACTTGCAAATAATTTCTATGTATCTAATTGCTTTAATCATTTAACATTTCTCTTATAGTTTCTTTTGTAGTAAGTCTTTAATTTTAGTTACTAAAGGATTAGGCAGTGTATTTTGGGTAAGATCCAAACTCTCATTGATCTGGTAATGTGGCTAGCCCTTTGGAGTCAGGAGAACTTTTTGGTAAACAGAATAGAGTTTTAATAACTCATCTGTTTACTTGACTCTAGTGGCTGAATGGAAGCCAGAGACTAAAATCTAGTAAAGGGGGCTGTATAGTTTTGTTTTAGCTTGTTGGCAATCAGTGTGGGAAATCAGAAGCAGTATTTGTGGTAAAACAAACAAGGAGTCCTGTGGCACTTTTAAAGATTAACAAATATATTTATCACATGAGCTTTTGTGGGAGAAAATCCCAATTCGTCAGACGCTTTGAAGATGGGGAACTTACAGAATGGGAGGAAATTAAATGCGGGGAAATGTATGAAGTAGGATCAGGTCAGGCTGTAACAGCAAATCAAAATAGTTGTTAGGATTCAAACACTGGGGAACACCATATCAAGGAAGGTGAGGTCAAATCACCTGTTGCAATGAGAAAAAATATCCATAGTCCCTGTTTAACTGAGGCATCGGTGTCTAATTTACATTTAACTTCCAGTTCTGCAGTTTCTCTTTAAAGCTGCGATTTCTTATTCATTTGTTTGAACACCACTATTAATAAGTTGTCAATGGAGTGAGCAGGGAGACTGAAGTGATCCCCAATTGGTTTTTGAATGTTGTGATTTCACATGTCAGACTCGTGTCCATTTATTCTTTTGTGCAGAGACTGTCCTGTTTGTCGAATATATAAGGCAGAGGGGCATTTCTGGCACATGATGGCATAAATCACGTTGGTGGATGAGTAGGTAAATGAGCCCTTGATGGAGTAGGTGGCTTGATTAGGTCCTGTGATGGTGCCTTTTGTGTAGATATATGGGCAAAGTCGCAGGGATATGTTCCTGCTTTAATGTTTCTGTTGTTTGGTTTGTAGTTGCTGGTGAGTATCTGTTTAAGGTTGGGGGGCTGTCTGTAAGCGAGGAGAGGTCTGTCTCCTAAGGCATTTAATTTCCTCCCATTATGTAAGTTCTCCATCTTCAAAGCATCTGACGAATTGGGATTTTCTCCCACAAAAGCTCGTGATAAATATATTTGTTAATCTTTAAAAGTGCCACAGGACTCCTTGTTTGTTTGGCTGACCTAGACTAACACAGCTACCGCTTTGGAACTTGTCAAGTGTTTGTGGAGGTAGCCACCAGAGCCGAGAGAATCTGCTCTCCTTTTCGCAGCCTGCCCTGATCTTGGCATTTTCAAGTGGTCTGTCATGGATGGGTCACGCAGAATTCTTATTTTTCAAGGTAAAAAGCCTTGTCTGTACTGTTGATGTGATGGAGGTCTTGGAGAAATGAAAAACCAAGACAGCTGAGATTTGCCAAGTTCCAGTGTAACGACTTTCCTGTTGAACAAACCTTGCATATGATATGCATGTTTACTAAAAATTTCGAGTGACCGGTTGCTGAGTACCTTCTGTTTTCTTGCTTTTTTCTCTTTCCCACAGCTAATGCTGCTGGAATCAGCAGACTGCAGCCAGTGAACAAACGCCAAACATGCGCCCACAAATTTTTAGCATCGCAGACATTTGTGCCCTTGGAAATGCTGTAAGAAACAGGCAGAGACTTGCTTAGTGACATTAGCGTATATTAAACTTAACAATGAAGATTAACTTAAAATTCTGTACACACTTACACAAATGTAAAATATTTGCTTAGGTTGGTTTTCAGGTGTACTGACTTTCAAGGTAATGCATAGAGATGTGATTTTTTTTTTTTTTTTTTTTTTTTTAAATGGAAATGTTGTGGCTAAAAATCCCATGTAGTGTATGGGAGGCTAACCCTTTCATCTTTATTATATTGCCACACTATATAAGGTATTTTTTCCTCTTCTGCACCACTTGTCTAGAATGATCAGTATGTTTTTAATAGTTTTATTAAAAGATATACATAAGTCATAAATATTATAAAAAGTGGCTTTCATATAATAACTGGAGGAGAAGTGGGAATACTTTTAGGAATGTTATCCTTATACTCTGTCCTCACTGACAAGAACAAAATCTTACCTGGTAGACTCTGAAATGCTGTGTTCTCTACTCTGCAAAATGTTGGAATGGATAGCTAAGCATCCTGATAGCATAGGGTCTGAGGAGAGAGTCCACATAGCCAGATGATAATCCTGCTGTTAGTGTGCCAGTGCTTGAGATGATGGGGCGTCCGGGGTTTCCTTTTTTATGTATTTTTGGTAGCAGATAGAATATCCCTGGTTGGGGTTCTGGTGGTGTGTCTGTCTTGATTTGTTCCTGTGCTGCATTGGGGAGTTTCTTGAGTAGAAGGTGCAGTTCCCTTTGATATTCCTCAGTGGGGTCAGAGAGGAGTGGTTTGTAGAACGTTCTATTGGATGGTTGTTTATAAGCCTCCTGATCGTAATCCAATTTATTCATGATGACGACGGCGCCTCCCTTGTCAGCCTCCTTAATAATAACGTCAGAGTTGTTTCTGAGGCTCTGGAGGCATTGCGCTCTGCATGGCTGAGGTTATGGTGTAAGGGATGTTGTTTGTCCATGATTTCAGCCTTTGCCCTATATAGAAGGCTAGTCTCTTGTTCCGACCCTCAGGAGGAGTCCACCTCGAATATTTTTTCTTGCAATGTTGGGAGGAAGGTATCTGTAGGTCATTGCATTCTACATTGGTGGCAGCGAAATATTCCTTGAGTCTGAGACAGCGAAAGTATCTCCCTTTATAACTAGCACTGCAGAATTGACAAGTTATATTGATGGGGTCAGGGCAGTATCTCTTCTGAAGCATCAGTTATTCGCCACTGTGAGATAGTAGGATGCTGGAGCTAATAGACTGGTCTGATTTGGCATATCCTACACTTCTTTCATTTTTGAAACAGTGCAGTTGAGATGCTGAACAACTCAGCAGCAATTTAAGGCTGCTGTCCAAGAGGACCTGATGCAAAATTAACCTAGTTTGTCACCTATAGATTTATTTTTTTACCCTCAAAATCCTGCTCACTATCTTCTCACTCTAACAAGTTCCTTCTGTGGTTATTCAGTCTGTTTATGCAGGAACAGGAGGGGAGGGGAGAGGAGTGGGTTGCGTCACCCTGGCCCGCCCAGAGCCGCGCCGCTGCCAGCAGGGCAGAGGGCGGGTCGGCTCAGCCTGACTGGTGTCGCCGCTGCTGGCGGGCAGCTTCCGGTTCCTGGCCCCGGCTCCCGCTGCCAGTGGCGGCTCCAGGTGGGCTGAGCCGACCCGCCCTCTTGCCGGCAGCGGCGCGGCTCTGGGCGGGCTGGGGCAATGCGACCAGCTCCCCTCCCCTTCTGCCATCCAGCGGGGGGCAGGGCCAACAGGGGCCATCAGCCCCGCGCCACCCCTGCGGACGGGATCCGGCCCCAGGGGCCGGGAACCAGAGGCTGGCTGATTCTGGCCCAGGCCCTGGCTGGCAGGGCACCTGAAGCCTGGCCCCGCCCCCTTTTGGCCCTGCCCCCAGCACCTGCTGTGGGCGGGGCTGGTACAGGGGCCGGCAAAGGTTGCCGACCCCTGGACTTGATGATCATATTGGTCCCTTCTGACCTTAGAGTCTATGGAAAAAAAACAAAACAGTTGGTATGAAAAGAGTTACTCTAATGAAGTTGTCTATATCTTTATGCATCTTTCATTTGATATGATCAAATATAACTCAATCTTGACAGAATCCTGAGCTGGTACAACCAGTGCGGGCCACAGCAGAGTGGATCGTGGGCCGCAAATGCCCCCCAGTATGCATGTTTGACGTCTCTGCTCTAGATTGTCATACATTTGTCCTGCCTGGTACAGATTGAAGCTGATGTCCTACCTATAGTAAACAAGCAGCTCTGTATACGTGTTTAAAATGGCATTTTCTGATGTTTGACTTGAAAGCCATTTCAGCATCAGTCTTTTGAAGGTGGTGGAGAAGAAAGACCTTTAGCGTCTAGGGTTAAAAACAAATCTCAAGTTACCTAAGCCAAAATAAATATACTTTTTTGGCAAAATTTCTGAGATAGACTATGCCAAAATAACAATCATATATGCCAAGTGAAGTCAATTTTAACGGATGGGGTTTCCTTTTTAATGAAATCTGTCACGAGGCACTGTACCACAGACTGCCTCCCCTCCACACTTGAATTTAAACAGACTATGGCTGAGGGGAATTTTGTAGATTGTCATCATTAGTCATTATGGATACGTCTACACAACAATTAAGCACCCTTGGCTGGTCCAGTCAGCAGACCTGGGCTATGGGGCTGTAAAATCACTGTTCAGCCATTTGGATTTGGGCTGGAGCTGAGGCTCAGAAATCTACACATCAATTTGGCAGCCCCTCAGCTGAGCCCTGCGAGCCTTTCAGCTGACTCAGGCCAGCTACCACCATGTTGAGGGTCTTGTTTGTTCCTGTATGGACATACTCTTATAATCATGGGTAGGTTTGCTGACATCTGGAAAAGTTTTATATAGCCCTTTTCTATGAGGAAGTTCCACTGATACGATGTGAGATGTGAATTTAAACAGATACAGTTAAACCAGTTGAAAAGTTGTGTGGACACTCTCATTTCAATGAGTTTATTTTGGTTTAGCTTAAGTTTGTTAGAAGCGGGATTAATCTAACTGAAATAAGTGTTTTTTAATACCGGAACAAAATATCTGCAGATTTAGACTGGTGTATTTTTCTGTTGTAGATGAGTCCATACTCTTCTTTGAGCTAGCAGTGATATCCTGTGAAGTAATATACGGTTCTATTGTATCGAAGTATGGAATAGCAAAGCTATTTGCTAAAAAGCTGATCCATGAAAAGTTGACTGGCCACATGGTGTGGTTCTCCTTGAACCCAGGTACTTATGGAAGTATCCAGCTCTTCACTGCAAAGGACAGCATGGCGGTCCAAAAAAGCAGCTGGAAATAAGGAGTATCTAATTTGATGCCTCTTCTAACGGCTTAACCTGGGGCGGACAAACTTTTTGGCCCAAGAGCCACGTCCCCTGTATGGCAGGCCACATGCAGCGGTAGAAGGTCAGGGATGGGAAAGGGGTGGGGCTTATAAAATAAATAAATTATAAAAATATAAATAAAATAAATATTTTGTTTATAAAAATAAAATACAAATACAGGGATAAAATAAAATAAAATTCCAATGCAGCTGAGCCCTGGAGGGAGTGACTATTGCACTCCGGCTAGGACTGGGGTTGGCAACCCTGGGCACGCGTGTCCATTCAGAGCAGCACACAAGGCTCCCGGCCCTGCGGCAGCTCTCTACTGCTGTCCCCACCCTCCCAGTGGGGCCTGCGGCTGCAAGAGCCACGTGCATGCAGCTCTTGCGGCCTCCAGGCCCCACTGAACGGTGGGGCCAGCGAGGAGAAGGAGCCGCTGTGCACGGTGCCCCTGGCACCTGCTGGCCCGGTCTGTGGCACCTGCTGAGGGGGCAGGCAGCAACGCTGGCATGGGGGCTGGTAAAGGTTGCCAGCCGCTGGGCTAGGATGTCACTGGCTTTCGGGAGGAAGGGGTGGTACCGGGAGGGGGAGTACAGCAGCTGCCATGCTCCAGCTGGGATGCACTTGGGCCCATGGGAGGAAGGAGTGGTGCAAAGAGGGGAGAGTGGGCCGTCGGCCACACCTATCTGTCAGGCAGGATAAAAGGCTCAGACGGGCTGCAGTTTGCCTATCTCTGGCCAAACCTATACAAGAGCAAGACAACAGAGTCCAGTGGCACTTTTAAAGACTAACAGATTTATTTATCGCATGAGCTTTCGTGGGAGAAAATCCCACTTCGTCAGACGCTTTGAAGAAGAGCAACCTATACAAGAGCAAGAGGAGATGAAACAAAAGCTGATCTTGGGGATTGGTAGCCACCAGTGGGAAAGAAGTGTCTAGACAAGCAGAAAATGAGCAAGGTTGAGGAAAGCATGTACAGAGAGAATGAATGACCAGACACAGGCAAGCATGTGCAGGGGAAAGGAAGAGCACAAAGGGGTGGAATCACTGTCTTCTCCAGAAGGATCAAAGATCACATTAAGGACAACTAAAAATACAAGCTAATGTTAATTTTTTAGGTAAGCAGTTATTTCAGCTACCACAGGGATGTAATGTGCTTGAGAATGGGGCAAGAGGCGGTCTGCAAAATTGTGAATGAAAGGTTATGTGTTTGTGAGACTTTACGTTATTGTCTATGGCATGTAAATTAATCTCTGACCTTCTATGTAGAGCCCCTTAGAACAAGAAGTTAGTGTTAGATCTGGAGAAGTCCTGAATGTGTCCTTGTGCAAGTTGTAGAATTGCCAACTGGCTCAGTTGACCCAAATTTAAAATGGACACAATACTTCCTCTCACCATGCAGGCAAGCTATAAAGATTAATATATGAAAGCTTGTGAAGTGTTTGTAATCTTGGATTAAACACGCTGTTGTGGTATAATGTATTGTCTTTCATCAGGGGTAAAAGGAATGTTTCTCAGTTTTTTTTCTGGTATTTTCCACCTGGGAGCTTGCTTTGTTAGGCCTCCTTTTGAGCCTCTAAGTCCTGTAAAGCTACTTTCTAGGCACACTGCCCTCTGAGTGGTCTGTCTTGAAATATGAGTCGTCCATTTTCACAAACAATGTTTATGGAAATCCCACTGATGTTTGTTTTATGAAACTGGATTAGTGTAAATAGAAACAAAACCGAACCAGTTGGGAACAGGTCAAACTTGATGGCCTTTGTTGGCATGTTGCAGAATAGCTCAGCCCAGAGAGGGAAAAATTAATTCCCACAAAATGCCAGAGTATTTTGTTTCAGTCTCTGTTGCAGGTGGTATGGGTCTGCAATAATTGGTGGTGTGTACACTGTAGCTACATTTTAAGATGAAAGCATGTGAACCCTTGCTGCTAAGGTTCATTTCTTCTTCCAGTTATATTCCCTGTTTAGAGTTTGATTGGTCTTTCCTTGAGGCCTCCTCCTGCTTTGTAGAATTCCCCTAATTGAGACAGGGAGTGGGAAGGATTGTGAGCTTTATCAATATTCGTTGTGGAACTGTGCATGCTGCATGCAGAGCCTTCATCAGTGGAAGATCAAGAGAAGCAGCATGGTCCAGTGAACAGGGACTGAGTAATCAAATTGACGTAAGAAGAGTAGACAACAAATAAATTGTCAGATGTTCGGAACTTGTTAGATATACATTTCTTCCCATTATCCAGGTGCCTGCATGTCTCCTGCTCATCCAAAATGCTGTAATCTACTGTTCTGTGGCTGTTGTGTGTGTCACTTGGTGGCTGCTTCACAGAGGGTATGAGTATTACCAACTAGCAGCTAAAGGAATTATTCTTTGAGGGTTATACTTTTAGCACTGAAGGTTGCAGGTCAAATGTTGGATGATGACTCATGACAGTTATTACACTTCCAGCCTCTCCATCCCACAGGAACAGATTCAGTCTTAGGGCTTGCCTACACGAGCACCGTAATCCGCAGTAAAAATCATTACCGCGCGTTAATAAGCGAACTGTACAGACGTGAAATGTTGTTCCTGCGCACTAAGCGCCTTCTTGCTGCGCATTCCAACCACCACTCCGCCGAGAGTGGTAACAGCTGTTTCGGATCATCTGCTGCGCGTTTCTGCTCGTCAGTACTGTCTCTGCGCATTGATTGGAGTCCTGAACTGTCCCAGCATTCCCAAGTCGTCCTGTCTGTACTTCCCCCCACCCTCTCTATGACAGTGACGAAACAGTCCCCACCTACAGGTGACTCCCGGGATTTTCAAACATTTAGTTACTTTCACTTCCTGGTGTTTTCCTCGTGGAGTGCATTGTAGTGCAGCAGTGTTCTCAGTTGCAATGGCGTCCCGTCGCGGAAGACGCGCACCCCTTTGGTCCCCGGCAGAGGTGCTTGATCTGATCAGCATCTGGGGGGAGTCCGCTGTGCAGGCACAACTTCGCAGCAGCAGACGTAATTACGACACATTTGGTATGATTTCTCGGGCAATGATGGAGAAAGGTTATGATAGAGACATATTGCAGTGCAGAACAAAGGTGAAGGAGCTAAGAATCAGCTATCAGAGAGCGAGGGAGGGAAACCGTCGATCAGGATCAGTGCCTGCTACATGCAGGTACTATGAGGAGATCGGAGCTATCCTCAGTGGTGACCCCACAACAACTCCAAACACCACAGTGGACACGTCTGTAACCACAGATGTAGTCACTGCCACCACGGATTTGGATGAGGACCTTGAAGAGGCGGTGGGGGAGACGGAGGAAAACACGGGGCAAAGCGAGGCAGCGTGTAGCCAGGAGCTGTTCTGCACCCCCGCTGATACGTCCTCTATGGAAGACTTGAATTCCAGCATGTCCCTTGATTCTGCTGAGGGGAGCTCTGGTAAGTTTCTGCTTTGTAATGCTAAAAGTCTATCTCACGTTAAAACAACACTGTACGTTGCAGGGGTGCTTGCTGTGTCTCCCAGCTGTGCAGGCTCCTTACTCCCCATCCACGAGGAGGGCATCAACACAAGCAGTGATTGTGAAGTAATCATCTGCCTTTAGGTCAGTAAATGATTCTTCGATGTACCTCCAGAGCCTAGTACTCAGGTTGGATGGGATGGCGTTGGTGCAAACGCTCCCAAACAGGGACACTTTGCCCCGCCAGCTGCAAAGCACAGCCCTGGGAACCATGGCTGCAAACAGTGCTGCTGCATACGGTCCAGGCTGACTGGCGGCAGCATGTAGGAGATGTGTTCTACCGGCCAGGGGCACCCTGAGGAGAGCGATATCGGGTTCCATCTCTGTGGCCAACGCAGATTACTAGCCCCCAGTAAAGTTGTCTAGTACGACGTACCTTTTACGCTTCAGCAAGAAATGGGCTGTGGACCGCACTGCACCTTCCAGAGTAATGTGAGACTGTAAGTGTCATTTTCTTATCCTGGCTATGTGTAAACTGCAGCTTGACAATTACTTCTTTCTTTAGATCAGACCTTGAGAAGGCCATTGTCTACCCCCGCAGCACGTATGAGAAACATTCGGGCTCGTGCACGAAGGAACAGAGATGAAATGTTTCAGGATGTGTTGAAAGCAACACAGGAATCCTTGAAATCAGCTCAGGAATCCTCCTCTGCGACTAGAGCATTCAGAACTGAATACCAGCAGATGTGGAAAACACAGACCGAGGAACTGATAAGCGTGATGAAGGAGCAAACAGAACTGTTCAAGAGCATGGTCACTTTGCAGTCCCAGGTGTTTAATGTTAGGGCTCCATTGCAGACACTGCAGCCGCGTCTGCCTCCCTCCCCCCGTAGTCCCTATAAGAATTTTTATGAAGTGCACCCGTCCCACCATAGCATTCCAAAAAGTAGTTCTCCACCCCCCTACTTTCTAGAGCCCCGCAGCTACACACACCTGTAACCACAACCTTCAAAGTATGAATAAAAACAGTATAAAATCATTTCATTAAGGCTTTATTTTCACACATGGGTACTTTCATAAGGTGCTGCAGATGCGTCCTATAAGAGAACTAGGGGAGGGCATGACTGAAATGCTCCCTGAGTGCCTCCCTTATGCGAGAAGCTTCCCCTTTATCCCCCCTAATACTCCTAGTGGCTGGCTGTTCGTATGCCTCCTCAAGGCGCTGTGCCTCGGTTGCCCACACTGGGCAAAACCTTTCTCCCCGAGTTTCACAAATATTATGTAGGACACAACAAGACGCAATCACAGCAGGGATGTTGTTCTCCGACAACTCCAGCCGCCCATACAAACATCTCCAGCGGCCTTTTAAACGGCCGAAGGCACACTCCACAGTCATTCTGCAGTGGCTCAATCTGTAATTGAACCGCTCCTTGCTTTGATCGAGGTTGCCAGTGTATGGCTTCATGAGCCATGGCATCAGTGGGTAGGCTGGGTCTCCGAGGATAACTGTGGGCATCTCCACATCCCCCACTGTAATTTTTCTATCAGGGAAAAGGGTACCCCCTTGCAACTTTCGGTACAGACCGGAGTTCCTGAAAATGCGGGCATCATGCACCTTTCCCGACCACCCAGCATTGATGTCAGTGAAACGCCCCTTGTGATCCACGAGTGCTTGCAGCACCATGGAGAAGTAGCCCTTTCTGTTAATGTACTCGGTAGCGAGATGATCCGGTGCCAAAATGGGGATGTGTGTGCCATCTATGGCTCCCCTGCAGTTCGGGAATCCCATGGCATCAAAGCCATCCACAATCTCACTGACATTCCCTAACGTCACTGTCCTCCGTAGCAGCACGTGATTGATGGCTGTGCAGACTTGTGTTAGGGCTACTCCGACGGTGGACCTCCCAACTCCAAACTGGTTTGCGACGGACCGGTAGCAGTCAGGAGTCGCCATCTTCCAAAGAGCTATCGCTACACGCTTCTCCACAGTGAGGGCTGATCTCATGTTGGTGTCTTTACGTCGCAGGGCAGGTGCCAACTCTGAGCACAGTTCCAGAAATGTTGCTTTCCGCATTCGAAAGTTCTGTACCCACTGCTCGTCATCCCACAGCTGCATAACAATGCGATCCCACCACTCGGTGCTCGTCTCTCGCGACCAGAAACGGCGTTGCACCGTGTGCAGATGATCGGTGAAGGAGCTGAGCAACGCGGTGCTGTTGATCTGCAGGGCATCGATCAGCCCCTGCTCCTCTGTGTCATCCTCTGGCAGGGAGCTCAAAACATAATGAGCAACCATCCGAGATGTGTTCAGCATGTGGAGTGCGAGAGTGGAGACCAGAGCAGGATCCATGCTAACGCAGATTTTCTTTCTATCCAATGGCGCGCTCCGTGCAAACAGTATTGAAAACAGGCGCGAGTTGCTACTGGCAACAAGGAAGACGCTAGGGAAATGCAATGCACCATGGGAAACATCTGGTTTACCCATGGTGCTTTGTGCTCCTTTCCTTCATCCCATGATTCCAAGCGCGTGCTCAGCAAAAACGGAACGCTGGGATACGTGCCCAGAATTCAGAGCGCTAATGCGCATTGCAGCGAGGAATCCTGTGACGTCTCAAGGAGTGACATGTGTACAAGGTACAGCGCAATAAAATCCACGTACTTCTTACAGCGCAGTTCAGAAGCTGCGCTGTAATCTGATCGTGTAGGCATAGCCTTAGTCTTTGCTCACTCTTCTCCTTGATCCTTTTGTGTTTCCTCCTCCTATTTCATGCTGCCCTGTTTGTGTCAGTCAACTACATTCTAAATCAGATCTTTCAAAGCTCTGTTGTTGGTCAGTTTCCTACTGTGAACCTTCACTTTGCACACCTCTACTCTCATTCTTGCCTTAAAAAAATCCTACAGGGTCACATATTTCATTGCTTCTGTAAGCTGAGCTCATTGGGCATACCAAGCACTCCTTGCATCTGTCCATTTTCCCCCCTTCTTCCCCAAAAGCCCACAGTGTGCTACCCCCAACCCCATGCTTTAGGGACTCCCTACAGCTCTCCTGCTCATGTCTTGCAGATGTTTGTTTCCTCATTCCTCCACGCCATCCATTTCCCTTCTCCCTAGTAAATGTACAAAACCAGCATCTTAATTTTTTATTAAATAAAATTACTTTACTTTAACAGAATGTGTTTTAAATTAACAACTAAGGAAATATGGCCTGTAGTTTAGTGAATTGAACTGAATATTTCTGGTCGCTGTGCCTTACAAGATTTTGAAACTAGTAGATCTCGGCCTCTGATCTCTATTATTTTATTCATGTATTGGGGAGAAGCTTTTTGGCTTTTTCAACTCTCAATTGGTTTCTTAACTTTGAATGAACTTGTCACTGAACTGAACTTGTTGAATAAACCGAAAATATTCTCTCTGCATCTGTAGAAGAGACTACTGCCGTCAAAAGCTGATTTAGCTGTTCCACAAACTATTTTGTGGTGATTAGCCAAATGACTTCCACCAGTCCACTGGTTTGCTTTTCTTTAAAACTTGGCACCAAAGGTGTCTTGCTTCATATTATTTTTGTATGTAATTTAAATGGTTTTACTAGCTCATAATAATCTATGTTAAGGTCTAAATTGAATTACAAATATAATTTCAATGAGCGTATTTTTTTTAAAAAAAAGTAAACCTGTAGTTAATTTAAACAAAAACATCTGATTTATTTTTATAATCAATTTTTATCCACTGTGTTCTTGTCTTACTCTTCTACTCACTCACTGTGCATCCCTGAACAAGTTACTTAATCTCTCAGTGACCATCTATGAAAAGAGGTGAGCATGAGTGGAAGAGTGATGCTAGAACAGGCAAAATATTGTTAGCTATGCAGAAAAGATCAATTTAGCAAGGTACAACAAACCATATTATTGACTCAAATAAGATATGTTACTAGATTCCGCATTTTTAACCTCCCCAGGAAACTTATTGCAGAGGGTGAATAAACGCTAGAGGCAATGTACTCCTGTAGTATCATAACAAGTAAGAACTAACAAGTCTCATAATAAGAGAACAAATCGGTCAGATAGCTTAGATCAGAATTATGCAATATTGGGGATTGGGTGGAACCATATAGTGTTGCAACTAATGTGCTGTCTAAGTCTGTACCTCTAAGTGGTGTCTGATAGTCTTACCTGTTTTGGAATGGCTTATCTAGCAGCAGAGTTTTGGGTCTTCTGGAATATATTTATATGTTTACCTATTATCGCAGTATATAAAAGAAATTGCAATAATCTGCGTGGTGTCACGAAACAAAAGTTTGTCTTATCAAGGTCTTGGCATTAGAAAAATGAGACTTTTTTGTGGTCTAAAAAGTAGTCATTGGAGAGACTAAATAGATACTGAGATCAAGAGCCACAGAGAGCTGACAGGATGAATATTGTCCATGATGGAAATGCTGGAGTCCGGCAGCACATTATTTAATCAATTAATTTTAAAAGAATAAGTCATTAAACTAATTGGACATAACTGAAAAATCAGTCACAAAAGCAGCTATGGAAAATGTTTTGATTGCCCTTCCACTCAAACTCAGTTTAAAAAAACCCAAAACTTAAGTTTAAAAAAACCAAAATAAAACACTACACTGTGCATACACAATTTTATCCCTGGGAAGAGGATGAGGGCGAGAACAAATTATATATTAGAGATGTTAGTCCTGTCCAGGGTTTAATTTTTGACCTCTAACTTTGGCCATTCATAGCCCCAGCAGCTTTGGGCTTGCTGCATCAGTTATGAAAGTAAAAAAATTGCTTGAGCCCTGGCACCTATTTCATTGCCCATTGCTTTTTCATTCATTAAGCACTTCTGTTACTTAGTGTACTACTGGAAGGTGTTCACATATTAACGTTGTGAAGGCAGTAGAAGAACCTACATAGAGCAGAATATGGTGCAAAATATTTTAATGTTTAAATGGTAGTGGATTAGTCACTTCACCATATAACTGACATTTTGCCCATTCTAGTTCATAATTAAAGTCTATTATTGAAGTGGCAAAGGGTTGAAGTAGTCTTTTTACATTTATCTCTAGCTGTTGTCCTTGTTCTAAATGGAGAGGTCTTCCTCTGTTTAAACTGATTGTAATTGAATCTGTCTGGTGGACTGTTGATGCTGGATGAGTATGAAAATAAATCCTCACATATTTTGGTCACCAAGCTCTAAAACACAAATTATAAACTGTTGCCATGGAAGGGTGAATCTTCTGGTTTTGGTGCTCAACTTGTAACACCTTAAAGGGACAAGAGCAGGGGACAGGGCGTAGGACTTTCTGGAAGGAAAAAAAATCAGGTTCTGGGAAGTTAGGCACCCAATAAAGTTACCGATCATGCTACAAAAAACCAAACCAAAACGTGGCCTTTGTTTGACATTTTCCATTTTGGGTGATTCAGAAGGCTCCACCTGTGTGGAATTTTTTTTTTTCCCGCTTTCATCCTCAAGGCGTTTTGCCAACATTATCTCTGTGGGGTAAGTATACTTCCCTTATCCCTATTTCACACATGGCAAAACTGAGACAGAGGTCCATTGTGTTACCTAAAAACACAGTGACTCGGTAGAAGAGGAAGGATTAGAACTCAGGAGGTCTGTCTGTGCTCTCTTTAGTCAATGAAAACAAGGATCAGGATTTTAAAATATTGGAAACTTAATATAACAAAGAACCTCATTTAAAAAATAAAGCTGCAAACAAGTAGTCAAGTGAAAGTCAAATTACTTATAGCTAAACAAAAAATTTGCATTCATGATCATTCATTTTAGTTGTTAAAACTTTAAATGAGCCAAAATAATTAACCACATCACCAATAAATATTTCAGCAGCAAATCTCTTTAAGTCAGTCAGTAGGATTTGAACACCATGGCACTGAGGAAGTTGCATTAAACTCTGGAGGGCAGGGACAGGATCCAGGGAGACTGTAGACAAATTGGAACACTGGGCCGAAAGAAACCTCATGAGGTTCAACAAAGACAAGTGCAAAGTCCTGCACTTAGGACGGAAAAATCCCATGCACTGCTACAGGCTGGGGACCGATCGGCTAAGTAGCAGCACTGTAGAAAAGGACCTGGGGGTTACGGTGGACGGGAAGATGAATATGAGCCAACAGTGTGCCCTTGTTGCCAAAAAGGCCAATGGCATATTAGGCTGCATCAGTAGGAGTATTGCCAGCAGATTGAGGGATGTGATAATTCCCCTCTATTCGACACTGGTCAGGCCGCATCTGGAATACTGTGTCCAGTTTTGGGCTCCCCACTACGGAAAGGATGTGGACAAATTAGAAAGAGTCCAGCGAAGGGCAACAAAAATGATTAGGGGGCTGGGGCACATGACTTATGAGGAGAGACTGAAGGAACTAGGTTTATTTAGTCTACAGAAGAGATGACTGAGGGGAGATTTGATAGCAACCTTCAACTACTTGAAGGGTTGCTCCAAAGAGGAGGGAGCTAGGCTGTTCTCGAGGCTAACAGAGGACAGAACAAGTAGCAATGGTTTCAAATTACAGCTGGGGAGGTCAAGGTTGGAAATTAGGAAAAACTTTCTCACTAGGAGGGTGGTGAAGCATTGGAATGGACTATCTAGGGAGGTGGTAGAATCTCCATCTTTGGAGATTTTTAAGGCTTGGTTAGAGAAAACCCTGGCTGGGGTGATTTAGGGGGAAAGGTCCTGCTTTTTAGCATGGGGTTGGACTAGATGACCTCATGAGGTCCCTTCCAACCCTATTCTATGATTCTTTAGAGTGTTTGCACAAGGTGTGTAACACTGTGTAAGACTGCAAGCAAACAATACATGCACCAAAGGCACTAGAGATAAAAATAAAGTTAGATTATGCTTTATGAAGATCGCAATGTTGACTGAATGCACAATTTCCCATGAGAACACATTGAGGTGCTGCAGCCAAGAAAACAATTAATAAATCATACGGGCAAGCAACTCTCCATTCAACCTCAGTGAGGACCTGAATATCTGTCAGAGTGATCAAAACAGCTTCTTAAGTTTTTAGATTTAGTTTGACTCAGCTCATTAAGTAATAAGGTCCAATGAGGCAGACATATTTCTATAGATAATGCTTGGAAATTGGAAAGGAAGTGGCCCAAAGCTAACCTGACAGCTGTTAACCAAATAACAGTCCAGAGCTTCCTATTAAAGAATTCATCAGAAAGCCTAAAAACTCCCTTGCCAGATTTTCAAAGGTCCCATTAGAAATTTTAAGGAGAGCCATTCTGGTTAGAGGTATACTAGTTTGTACAGAAGTTGTTAATAAGCAATCTGTAACTTGGATCACACGAACATGAGTAGAGATGGTTTAAAAAAGAAAAGATTGGTAGACCTGCCAGCTACAATAATAAGAGGAAGGAATTGCTTTGGTTCCTGAACTTTTTATTCTCTATTCATGGCTCTAGAAATTGACAGAAAAATGAAGCATTCCAAATTCCTAGTCAATTAAAACCAACCTCTCTCCCCCCCCACCCCCAAAACATCAAAACAATACAAAACTAACAAAAACTCTTGGCCAAGAAATAATGAAGAAAAGAGCTGAGCTAATACAAATTTTGTAAGTCTTCTGTTTACTTTGGTTGAAATGGGCTGTTTGCCTATCATATTTCAGAGTTCCTCTTTCATTGAGCTGCTATAGTAAACCTATGTGATTAGGGGATCTACTGAGTGAGAGAGAGAGAGAGACACCCAATTAAAATATAACATTGATTACAAGTAGTTTTTCCAAGAATAGAATTGGTAATGCTACTACATATTTTAGCCATGAAAAATACATGCAGGCATTGTTTGTATACAGAAGAGTTGTTAAAAGTGGGGAAAAAGTTCATTTCCTCCCATTTATCAGAATTTTATCTTCTTTTGGTGGTGGAAGGTTCAGTTCCAATGCACGGTATGTACAGATGCAGGATAAGAACATCAACAGAGAGTGACCGTATAACAAGTGTGAAAAATCAGGGCAGGGCTGGATTAATGGGCCTGATGGCCCTGGGCTGCCCTGCACTGTGGGCCCCCCAAGCTGTAGCTTGGGGGGGGCGTAGGGGCTGGGATCAGAGGGCACTCCCGCCCTGGCCCCACTCCAGCCAGTCTTTGGCGGGGGGGAGGGTGGCTGGCATGCGGCACCCGATGCAGCCCCCCCAGGGCCATGGGCCCTGGAAAGCTGTGCAGGGCCAGAGCAGAGGCTGCGCCAGCTGGCCCTGCCCCTTGGGCAGAGCGAGCAGGCACTGATCCGAGCCACCCATGGGGATGGACCAGGGCCCAGGGGCTTGGCGGGAACGCAGAGCCTGGCCTCTGGCTCCAGGGCCCCCCTTCTAGTACTGGCAGGGCGGGAGTGCTCTGAGCAGGAATGAGGGGTGCCAGATTATTGTATGGGTTTTAGGGGCTGCTTCAGCCCCTTTAGCCCCTGCAATAATCTGGTCCTGGCTGGGATGGGGAGTAATAGGCACCTATATAAAGCAAAGCACTGAATATTGGGACTGTCTCTAAAATTGGGACATCTGGTCTCCTTATATCAACACCTAGATCTGTGGTTCAAATCCAGCCCAGGTCACTGTGGCTAAAAACCTTTAAAATTGGCTAGCTGTTAAATTGCCTGTGAGACCCAGATTGGTTTTAGTAATTAATGGCTGCAAGAGACCAAGGATTAAGTCCAAACTCCCATGGCTTTATTAGTAACAGAAACAATGATATCACAAGCGTGGTGGGGACAATGCAACAAACAGCAATTCCCCTACTTGCCTCACAGATTACCTGCCTTCTTGGGACCCTCCTGCCCCTGCACCGTCCTGGGTGTGAGAGATTCCGACTCATGAGTAGTTCATTCTGTCCCATTGTGACTCAATTACTGGAGTTTGGCTTCCCCTTTTTATAGCCTAAACTAACCTACCTGGAAGATGGTGCCACTCGTCCATAGTTTACCATTGTTTACCACAGGGGAGGGGGAACTAGCATTGCCTCAGAGCCTGCTGTTTACAACCGGAGGCCAGAAACTGACCTTCACCAGCTTCTTGCTTTCTGTATCTGTGCTTTGAACAGCTTACATATATGTTTACCTGCAGACTCCCAGGCCCCCACATTGCTTACATAAAATGACTTGGAGGCAGTTTCAGTGACTCGCTTAGCTGCCTCAAGAGCCACAGTCACAATTAGCATCAGTTGGCAGTCTGAGTAGAGCCTAAAGGCTAACTGCTTTTGAAAAGGCAAGTTGCTTTTTCTGCTTAGTTGTAGGTAGATACCTACCTATATTATAAGTTATAATTGCATCCTTTATTTGGGAGTGTAACATCCAGTTGCCTGTGTGCAAGATAGAGCTTTTACAGAACTCTATGATCGTAGTAAGTACACTTTCAAGCAGTAAGCAAGCAACTGATCATATACTCTGAAATCATGTTTTATTTTGTACTATGTATTAACATTAAACCAGGTGGTATGTTGCCTCTTTAAATAAACAGTATTTTATGTACTCGGGGTACAGATGGTCACCATGCATGTATATCTGGGTGATTTTGTAGCATCTCACAGACATGAATGAATTCATGCTTGCAGAATTGCTGTGAGATGGGGAAGTATCTATATTTTACAAAGAGGGGGAATGTTGAGGAACGGAGAAGTGAAGTGATTCGTTCAACTCCATGTAGTCTGTGGCAGAGCTGAGACCAGAATCTAGATCTCTTGAGTTTGTCTGCAAGACTACCATCCTTTATGTGAAAGAGATCCTATCATCAAGGCTAGAACTTGATGGAAATGCCTCCATTTGTCTTGTTTCCCCTAAAATTCCTATTAGTGCAAAGGTTAAGGTAAGTCAGCTGGGCCACCTGCATTTAACAACCATATTGTCTAACCTTGTTCTGGCAAGTGGACACATACTTAAAGTACTGGAACTTGTCTGCCTGATTCTTTTACCATTGGTGTCACTGACGGGAGCTCCAACGATGACATTTTAGGAAAATAAGTAAAGATTAGGAAACATCCAGGGCTGTCAATCTAGATTATTTTATCAATTCCTAAATTCATTCTTAAATTGATGGGGAGGGTGTGGGGCAAGTTGACCGAGATGATGTAAAGTAAATGTTTGAGCTGCTCTTATATCTCTTTCATTGTCTAGTAAAATAAATAATTACATGGCAGTGGAAGGCTCAAATGTGGGCTTGCGTTAGCTATCAGCAGATGGTGTGTGATGTCTTTCCCCATCCCCATAATTGTCCTCATGTATTATGCATTAGTGATAGGAAATGTGCCTGCATGGTATGAATTACTAACAATATAATATTTGTATTGCTGGCTGCAGTATTTGACAAGCAGCATTGAATTACTTGGATTTCTACTGAGCTTGTAGTTGACTTTATTTTTTACTGGCACGCAAAAGATGTGTAACTCACAGACATGTTGTTCACATTAAGGCAGATTTAAAGCATCTTGGAAGAGCAAAATTTGAAACTTCTTGCTATATCCGGGGCAATTTGGCCACTGGCAATATGTTGGGGCCTAAGTTTTCCAAGGGTTTAGAGGAAATGCAGCTTCTGGCTTTATCTTTAGCTCAGCTTACACTGTTCTTATTGTTGGTAATGTTGTAGTTTTCTTTTTCAGGTTTAACACGAATATAATGTGGTGATCATATTTATTCAGATTTGTACTTGAGTACCTCGCAGTGCCTCAGGTAGATAAGTATTTTACAAATGGTGAAACTGAGAGACAAGTGAAGGTGAAATGTGGTTGTGCACTAGCTGACTTGAGTTCTAACCTCTGACCTTTGGCAGAGAATGAGCAAATCAGTTAATGTCTGCCTCAGTTTATCCATTCTGTTAATTGACAGTACTACTTAGCTACCCATTGGAAGTGCCAAGCATTTGTTAGGGTCTATGAAGCTGAAACAACACTAAGTGAATTATCACTTAATTATTATAACTAGTTTGATTGTTAGATTTGAAAATAGGACAGTAGAAACATCTAAAACTTCTTAGCCAGTTTCAATCTACTGCACTGGAAAATAACCTTCATATGTGGTACTTGTTTAGTGCCTTCTATCCCATTTTTCCTCTGACAGTTTGCATAAGTGCTACAGTGACAGCACAAATATTTATACGAAGAATAGGGTAGGCACAACCTCTGAAAGGGGGTTCCTTTTGGAGATGTGGAGCAATTTTCATCTCAATAGCACATCATCAGCCTGGAGGAGAGATTAGAAGGCTAAATTTCAAACAAGCATCAGTTGAAAGATTCATGGCCATATATAGCTAATTTAAAGCATAAATGAGTTTGTCAGTGTCTGTCTGTTTGGCACATTTGTTCAGATAGAGGGTCTCTTCTGGATTTTTGTCTCCTCCTTTCCCCCATTATGTAAAGTTCTGTCTCTGTAACGTCTGTCTTGTTCATTTTTTTGTTTTTACAGGCTTAGTTGAATGGGCTGTTTTTGACGTTGTCTGCTCCCACTTTGGAGTGGTTTTCCAAAGACACAGGCAGGCTTACTATAGTGTGGAGTGCATTTGTTAAACCACAGTCATTTAAAAAAAGAAAAGTGAATGTGTATAAAATGATTTGGTTATTAAATCAAAGCAACAGCCATTAGGAGTTGGGATTATGCGGTTTCCAATTTCAGTGTTTCTTGATCAGAGCGGCTCCAGTTTAGTTTTCCCATGGTGCACTCTCCCATCTGGAAGTGTGCGACTAGTTCTGTCTTGGCTACAGTCTAGATGCTGCAGCGAGGTTTTCAAAATAGATGCCTAAGAACATATGTGACGACTGCTCCTTTTTTAGAATAGCGAGAGTCTTCATTCTGTGTAGGGTCCTGAATAAAAATAAAATGAGGAATTGGTGCAAAATGAGACACAGCAGTCTCCAATATTCTCATTGGTTTTTCTCTCCACTTTCTCCCCAGGGCTAAAGCAAGGTTATTCCCTAGAGTGTATAGTTCAGTGCTTTATCCTGTCCAAATGTAAATGAGTACTACAGAGGACTTGAAATATTTACCATATTGTCTCTTAATCATTCTCTTTTTTTTTTTTTTTTAGACTGAGGCATAGCTTTTATTATTTTTGTAGAATAAAGACTATTTAATACGTATGCATGTTCTCCATTGATGTGAGTAATTCTCAAATATTGCACTAGATTTAAGTATACACACATAGTTGCAGACTCTGTGGAATTAACTGAATCTGATGCACTGCCAAGAAACCATGAGAGGAGACCTTTTCCCCCCACCACTCCCCCACCAGTGTAGTTTCAAGCTGAATTCAGTTAAATAATTTTTAATAAACAATAGACACTTGAGTAATTTTTAGTGAAGCCCTTGATCTTGATGCTCCTCACTTACACTGATTTCACTCTGTGGATTTACTTCTGTACGCTGCAATGAGAAGAGAAACTGGCCAACCCTTTTCTGAGAATTGAGTTTTAAAAAGTTGTGTAACTGAAGCTTCTTAAATCTTAAAACTGGATTTGTGAAGTCGACAAGTGGAAAACCAAATGATAAAAGGAAATAAATCCATTTGTCAAGCAACCTTTCTAAACAGACCATCAACTGGAGCTTGATTCTTCTGTTTCATCTGTGTGAATTCTGTAGAGCTCTTCTGGAGTTTCTGAAGCTTTGCTGTTATCAAATGGAGGCAAGTGGAGATAGATTGAGCTCAGGGAGCCTATCGCTGTCTAGCAGAAACTTCTTTTGCGCTACCTAAACAGCTGAGCAATGAAGAAACATCAGATCCAAAGGAGGGTATTGCTGTCTTCAGCAAAATGGTGAGTGAAATTCTGGACCCAGTGAAGTTAATGGCAAAACTAATCTTGACCACAACTGAAGTCAGCATCTCTTAAAATGACATGTAATACTGGTGACGTTCCTAAATTATCTGCATTTCCAGTTGTTCAGGGAAAATTTTGTTTTTTGAAAGAAGGGCAAATTGAAAAGAAAGAATAGCAATTAACTGCTACTTTTAAGATCTGTCAAATGAAGGTAGAGAGTGTCAGAAGGCTCATTTGTATTTGGATCCTGTGCTCTTTTCCACCAGACCAATTATATCAGCTTAAAAGGAGTCACACTAACAAAAAGATGGTGTAGTGGACTGGAGAGTCAGGCCCTGAGTCTTAAAAGAATCACTTGATTTCCATTTCCACTCATCCACAATACTTGACTTTTGTGTTGCTCTGTTGTCAGGGACTCATTCTGTTTGTTTAGATATGGTGCTATCTTGATTTTTATCTTGCCATGCAAAATTGTTTGCTTTAAGTAAAAGTGTTAGATCACAGACCATAGCTATTAACGTAGATTTCTTGTTGGCAAGAACCCTTGTGTTTGTATATCTTGTGCTTTAGGAGAAGTTGGCAGTGTCACCTGGCTCTGGTTATCAATGTGAACGAATTAGCAGCTTTTTGATTGGGCCTGAAAGCAAATGATGCTGCAGGTACCTTAATTTGCATCCTTTGGTAGCTGTGTTCAGAATGCCCATTCTGTTTATCCTATTTACCTCCTTCCGTTTTCTAGCTTAATGAGAAATCTGTTTATTATGATAATGGGGCACTAGCTTTAGTAAAATATTTACTAACATTATTTGTGAATTTGATCCCCTTCAACTGAGAAAACATTTTTCAAGGCCAGCTTCAGAAAAGTGGGTGTGTCTGATTTAAGCAGAGAAGATTTCTATACACATTTTCCACCTCTGAGGTGAGTCCCTAACTCACAAGCCTGTACTGTCATATTCTCTGTCTCTGGCACAATGAATATTCAAGTATTAACAGACAATTTGAGGGCACCTCATCCCAGAATTGCCAGTAACCTGCTGGTGAGGGCACTCATTTGGGAAGGGTGAGGTCTGAATTCAGATCCTTGCTCCACAGTTAGGATTCAGACTTGGGTCCCTCATTTGCCAGGCAAGTGCCCTAACCACAGGAAGCCAGGGGGCAGACCACATATGCATGCACACAGTCCATCTTTTCTGAAGCTGACCGGACTCTTCTGAGAAATTCCAAACATCATCAGAACCGAATACTTGTTCTAATTTTTTCAGTTTGCTGGCAAAACTGAGCTCTTCTCCTCTACCCCCCTCAAATTATTGGGCCAGTTCTACTGTTTTAAGTTTATTACTTAACCGTAGCCATTCATGGCCCTTTGAGGCAAGTAAGACAGATCCTTGTCCTGGGCTTGCGGTTGAAGACAGCAAAAGACTGACTCACCTGAAGCGTGTGAGGAGGGCAAAGAAAATCAAAAAGCAGGAAATGCAGTTTGAGGGGATAGAGTTTGTATCTGAGAGCATGAGGGAGAAGCTAGAGGCTTCCTAACATTTTTGTTCCTTTTTCTCTTCAGGTTACTAGATGTTACAAGGGTTTTATATCAGATCAATCAAGCAGAGTTTTCATGGGCAGTGCAAAGGACAGAGCAGCTTAATGAGGCACATGAGTGGGAATGGTTCTGTGTGTAATGGAAGCATGAGAGCAAACATGGAAAATGAGTCGGGGGAGAATACGGGGAAGAATACAGAGGAAACGAGGAGATTAGAGTGCATGTGAGGGAGGCAGGCGATACGGATCTGGGGTAGGAATGGAGACATCTTAATATGTTTAGTGTTTTCTGCTTGTGTAATCACAGTCTGTGCAACTGGTGGGGTAAAGGCTGTCCTCTGTCCTCTTCAGGTAGCGTTTTGGATTTGTGGTCAAGGTTGTGACTTTGCACATGAAAAGGAAGCAACTATCTTGAAACAATTGAGTAGTCAATAGAACTAAGCATGGTATAGTATCATATCACAGACACATGTCAGCACATGCCCCTCCCTCATCTCTTCAGATTCATCTGTTGTATTTGCCTACCTCAGTGCTTACTACTAATTAAAAAATGGCAGAGAGCAGTTTGTAAATTAAGAAAGGTGGTATCCTTTGGGAATCCTCTACAGGAGAACACACAGTACTTGTGGAGAAGCTGTTGATTACTTAGGAGCTGCTCTTCCCTCCAAGTTGGTTACTTACTCTGTACTCCAACATGGTGATGGTAGGCACTGTTCAGCGAGGGCATCTACCTTTCATGTGAAGTACAGAACTATGATCCCTTAAATACCCCATAGCACTTCTCTCTGGAGCTGTGTTATTTGTTAGTCCCATTGTCCTGGACAGATTTTAGCCATTGTATTCTATCTACCGTACCTAAATTTTCCCCTGTAGTTTCAGTTGGATGGTCCATAGCAGGAAAGTCAACATAAATGGTTAACAATGAAATTTTCTTTCTAAGTATTAACTTCTTGAATCAGAAATCTCCTGGCAGGCTATTTGCAGCAAAACAATGACTGCATAAATCTCCTTCCACTGTACGTTATAGACGATATTGCATTTAAATGCAGGGAAATTAATTGCATAAGAAGCTAAGACGACAGGAAAAACCTATAACAGTTTATCACATTCTGTGGATTTTATGAGTGTTATAAATTTCAGTTACATGAATTGTATTTATTCTGTATGCTTCACCCTTTCATCATTCTTTCTCCCTCCCCTTAAATAGGGCTGATGGGTTCTTCAATAAAACAGAAACCCTGTTGTTTAAAAAGGAAGCAAAGGCAGGCAAAGGAGATGCCTTCGACATAATGGACAACAGCAGAGTTCAGACCTCATGAAAGTACTCAAGTTACATGGCCACTAATAGCTAAATTATTAATGCAGTGTTGATCGTGGAAGAAGCTTTCAACCATTGGCTATCCTTTTACATTGGCATGTTAATAGCCGGAATTATAGGAGTCGCGTTGCATATGGGGCCTTTCATAACACCAACAGGCTCTCCTTTTCAGCTGAAATCAGAGAACATGGACTGAGTTTCTAGTGGTGTTTCAGCAACGCTCAGTTTACTAATTCTTGAGTACAAGGAATTTACATACTGTAGCGGAGTGGGGTAAACAAAGAGCGAAGGACAGACAGTATCTGTCAGGTACTAGGAGGTGAATCCGATGTTGGATTAATCAGTCGAGGCCAGTGGTCTTCAACCTGGGCGATACTGCCCACTAGTGGGCGTTCTGTGGTTTTTGGTGGGCGCTACAAAAATGAAGGAAGGAGATAATGGCCATGCTCATCCGGCTGCAATTTATAAAAAGTTTGAATGAACAATGAATGAATAAATTTTGTTTGAATGAAATTTGTTTGATATCCTATTTAAAATCTGAGTTTAAAATTTAAATAAATCGAAAATTATAATTAACGATTAACAGTACAAGAATGTAACAATTAATTTGACAGTGGCAATTTATAAAAAGTAACAATTTATGTAGGTGGGTGATAAACTTACTGCAAATGTGAAAATATTGAAAAACTGGGCGCTGATCCAAAAAAGGGTGAAGACCACTGGTCTAGGATGAGCGTATCTGCTCTATCAGATAAGGTAAAATAGTGGGTTATAAGACAGGATCACCTTTCTTTCTCTTGTTCATGAATCCAGTCCTAGACAGTGCTACATATTTTTTCTGTTGGTATCACAAGAGCATAGCCACCCTGTTGAGTTGCTGCAGCAGGGTATTGAGAACTTTTGTCTAGTTTCACAGTGAAGTGTTACCTGCTTCCCTGGACCCACAGGCCTATGTTACCGAGCTGCTGAAGGACTGTCTTGCTCCTTCGTGGATAGGTACTCTGCATTTGTATGAATGCCTTCCGTTCTCCGACCTAAACCAGCAGTTCTCAACCTCTGTGCTTTGCTGTCGTGGCAAGTGTGAGTGCGTCAAGTCAGCTTGCCACGGAAAGCCACCCCCTTCCACCCCGACACGAGAAACACTTGCAAGGTTTTTTTCTGGCAGCGTAGGGCTCCTTTTGGCAGTGAGCTGATTTCCAGCGAGTCACAGCAGCAGGGTGCTGAGTTCCGCGCCGCTGCTGGAAGGTTTTTTTACGGTGGCGGGGGCTGCCTTTTTAAGAGCCTCTGTTGAAAGTTCCTGCAGTGGCAGCTCTTTGCAGGGGCTGCTTCTGGAACAGCTGCCACCGAAAGTCCTCACGGCAGCAGTTTTTTTTTCAGTGTGGGGGGGTCTGTTCCTCTGGAGTAGTAGTTCAATGAGGGGGGAGGGGCAGTACATTACTTGTCTGCCTCTCTCTTTTAGAAAGTAAGATTATTTTTGGTTTCAGAGACTTCCAAGAGAAGGATCTCACCCCAAAGAGTGATTGTTTTTCTTGGGTCTCTGAGAGAGACATTACCAGCGCTCTCCATCCCCCTCCCCCCCCCATGCTTTTCCATTCATAAAATATCCTTTGTGAAAGGAGATTGCATTACCCACTTTTCTTTCTGCAGTATGTTTGGGACAGACATGCAAGACTCAGTTTATCTGTAATATATGTAGTATGTTAAGGGGAAAATATTCTTGGTAGTAGCGATAACTATTGTGTGGCTGCAGATAGTGCACAGGATTAGCAGTGGAACAGAAAAGTTCTTTCTTGCTGGGTCACAGTGGCTCAGCTTGGTGCCGGCTAAGGCTTGCATCTTCAAAAGAGCTTAAGAGAGTTAGCCAGCCAACTCCAAAACTCATTTGGGTTCCTTTGAAAATCCCAGCCCAAATGGTTGTTTTCTGACCGTTCTTTGGGCTTATGTGATGTGGGTAGAACAGGATTCAAACCATTTGCTTTTATGTCCCACAAGCAATCATCGGGTTCACCACTAGTAAGCGCTCTTGGTAGAGACGCCAAAGACAGAAAGACTTTCAGAAACTGAATTCCTCCCCCCATAATAGGTGGCTGCCTACTTCTAAAGTTGGTAGCATTGGGAAGGCTTTCATTGCTGCGTCCTGTGTTGTACCTATTGTGTGGATGGTGCATTTTTGTGACAGTGGCTTTCAGTCCAACGTTAAATTTATTTTTAAGAAATCTGGGACATTCTGTAACACCAACTGTACACTGTAAATTTTCGTGATGGTCAGTACACCCTCTCACATCAGGAAATGTGTATGTGTTTGAAGTAATGGTGAGCTGGAATTGGAGCCAGTCCTTTCACAAGATTCTGCTGCATGTAAAGGTTGCAAGACAAACTTGCTATTTATTTTGAAAGTGTTTTCCTCTCTGTTGCCTTTTGAGGGATTCCCAGTTTTAGCTGAGCTGGCACAGGTGCAAACAATATTATGTCAGGTTCAGATTGGGAGAATAATTATTAAAACTCAGAGTTTTGGGCAAGTGTACTTTTTAATCTTCATCAAGTCCTACTTTTTGCAGAGTACAAAATAAATAAACTTCTAGGGAAGTGTGATTTTTTTTTTTTTTCCCCCCTCCTGCCTCCTATTCCCCTGATAAATTAATGCATTCCCTGTCAGCAAAGGAACATGCAGTGGGTGAGATCCACCCTGCTAAATTTATACCCTGTAATTTTCAGATGTTCAGTGTCACTGAATTGGCACAGCGGTGGGAGCCAATGCTACCTGCTTTGCAATTACATCCGCTGGGTTGGTATTTATGGGAGAGAATAACTGGGGCAACAAGATCACAAATTAGAATGATTAACTCTTTCTAGCTGTATCCAAAACTGCTGTTTCCTCAGTATGTTCATCCAGGTTTCTAGATTAGAAACATACTTAGAAGGCCCAGTCATGATTATTCTAAGTGCCCCTGCATTACAAATAAATTGATTTCATAGGCACTCTGAAATTAGGGGAAATTGCTAACTTATGCGACCTGGAGCCTCAATCGTGATTGGGGCCTCTGCGTGCTACTGTAAATACAAACGTTAAATAAAAATATCACTGACATAAATCCCAGTGGAAATAAAATTCATACCTAGTAGAATTTCTGCTTTACTAGATACATATTTAGAAAGCATATTGTCTCTTGAGGGATTTCAGCAACTCTTAATCACGTGGTGGGCTTTCATTCCTACATGTCTAAAATCCTTTAATGGCTTTGTCGGAAATTTGAAATCATATTTCTTATACTGTAGAAACTTACACAGTTTTTCAAATATTTCAGTCAAAGTGAGATCTGGGCTCAGCGGTAACTCAGTTTTAGTGCTCTACACTGATGTTCGAAAGGCCTGGGTGTGATCTACAGACCCAGCCTTTCATTCTCCAAATTGACAGATGCCAGAAGTGTGTTGCTATCTCTGCTCCTATCTGAAGAGCGCCTTGCATTATTTTACTCTTTTGTTAATTTAAAGACAGTTCATAAACTGGAGGGATGGTGAATATGTAGAATCTGCCGTAGGTTTGTAAGTTTGGTTAAAATAAGGAAATGAGAAGATCCTCAGGTGTTCTTGGAGTGTCTTTAAACTTTTGACAAGTTATTTGATCCTGTGATTACACTTACTTCATTGCATTTATTCTGCCATCAGATGCTTGAAAATGGAAAAAAGTATATGAAGAAGTGGGATCTCTCTTATGAAAGCTCATGCGATAAATAAATTTGTTAGTCTTTTAAAAGTGCCACAAAACTCCCATTTGTTTAACCTTTTGGAGACTCAGCCTTTTGAAAATGTTGAACTAAGCTTTAAAGTAGATTAACTCTGTCTGTTAATCAAAATGTATTCTTTTGTGAACGTCAGTCCCAACTGAATTCACAATAAATCCAGCGTTTTCAGCAGTCCCAATATGTATTTAGGCCAAAGCTAGGTGACTGAAGTTGGGCACCTCCATTTCTACTCCAAATCCAATATATTTAGATACCTAAATTTGAAAAATGTGACTCTTTCCCATTAGACAGCTGAGCTTGTACGGAAGTTTGCTCATCATCTGCTACCTCATTTACATTTACTGGGTTTTCTTGATAATCTGTTGTGTGTTATGAGGCTGGGGATTTATTTTTGGTGGGTTTTTTTGGTTGGTTGGTTTTTTGTTTGGTTTTGGTTGGCGGGGGGGGGGGAGGCAGAAGGTAAATGTAAGAAAACTTAAAACCGGAGTTGACAAGAGCCTAGCAGTTGGATTAGGTGAATTATGGAAATTAGAAAAGAAAAAGCTCTTTTGGATCATCTGGTCAGTGCAGTATTATTCTCTGCGATGTATTCCAGTGGAGCTTTGTCCAGACCAGGATGAATGCTTTCCCTGGGTATGCCTGCACAACAAAGTAAGCCTTGTGTTCGTGGGGCTTGAGTCAGCTGACCTGTGTCACGCTACCCTGGATTTGAGCATCTATACTGCATTTTAACCCTAGGTTAAAGTGTTTTTGACTCGTGCTTGAATGTAGGTTCTGGCATCAACGCTGCAGTGCCCAGCCTGAGTCAAAGTATCTCCATCCTAACGTACCTAACGCTATGCCTCTTTTCTCTCCAGTGTCAACACTTTAACTCCATGAATTTGTTGCACTGTGGGAAACTCTACTGCCCCACTCTCTTTCCTAACTGGGATGGTGCTGTGGGACTCCGGTGCCCATTTCGACCACAAGTACACAAACTGCATAAATAGCTTTTTTTGGTGGCTGTCTGAATAGAATGGCTGCAGTTTGTGAAGGCTTTATACTGAATGACTGTCTAATCTGAGATATGGGCTCTTCACTCAGCAGCTAGGTTGAGTTGTACTAGCAGGAAAATGCCCATATGCACCTGTTTGGAGGATAATTCGGACATCAGTCTCCAGGGCTGTCAAACTATTAAAATGAAGTTTTCAATTCTTAATTTTTCAGTGAAGCTGTTCTCATTTGTTTGTTTTGAAGTTTGACATTCAGATATAATTTTCAGAGGAAAAATAAGACACACTGTTGCCAAACCCTGGAATGCAGAGATAAGAGTTCCCTGGGAGGCTGTGGAGAAGGTTAGAGGCTCACTCCCACTCACAGCGCATGCTGCCCCAGCGCTCCTGCACATGCAGTCCCAGGGAGCGTGGGGGGTGGCCAGAGAGTAGGGCTGGGACCAAGTGGCTAAGAGGAAGCAGATGGGGTATTGGGGTTCATCCCTCCTCTGGCCATGCTGAGCAGGGAGTTCTGCTGCTCATCCTCTCTGCAGGGCAGCTACTTAGTCCCTGCTCTGCTCTCTGGCACTTGCTCCCAGCCCTCCAAGTGACTGTCCTGAGGGGAAGGAGAGCAGCAGAATTTTCAGCTAAGCACAGCTGGGGAGAGAGGAACACCAGCATCTTGGCTGCTGGGAGCCACCACCTGCTTGTCAGCTTTTCTCCCTGTTCTGGGCAAGCGAGGAGGAGCAGGAACTGGGAGTGTACATGTCCAGGAAGTAACACAGATTCTGTCTGCCTGCAGTATAGCTTCTTTGTCGCTGGGAACATCCAGAGAACTTCTGGGATCCCAAGCTGCCACATGCACACAGGGAAGCAAAAAAGGCTTGGACCATAGGTTTCAGCTTAATACTATCTCGGAGCCTCCAGTCCTTCAGGGTCCTGAGCAGTGTTCCCTCTAAGCTGATGATCATAGAGCTGGAAGGGACCTCATGAGGTGATCTAGTCCAACCCCCTGCTAAAAGCTGGACCACTCCCACTAAATCATCTCAGCCGGGGTTTTGTCTAACCAGACCTTAAATATCTCCAAAGATGGAGATTCCACCACCTCACTAGGTAACCCATTCCAATGCTTCACCACCCTCCTAGTGAAAAAGTTTTTCCTAATATCCAATCTTGACCTCCCCAGCTGAAATTTGAAACCATTGCTCCTTGTTCTGTCCTCTGTTACCACTGAGAACAGCCTGTCTCCCTCCTCTTTGGAGCACCCCTTCAAGTAGTTGAAGGTTGCTATCAAATCCCCCCTTAGTCTTCTCTTCTGTAGTCTTCTCTAAATAAGCCTAGTTCCTTCAGTCTTTTCTCGTACGTCATGTGTCCCAGCCCCCTAATCATTTTCGTTGCCCTCCGCTGGACTCTTTCTAATTTGTCTACATCCTTTCTGTAGTGGGAATCCCAAAACTGGACACAGTAATCCAGATGAAGCCTCATCAGTGCCGAATAGAGGGGAATTATCACATCCCTCGATCTGCTGGCAACGCTCCTACTGATGCAGCCCAATATGTCATTAGCCTTTTTGGCAACAAAGGCACACTGTTGGCTCATATCCAGCTTCCTGTCCACCACAACCTCCAGGTCCTTTTTTACAGTGCTGCTACTTAGCCAATCGGTCCCCAGCCTGTAGCAGTGCATGGGATTTTTCCATCCTAAGTGCAGGACTTTGCACTTGTCCTTGTTGAACCTCATGAGGTTTCTTTTGGCCCAGTGTTCCAATTTGTCTACAGTCTCCCTGGATCCTGTCCCTGCCCTCCAGCATGTCTACCATTCCCCCCAACTTGGTGTCATCTGCGAACTTACTGAGTGTGCACTCTATCCCATCATCGAGATCATTAATGAAAATGCTGAACAGAACCGACCCTTGGAGCATTCCACTCGTTAATGGTTGCCAACTAGACTTCGAGCCATTGATTCCTACCAATTGATCTAGCCAGTTTTCTATCCACCTTACCGTCCACTCATCCAACCCATACTTCCTTAACTTGCTGACGAGAATGCTGTGGAAAACCGTATCAAAAGCCTTGCTAAAGTCGAGGTATATCACATCAACGTGTCAAAGTGAGCAATTACTTATACCTTTTACAGCTCTGTAGCTCATCTTCTAAATGAACTCATAACTCTTGATCTTGAGAAATGGGTATCAGTTTGCTGTCAAAATCAAGTTACATTCATAACTTAACAGCATCATCGCCACCAGAAGATCTTTTATTTAGAAGTAAATGAGGTTTCGTCCAAAGTTTCCTGGAAGAGGTTGTGTAGGAACAGCGGGGTGGGGAGCAGAGATGCAGGGATCATTGGGCCGGGGAGAAGACAGAAGAGACGTGGGGATCTTCGGACTGGGGAGAAGAGAGTAGAGATGCGGGGATCATTGGGCTGGGGAGAAGGGAGAAGAGACACGGGGATCATCGGGCTGTGTTGGCCTCCATGGTAGGTGCATGGGAATGCGACGGCCGCTGCGACGGCCACACACCCGCACAGCTTAGAGGGAACATAGGTCCCAAGACATTAGATTTGAGCCCTATGTTAGCACAATTGGTGTATGGAAGCAAGGGAGGTTAGGCTTGAGTCTGGGCTGAAGCCCAGGCTTACGTTGTTGTGTGAACATACTCAATGTTTCCTTTGATCTCTTGGGGAGATGATTCCACTGCCTACTTGAGAACATAAAACTTTGCACTGCTTTTCATTCTAAACCATCCTCTGCACAGCTTCAATCCAGTATCCTTCCCTCTGTTATACTGTAAAATATAGCTTTTGTTGAAAATACTACCTGAGATCCAGATTTTTATATTGCAAAGTATTGCATTTCTTTCCTGCCAGCTTTGAACTTGTTTTTATGGACAAGAAACCTGACTCAATGTGGTCATATTTGTTGGGAGAATTGGTCATCTATGCCAGTAATTTTCAAACTTTTTTCCTCAGGACCCAGTTAAAAAAATCTATGCCCGCGACCCCACATCTTTCAGCAAAACAAACAAGGAGTCGTGTGGCACTTTTAAAGACTAATAAATTTATTTATCGCATGAGCTTTCGTGAGAGAAAATCCCACTTCATCAGATGCTTTGAAGATGGGGAACTTACAGAATGGGAGGAAATTAAATGCAGGGAAATGTATAACACAGGATCAGGTCAGGCTACCCATTTGGAACTTATCTTTCAGCAATGCATTCCAGTCTTTCAGTGGTGGCAGCAGGGGATGCTGTTACCTAGTACCTGAGGGTCTGTAACCGAGTACTGAGGCTATGTACACACGATCAGATTAAAGCGCAACATGGCAATCGCACTATAGAAAACACGTGACCTTTATTGCGGGATAGCGCGTACACACGTCGCTCCTTGCAACGCAACAGAATTCTTTGGCATATCGCGCTGTAGCGCAATGAATTCTGGGCACCTATCCCATAGTTCAATTTTCCCTGAATCGGCGCTTGGAATCCTGGGATGAAGGAAAAGAATGCAAAGCGCCATGGGTAAACTCTCAGTTTCCCGTGGTGCACTGTGTTCCCCTTGCGTCTTCCTCGTTGCCAATAGCAACTCGCGCCTATTTTCAACAGTGCAGTGCCGCACTACTTGCGAGCAATCACAATTGCGACAGCATGGATCCTGCTCTAATCTCCACTGTCGCCTTCAGCATTCTAAATACATCTCAGCTGGTTGCTCAATATGCAATGAGCTCCGAATCAGACAAGGACGCCAAGGAGCAGGAGCTGATCGATGCCCTGCAGAGCAACAACACCGCATTGCTCAGCTCCTTCACCAATCATCTGCACACGGTGCAACGCTGTTTCTGGTCACGAGAGACGAGCACCGAGTGGTGGGATCGCATTGTTATGCAGCTGTGGGATGACAAGCAGTGGGTACAGAACTTTTGAATGCGGAAAGCAACCTTTCTGGAACTGTGTTCAGAGTTGGCCCCTGCCCTGCGATGTAAAGACACCAACATGAGGTCCGCCCTAACCATGGAGAAGCGTGTTGCGATAGCTGTCTGGAAGATGGCGACTCCTGACTGCTACCGGTCGGTTGCAAACCAGTTTGGAGTCGGGAGGTCCACCGTCGAATTAGCCCTCTCACAAGTGTGTCGAGCCATCAATCGCGTTTTGCTACGGAGGACAGTGACATTGGGCAGTGTTTGTGAGATTGTGGATGGCTTTGCTGCCATGGGATTCCCTAACTGCGGGGGAGCAATAGATGGCACATATATCCTGATTTTGCCTCCAGACCATCTCGCGACCGAGTACATCAACAGGAAGGGCTACTTCCCCATGGTGCTGCAAGCATCACAAGGGGCGTTTTACGGATATCAATGCTGAGTGGTCGGGAAAGGTGCATGATGCCCGCATTTTCAGGAACACTGGTCTGTACCGTAAGCTGCAAGGGGGGACCTTCTTCCCAGATCAAAAAATTACTGTGGGGGATGTGGAGCTGCCCATAGTCATCCTTGGAGACCTGGCATACCCACTGATGCCATGGCTCATGAAGCTGTACACCGGGAACCTAGATCGCAGCAAGGAGCGGTTCAATTACAGATTGAGCCGCTGCAGAATGACTGTAGAGTGTGCCTTCTGCTGTTTAAAAGGGCACTGGCGCTGTTTGTATGGAAGGTTGGAATTGGACGAGGACAACATCCCTGCTGTAATTGCGGCGTGCTGTATCCTTCATAACATTTGTGAAAATAGGGGAGAAAAGTTTTCCCCGGGGTGGGCTATGGAGGCACAACGCCTCAAGGCAGCATACAAACAGCCAGCCACTAGGAGTATTAGGGGGGCCCAAGGAGAAGCTGCTGGCATAAGGGAGGCACTCAGGGACCATTTCAATGATGCCCTCCCCTAGTTAACTTCAAGGACGCATCAAGTGTACCTTATGAGATTTTCACTGTGTACAAATAAAGCCACTCTTCAAATTTTTTGTTACTGTTTTTATTAAAAGATGAAGGGGTGGGGTGGGGTGGGGTGGGAGGTGTTACAGGTGGGTGTAGCTGCGGGTCTCTAAAAAGTAGCTCTGGAAGGGACTGGATGTTGCAGTATCCCAGGGGGGCGGGTGGCCTTCAAAGAAATGCTTTGAAGGACTATGGGGTGTGGGAGGCAGACTCGGCTGAACTGTCTGGAGTGGAGCCCGTACATTAATCGCCTGGGTCTGCAAAGCAATCATGCTCTTGAACAGTTCTGTTTGCTCCTTCATGACGCTTATCAGTTCGTCCCTGTGTTTCTGCCTCCTCTGTTGGGATTGTTCTCTCCGGGCTCGATTCTCCCTCGCGGATTCCTCTGCTGTTTTCAGCAGGTCCTGAAACATATCCTCCCTGTTTCTTCGAGCACGCCGCCGAATGTTTCTCATGCGGTCAGGTGGGGTAGACACCAGCTTTGTGAAGGTCGAATCTAATAAAAAAAAATAACAACAAAGCTATTGTTAACACATAGCATAGATAACCAATGTAACCTTCCAGTAGCACATTCCACTGGAAGGTACAGAGCAGTCATATGGTTAACTGAAGCGGACAAGGTACAGCCTAATAGAAACCTTACTGGGGGCTAACATTCTGCACAGGACACACAGATGGAACCTGATTATCTCTCTCCTCAGAGTGCCCCTGCCAGCTAGAATACATATCCTACATGCCACCAGATTCAAGCCAGGACTATGCTGCTGCATTGTGTGCTGCCATGTTTCCCAGTGCTGTGCTTTGCTGCTGGCGAGGCCGAATATCGTAGACACATATGCTCTCCCATCTAACCTGAGTAGGAGGCTCTGGAGGTACATCGAGGAAACCTTTAGTGACCTAAATCCAGATGATTTTTTGACAATCACTGCTTGTGTTGATGCACTTCTAATGAATGCAGAGTAAAGAGCATTCACAGCAGGGACCAAGACAGCAAGCACCCCCGTCCCGGACAATGATATTTTAGCAGGAGCCATAGCTGCACGAAAGAGAAACTTACCTGAACCCCCCTCTGCCGCCTCAGAGGACACGCTGCAATTGATGTCTTGGGTGGACGTCTCAGCAGGGGTGCAGAAGAGCTCCTGGCTACACGCTGTTGCGCTCTCCTCTAGGTCATCCTCCATCTCCTCCTCCTCATCGATCACGTCCTCATCCTGCTCGGCTATGGCATTCAGTGGATGAGGGGGGGCCGATGTGTCCACGGGACTCTTTGCAGTGGTTGTGGGGTCCCCACTGAGGATGGCTTTGATCTCCTTATAGTACCTGCATGTAGCAGGCGCTGATCCTGAACGGCGGTTTGCCTCCTTTGCTCAGTGATAGCTTATTCTTAGCTCCTTCACCTTCGATCTGCTCTGCACAGTGTCTCTATCATAATCTCTCTCTGACATGGCCCGAGAAATTATGCCATATGTATCATAATTTCGCCTGCTGCCGTGTAGCTGTACCTTCACAGCAGACTCTCCCCAGATGCTGATTACGTCCAGCACCTCTGCCGTGCTCCAAATGTGTGTGCGTGTTCCACGATGGGCCGCCATTGCTAGTGAAGCTCGGAGCTGCACTCCACTCCACGAGGAAGAGAACAGGAAGTGAAACAGAGGAAAAATTCGAAAATCCTGGGAATCTGATCAGGGCGGGGACTGTTTCGTCATGGCCACAGAGCGGGTGGGGGAAAGACCAGAGAGGACGACTTTGGAATGCTGGTACACTTTCGGAGGCCAATCATTGTGCGGTAAGCGTACACACGAGTCGAAAGGCGCAACAGCTGTTCCGCGTTAACTGCTACCACCCTCGTCGAGGTGGTTTTTGTATTCCGCTCCAAAAGGGCTGTTGACGAGCAACAGCCCTATTGCACATGTGTACACTGTTGTTATCATGCGGTAGTGACTGTTAATGCGCGATAAAGTGATTGTGTGTACATGGCCTGAGTCCTGAGCAAAGGTTTGAAAACAAACTCAAACAAACCCACCAAACCCTTGATGAAAACTTTATGAAAATTCCACATTAATTTTTCCATATGCGCAGACTGAAACCACATTCTATTGCAATGAAAATATATATTTTTATTTCAAAAAGGGCTTCTGCTAAAACAAATAAGTGGAGTAGATAAGTTAAAATTAAACTCCTGAGAAAAGAATGAGCCTTCGACTTCAGTATAATCCCAGCTGTATATCTTCATAACAGCCTGCTCCCCATTGACAAAATGCAGATGCCATTCATTATTTTGTTACTGATTAGCGTATAGAAATCAGGTTAAATCTAATCCATGCTGCAAATGCTGGCTCACTTTTTCCTCTGTTGGCATTTTTTCTCATTACTGTGTAAAGCACAACTGGGTTTTCTGATGAGAAAAAAAATCATTTTTTAGGGAAGGTGGCTGTAAAAACATTTTTTCACTTGAAGTGCTTATTTTCTAGCTGTGTGACAGTGATATGGGGATTTCCCAACTTTGAATAAATAGCTACTTTATCTACTTTTTTTCCTATTTAACTTGGTCTAGGGATTGCCTTGGGGGGTGAGGGTGTGTGGTGGGATACTTAACCAGAACTTCAAGAGCTTAGAATATATATGGAATGCTTTCTCTCGGGGGACCTCCAGAAACATCTGGTCTGAAGAAACCTATCTGTTGCTTTCAGTAGTTCTGCAGCTCTAAAAGTTTGACTCTCACAACGGCATTCTGGAGACTTTGCTTATAAATAGTCCAGTCCAAGTACAGTCCTTGGCCTTCTAAAATATAGCCTGTGGCCTTGCTACAAGGTTCGCCATATCTTGGTTATAGGCGTGTTTCGAGCAGAATGACTGATTAAAGCATAGAAGCTCAAGCCTGCTGTTGCTTTTTAATACGGCCTTTGAACACCTTGATTTTGGATTGTTTTTCAAAAAATTAAGTCTGTAAAACACCCTTGTAATGACAAAGGGAAATGAACAAAGCTTATCGACTTTTTTTCATTGCTGGTAAATGTGGCCAATAGGT
>ML685785.1:16095248-16259814 GCA_007922175.1 Pelusios castaneus | reverse complement strand
GGAGCCCCGGGGCTGAGCTGGGGGGGTCGGCTCCAACGGGAGCCAGTCCCCCAGCACAGTCCAGGGGTTCGGGTGGCCACAGGAGCTCCCAGAGAGCTCCTGTGGCCACCCGATCTCCCAGCTCTCATCAGGAGCTGCGGCGTTAAGCTGCAGCTCCTGCTGAAAGCCGAGCCCTGGGGCTGAGGGAGCTTCTGCGGCCACCCGATCTGATCCCAGTTAACTGAATTTACGGTTAATTGAGGACCGGATAATCCAGGTTTCACTGTACCATCAAAACAAAGCTCCATGTGACAGTTATTCACTTAGGACTTGGCATTGGGACGTGCTATATGAGTGTAAACCAAACTGTTGGCACTGACTGCGGAGAAAGTTGGAGCTGTTTCAGGGAAGAGTAGATCTCCTCTCCAACTTATGACGACATACGTTCACAGATACAGCAGCTGAACGTCCAAAGGATGAGTCTGTAAGGCAGAGCCATGCCACCCTGAGGTGCTGACTTATAAGAAGGGAGGAGTTAAAAGGAACAGAACTTGGGGATTGCTTCAGAGCCTCCAGTACTTGGCTTGAGTGGTACTGGGTAATCAGAAGGCATCACCCTTTTTTTTTTTTTTTTTTTGTTTTTTTTTTTTTTTGAACCAGTACCCATTTGTGATTTTGAAGGGCAGTGTCCTGCTGTAAGTGCCATCTTTTTGAGATGCAAAACTGTCCAGATCATTCGTGGTCATTAAAGCCATTAGACCCTTATGAGATGTCTGCTGTGGCTGGTCCATGTCAGCTGACTCTAGCCGGGACTGTAGGGCCTTAAAATTGCTGGCTAGACTTTTGGGATCAGGGACCCTCCCACCTTGTTGAATTCCAGAATTCAGGCTCCAACCCAAGTGCAAACATCTACACAGCAATTTTACAGCCCCGTGAGCCTATGTCAGCTGACCAGAGCCAGCCACAGTTGTCATGGCTTTTATTTTAGTGTAGACATACCCCAATGACTTTTCTTTATTTGGGCTCTGGCTTTTGGAGGAAATGACCCATCCCTGATAATTCCACCGCAACTAAAGCTAGTAAAGTAATTTGAGAAAAATCCCTTAGTCTCATAATTTTTATTTCACATATGTATCTGTGTTGAGATAGTGCCTGCAGATGGCAATCAGGAACCTATTGTGCTAAGTTTAGTCTGTATAACTGCATAGGAAAAATGGTTCCTGTCTCAAATTGTGAAGCCCTGTTTCAGCAAGGAACTTTAGGGTGTGCCTAACTTTAAGGAAAAACAAACAGAGTCCTGTGACACTTTTAAAGACCAACAGATTTATTTATCGCATGAGCTTTCATGGGAGAAAATCCCACTTCGCCAGACGCTTTGAAGATGTAAATTTCCCACCTTCAAAGTGTCTGACAAAGTGGGATTTTCTCCCATGAAAGCTCATGCGATAAATAAATCTGTTAAAGTGCCACAGGACTCCGTTTTTCTGCAATAGACTAACACGGCTACCCCTTTGGAACTTAACTTTAAGGAGTAGCACCACTGAAGTTTATAGGAATACCTGTATGCTTAAAGATGGACACCAGTTTACCAAACTATCAGTCTAATTTAATTTAGTAGCCTTGGGGCGTGGTTGGGACATGTCCTTTATATTTTGGATTTTTATTCTTGGTTGTACTAACTTATAGAAAAAGTGCCCAGAGGAAATGGTTAAGTATTCTGGAAAATTTGAAGAAGAAATAACTGGCATGAACAGAATCCCATAAACTTATAATCCTATTATTTACACCCTGGCTTTAAGAATAGAAAAGTCAGTTTGCTGAAAATCACTGAAGAACGTGGAGAGGTTTAAAAAAACCCCCAAAACTGGAATGCTTAGCTTGCAGGAAGGGTGTGTGTGTGTGTTGAGGATCCTTGGTCTGTAATCAGTAGATTGCTTTCCATTATGAGTGACTTTTATGGGGGAAATGCATTACAAATGTTTCACCAGGTTATTCAGAGGCCCATTACGCTCAGTAGTAGACTCCATGCCATCATTCCTGTTCCATGGGGATAATCCTTCTGTAAGCCCCACTGTCTCCCATGAGTGTAACAGGAGCCGCACATTTCTTAAGTCTCCAATGACTGTAAGGGATCACGAGCTTTATTCCTAAGGGATAATAAGGGCTTAACTCCTTCACCCCTGAGTCCTTCTCTAAAACATCCAAAAGGCACTACAGGTAGTTTTTAAGGGTTAAGAGCTTAATTATGTATAACTCTGAAAGGCCCAGTAACCTTCTGGCTGCTTGTCATTCTAGTTGTGGTTTAATGATGAGCTTTGAGACCAAAGATGTGTCTACACTGCAATTGAAAACTCATGGCTGGCCCATGCCGGCAGATTTGGACTGATGGGGCTAAGAGGCTGTTCAGCCGTGGTGTAGACGTTCCGGCTCAGCCTGGAGCCTGGGCTCTCGGATGCTGCAAGATAGGACGGTCCTGGTTGGAGCCCAAACAAATGCACTGCGGTTAAACAGTTCCTCAGTCTGAGGCACTCAAGCCTGTGTTATTGCAGTGTGGACATAACCTGAGAGACAGCTGAATCCAATGGATAGAATGCTGGACTTGGATTCGGGAGACTTGTCACTGGCCTGCTTTATGATACTGGAAAAAATTTCAGTCTCATGCCTCAGTTTCCCTTCCCCTCCCCTCCCTTGTCTTGCCCATTTAGACTGAGATCTTTGGGGTAAGAATTGTCTCCTAGGTGTATGTACAGTGCCCAGCACAATGGTTGGGGATCACAGTCAGGGACCCTTTAATGAATACAGTTACACAAATAAATAATGGGTCATAGTGACGGCACACAGCACTGAGTCTTGAGCAAAAAGAAATCAAGGGAGTCAGTCTTGCTAACTTCCCCTTGAGCAATGCGGAAGACCTTTTTGCCACATTCTGAATATTTGCACAGTGGTATCTGGTTCCTGTAATGAGCAAAGTGAACAGTGTCTCTCCCTCACGCAGACTTGTTGAGAGCAGGTCACATACCTTATGCCTGTGAGGTGCTAAGCACAGTTGAAGTGTGATTGGAGTTGAGGACACTCAGCAACTCTCAGGATTAGGGCTCTGTTTGAGTGCATCTGGCTAGTGCTAGATTGACTGGCAGAATCTTTTTGAGTAGATTTAATTTCTTCAGAATGGGCGGGTCGATGGGCTTCATCTTTAAGGCTAGTTAAATCTAAACTCTTAAGTAAAGTTTGCACACTCTCTATTTTGGCTTTTTGCAACTGAAATGGGAGTCTCCACATTTCTCTACAGTACAAACAAATTATGCCTTCTTAAAACCAGGCTAAAGCACAGGACTGAGATGCAAGGCTCCATTTGATTCCTTGTTGTGCTGCAGATTTTGTGCGTGACCTTGTCAAGTCTGTTAAATTCTCTGT
Organism: Pelusios castaneus; assembly: GCA_007922175.1. Classification (NCBI taxonomy): domain Eukaryota; kingdom Metazoa; phylum Chordata; order Testudines; family Pelomedusidae; genus Pelusios; species Pelusios castaneus. Next base: position 16,256,421 of record ML685785.1, on the reverse strand, counting down.
GCCACAGTTTACAAATCCTAAAAATGAAGATGGCACCTGTTTCATAGTGTTTTTGTGTTGATTAATTCCTTATAAGCATTAAAGTGCTTTGGGATCCTCTGATGAGAGGCTCCCTAAAATTTTGAAATATTTATTCTGGCTAATTTACAGGAAGAGACTTGGCTGTGTAACTTAAATAGGGGCAATATGTGACGTTTCCTTTCCAATGATTTCTCTCCTGTTTGTCAGTGCTGATATGCGTTCCTTCCTGCAGTCCTGGCATTCATGTGCCACTTTGGTAATTAAATAATAAGCCATTCCCCTCTCTATTCTTTGCCCAGTCTATTTCTGTTTGTTGTTATTGGTTTGGTGTCACCTGCTGCTTCCACATAGGCTGTTTATAAACAGTCAATGTCCCTCTTTTCCCCCACCACATTAAACAGGCCTCTTGAGCTTTGGACATATGTGGCTTTTTTGTATCGAAGCAGAAGTAACAGCTGTAGTAGAGACAGCTAAACTCAAGGCTGGGGATTTCACCAGAAATCCCCAGCTGTGAAGCCTAGCCATGAAGTATTATGGGATTTAAAATAGGCCCAGGTCCTCAATTCAATCCTTGTACAAAAACTGCATCCTAGTCACTCCTCAGAAGAAGCAAATGCATTCATTAACTAACATTTTAGTAGCACATTTAATTTAGAAAGATCCTGAATTCATGGGTCCAGTGTTTACCCAGATCTTTATTCCCAGCTTTGAAATGCAGCCGTCTCTGAGGTGGAGCATGGCAACTGTTTAACAAATCCATGCTATATGATGCTTAGAATAGAGAGTAAAGAACAGAGTGCCCCCATCTTATTATTTGTTTATGGTAGTGCAGATGACATGGTGAGTATTTTCCAGACATGCAAAAAGAACCAGCCCCCTGCATTGAGGAACTCCCAAGACAAGCATCCAAAGAGAACACCACTCTGGGAACAACAAACAGATTCATTGTAGGCAGCCCAGCAGAGCTGTGTCTTTAAAATAGATATACATGATGATGGGGGAATTGGCTTGGAGGATGAGCTCAGGAGGTTGGAGTATGCATTGGAGGCTTTGTGGAAGAAGGTAAAGAGGCAGTTGTTCAAGAGGCTGACAAACAAATGATGAGAATGGAAATGTTTGAACAAGCATGGGGGCACAATATCACACTACTAGTGAGGATAAGAAGAGAAAATGTTGGGAATTCTGATCAGTAGCAGCCTGATTTTTCTTGTCGTTTACAAATTCTTGTAACTGAGTATGCCTGCTGCATAAAGCTAGACTGCTGTAAAAATGGTGAGATTCAGTGGTTTTATGTGTTTGTGTTTCATAAACATTGATTGTCAGATTATTTATCTTGGAGACCTTAAGAGTAATTTATTGTAGGTTTTTCTGCATTTGAGCTTGTATGGCTAGACATGAATTCACCTTTATATCATGGAAATGCTAAAGATCAAATATAGTGTTTCTCCCAGCTGTGGTCATGGGTTGCTAATTGCCTGTGTCCAAAAAAATTGGGTGCAAGAGGGAATTCCTTAAATCAGACGTTTTTCCTCTCTCTTCTGTGAACATGTACTTCTGAGTTGACAGTACATTGTACCTGGCCATTGCCTTCACAAATAACCCTCCCCGTCTCCCCCAAATTCTAGTGTTGGATGCATCAGAAATGCAATCAGGCAGTTTAAGTGGTGGTGGGTGGGAGAGTGAGATTAACATGGCTCAGAGATTAGGAGCCTTCAAATAATCACTAGCAAGTGTCCTTTTCTTTGCTTGTGACAGATGGCTTATGTGCTGTTGATGGATCCAGAAAGAGCTAGCCTGTCTCATCCATCACTTCTCGGAGCCAGCTTGGAAGAACATTAGGATGCTTGTCTTTTGTTCTGCCAATGTCTTTTTGGCAGCAATGCAGACAAAACAAATCCAGTTGGAGCCTGGGCTCTTCAGGGATTTAGGAGACAGGTTGAGAAACAAACAGCTGTAGATAAAACTCATTGGGTGGCATCAAATGTAATTACTTAAGAAGAAATGGAAAGGAAAATGAGTTTTTGTTTGTATTTTTACTTTATTTACTTTTGTAGAGCTATTAACAAGGGATTGTGGTCTGCTTTATAAACTGAGGCCTTGTCCACACTAACACTTATTCTGGCAAAACTTTTGTTGCTTGAGGGTGTGAAAAAACAATGCCCTGGGTGACACAAGTTTTGCTGGCATAAGCGCTAATATAGACAAGGCCTTAGAATAATTGAGGCCCCTGAGTGGTAGCTGTACTATCTCCATTATACAGGTGGGTAAACTGTGGCAGAGAGGTTGTGACTGAGACTCAGTGGACATGGTAGTGCCTAGAGCAGAACCCACAGGACTCCTCATCTTCAGTGTCCTGCTATAAGCGCAAGTCAACGCTGTCTCCTGTTCCAGTACGCTGAATGTTACTGAGCCAGGTGTTTATCGATGCCAGGGGGAGGAAAGCAAGAGAGGTAGCAGGAGCTAATTGATTAATTCTCTTGCTGTCACTTGGACAGTGTAGAGGCCACTGAATGTGCTAGGTGCCTGCATGATGTTGCGATGTTACCCATGATGTTATACTGCAGTTATATCAATGCTTGAGTGATGTTAGAATGCACCATAGAGATGGAACCAGAATGGTGTTGAATGCCTCTGATGGGTGTGTGTGCAGGTGATGCACTATATGGGGGGGAGGGAGGGAGACAGAGGGCCCAGGATTCTTCCTCCCCACTCCCGCCAGCTAGCTCTGAGCACAGACCCAGTCACTGCTATCTCCTCCCCTCTCATCCATATCTGAGACAGCAGTGCAGGGCTGCAAGCGTTGGAGGTAATGGACTGGGCATCCATATTCCTGCCCAGTGGGGGAGCCCTGCTGGTGTTCTTGTGCTATGGACTGGAAGGGAGACCCCAGCATTCCTTAAGCCCCCTGGCCCACGCACATCTCTCCTCTTACTAGAGAGGATTTGGGAATGCTGAGTCTGAGGATTCAGTGATTTTGCTTTGCACAAGGATGACTTGAGACTGAAAGTTCTGCTTTTGGCTTCACCTCCTGTTTTCCCCCTGTCACTTTAATGCATTGCATCCAATCCTGGTACTCCAGCAACCTAGTACAGTCCTACATGAAGGAAGAGATCTGCTGCACTATGATCAAACTAACCCTTTTTGAGAGTCAGAGGTTGACCCAATGGATATAGCTATAGGAGGCAGATTAGATACTCCAAATCCAGTGCTTAGACTGCTAGCCCTTCATCCATTGTGGAAGCCTGAGGGTATGTCTGCACTGCAAAAAAGGGTGAATCTCAAATCCCGGGTAAACTGATGTGGGCTCATGCTATGGAGCCAAGACCAGCTCAGGCTGGAACTCTGACTCTGAAACCCAGTGAGTAGGGGTGAGTTTCACACCTGGGCTCAGCCTGAGCCTGAACATTTCCACCTCAGAAGCTGGCATCACTTGACCTGGGCTTTGCCATGGATCCTTTTTGAAATGTTAGCTGTACCTTGAGTTTCCCCAGATTTAATATGCGAGAGTATTTTGGAAGGGACCTTAAAAACTCTCACCGACTCTAGGTAGATGTTAAAGATCCTATTGAACGTCTTGCAGAAGATGGTCCTCATATCCTTGGCCCAGAATGTTGCTTAGGCTCATTAATGTCCTGTACCAGGTTTCATCCCAGAAGTGGCTGCATTTCAGTGGTGCTGTATGTTCTGTAGTTTCTAAAGAGTTTTGGAACCTTTGAGATTAAAGGTGCCCTGTTTGAAATATCCTTTTCCTGCGGTGAGGATAGAATGCAGAGAGCTCAGTGACAGCTTGTTTTTGGGGGGACTGGGGGTTGCTGCTGAATTCTTCAAGCTTTTTTGAGCAAATATGAAATATTTAGATGGCTGCATTTTTGGAAGTAACTGTTTCCCTCAACCAACCCCCTTTGAAAATGAAACATGAGGTCCTTTTTATTCAGCCCAGATGGTATGCTTTTTTAAAGTGAGCAATGTGTTGCAGTGAAAATGGACCACTTTTTCTTGTTTGTTCCTTTTTCTTTTTTTAACTGAACATATCCATGAATCTAGTATTTAGTTTGGATTCAGAAATAGGCTGTAGGGCAAGTATGTCAGCTATTGGAAAGCTTACTCTGCCAGACAGAAGGAATTTCTGTCACTGCCAATAGGCTGCACAAAAGCTAACATTTATATGGACCATATTTTAAGCCTACAGGGAATTAGACTGGGTCATCTAACTTGATCCTTTCTATGGCAACCCCCTCTGAATTATGCAGCAGGCTGTACCTTGAGTGAGATGGAAATCAATAGGCAGATGCATTGCATGCCAGAGGTTTGGGTGGCTACAACTGGATTTAGGATCCTTATGAGCCTTGGACTTTTTTGAAATTGGTTCATTATAGGAGAGTGTAAGGGATTTTTAAAGCCAGCTAGCAAAAAGAGCAACATAACTGAAATTGTTCCACATGTGGAATTGTTTTGACAGTTCTATGTCCACAGATAGATTCTTTAAAAGTGGATTAATCTGAATAATGAATACCTAGATACATTTATTACGAGATTTTAAATGCTTCAGCTCATAACCCTGGACTTTTCAGTTGATAATGGCTGTTTTAGAAAGCAGATGGTTGGTGGTCTAGGCATTGGACTGGCATTAAAGAGATCTCTGTTCTAATTCAACCTTTGCAACAAACCTCTTGTGTAATTTTAGGCAAATAACTTAATCCCTCTGTATCTCAGTTTTCCCTTCAGTAATATATCCCTACCTCACATAGTTGAGTGAGTGCCATACAATAGTCCATAAATACCTTACTGGCAATGGGTGGGATTTCATGGTGTCCTCAGAACATCCTAGTCTATTCAGGAAAGCACAATTTATGCTCTACTTATTAAAGTGGGATTGTAAGAGTGTTCAAAGGTTTCTCCATCAAGGAGATGTCCTTTCATTATTTGGTAGCTTTAAAATGAGCCCAAGGAACACAACTAGTTTGTTTTCAGGAAAATTAAAAATATAAAATAGGAAACAGATGCTGGGCCCTTCACTCTCCCTCTCGTCCTCAAGAGGTTCCAGGGCCTTAAAGAGCACTTTTTTTGTATCCTGTATTTTGGAAATGCATCCGATAAGCTTTTTCTTTGAAATTCTCTGATCCTTAGAATAAAGATGGTGCTGTGGTCAAAGCAAGAGTTGGGAGACCTGGGTTCTGTTCCTAGCTCTACCACAGACTTCCTGTGACGAGTCACTTGCTTTGATTGAATGTCTACACCAGTATTTTAATGTCAAATTGTTGCAGCCCCATGTGTGATTTGAGAAGGGTTAGATGACATGATAGCAAAAAACAAATGAATCTTTTCTGTAGCTTCTACTGCACTTGGTGGGAATGGCAGATTAGAGAAATCCTCATGTAGACAGGGGCTATGTACACATGATCAGATTAAAGCGCAACATGGCAATCGCGCTATTAAAACATGTGACCTTTATTGCGGGATAGCACGTACACACGTCGCTTCTTGCAACGCAACAGAATTCTTTGCAATATCGCGGTGTAGCGCAATAAATTCTGGGCACCTATCCCACGGTTCAGTTTTCCCTCAATCGGTGCTTGGAATCATGGGATGAAGGAAAGGAACGCAAAGCGCCATGGGTAAACTCTCAGTTTCCCATGGTGCACTGTGTTCCCCTTGCATCTTCCTCGTTGCCAACAGCAACTCGCGCCTATTTTCAACAGTGCAGTGACGCACCGCACCACTTACGAGCAATCACAACAGCGACAGCATGGATCCTGCTCTGATCTCCACTGTCGCCTTCAGCATTCTAAATACAACTCGGCTGGTTGCTCAATACGCAATGAGCTCCGAGTCAGACGAGGACACTGAGGAGCAGGGGCTGATCGATGCCATGCAGAGCAACAGCACCGCGTTGCTCAGCTCCTTCACCAATCATCTGCACACGGTGCAACGCCATTTCTGGTTGCGAGAGACGAGCACCGAGTGGTGGGATGGCATTGTTATGCAGCTGTGGGATGACGAGCAGTGGGTACAGAACTTTCGAATGCGGAAAGCAATCTTTTTGGAACTGTGTTCAGAGTTGGCCCCTGCCCTGCGACGTAAAGACACCAACATGAGGTCAGCCCTAACCGTGGAGAAGCGTGTTGCGATAGCTGTCTGGAAGATGGCGACTCCTGACTGCTACCGGTTGGTTGCAAACCAGTTTGGACTCGGGAGGTCCACCGTCGGATTAACCCTCTCACAAGTCTGCCGAGCCATCAATCACATTCTGCTACGGAGGACGGTGACATTGGGCAATGTTCGTGAGATTGTGGACGGCTTTGCTGCCATGGGATTCCCTAACTGCGGGGGAGCCATAGACGGCACACCCATCCCTCTTTTGGCTCCAGACCATCTTGCGACTGAGTACATCAACAGGAAAGGCTACTTCTCCATGGTGCTGCAAGCACTCGTGGATCACAAGGGGCGTTTTACGGACATCAATGCTGGGTGGTCGGGAAAGGTGCATGATGCCCGCATTTTCAGGAACACTGGTCTGTACCGGAAGCTGCAAGGGAGTACCTTCTTCCCTGATCAAAAAATTACAGTGCGGGATGTGGAGATGCCCATAGTCATCCTCGGAGACCCAGCATACCCACTGATGCCATGGCTTATGAAGCCGTACACCGGTAACCTAGATCGCAGCAAGGAGTGGTTCAATTACAGATTGAGCCGCTGCAGAATGACTGTGGAGTGTGCCTTCGGCCGTTTAAAAGGGCGCTGGCGATGTTTGTATGGGAGGCTGGACTTGGCGGAGGACAACATCCCTGCTGTGATTGCGTTGTGCTGTGTCCTTCATAACATTTGTGAAAGTAGGGGAGAAAAGTTTTCCCCGGGGTGGGCTATGGAGGCACAGCGCCTCGAGGAAGCATACGACCAGCCAGACACTAGGAGTATTAGGGGTGCCAAGGAGAAGCTGCTCGCATAAGGGAGGCACTCAGGGACCATTTCAATGATGCCCTCCCGTAGTTAACTTCCAGGACGCATCAGGTGCACCTTATGAGATTTTCAATGTGTACAAATAAAGGCACTCTTCAAATTATTTGTCACTGTTTTTATTAAAACCTAAAAGGAGAGGAGGGTTACGGGGGGGGGAAGCTGCGGGTCTCTAAAAAGTAGCTCTGTGAGGGACTGGATGTTACAGTATCCCAGGGGGGCGGGTGGCCTTCAAAGAAATTGTTTGAAGGACTACGGGGTGTGGGAGGCATACACGGCTGAACTGTCTGGAGTGGAGCCCGTACATTAATTGCCTGGGTCTGCAAAGCAATCATGCTCTTGAGCAATTCTGTTTGCTCCTTCATCACGCTTATCAGTTCGTCCCTTGTGTTTCTCCCTCCTCTGTTGGGATTCTTCTTTCCGGGCTCGATTCTCCCTCGCGGATTCCTGTGCTGTTTTCAGCAGGTCCTGAAACATATCCTCCCTGTTTCTTCGAGCACGCCGCCGAATGTTTCTCATGCGGTCAGCTGGGGTGGACACTGGCCTTGTGAAGGTCGAATCTAATAAAAAAAAAAATAAAGCTATTGTTAACACATAGCATAGATAACCAATGTAACTTTCCAGTAGCACATTCCACTGGAAGGTACAGGGCAGTCAACATCCTATGCTTCGCTGAAGCGGACAAGGTACGTCCTAATGGAAAGCTTACTGGGGGCTAACATTCTCCATAGGGCACACAGATGGAACCCGATATCTCTCTCCTCAGAGTGCCCCTGCCAGCTAGAATACATATCCTACATGCCCCAGTTGCAAGCCAGGACCGTATGCTGCTGCACTGTGTGCTGCCATGGTTCCCAGTGCTGTGCTTTGCAGCTGGCGAGGCAGAGTATCTGTCTTTGGGAGCGTAGACACAAACGCTCTCCCATCTAACCTGAGTAGGAGGCTCTGGATGTACATCGAGGAAAACTTTACTGACCTAAATACAGATGATTTTTTTGACAATCACTGCTTGTGTTGATGCACTTCTAATGAATGCAGAGTAAAGAGCGTGCACAGCGGGGACCAGCAAGCACCCCCACCCCGGACAACAATATTTTAAAAGGAGCCATAGCTGCACGAAAGAGAAACTTACCGGAACCCCCCTCTGCTGCCTCAGAGGACACACTGCAATTCATGCCTTGGGTGGACATCTCAGCGGGGGTGCAGAAGAGCTCCTGGCTACACGCTGTTGCGCTTTCCTCCAGGTCATCCTCCATCTTCTCCTCCTCATCGATCATGTCCTCATCCTGCTCGGGTCTGGCATTCACTGGATGAGGGGGGGCCAATGTGTCCACGAGACTCTTTTGCAGTGGTTGTGGGGTCCCCACTGAGATTGTCTTCTATCTCCTTATAGTACCTGCATGTAGCAGGCGCTGATCCAGAACGGCAGTTTGCCTCCTTTGCTCGGTGATAGGTTATTCTTAGCTCCTTCACCTTCGATCTGCACTGCACAATGTCTCTATCATACCGTCTCTCTGACATGGCCTGAGAAATTATGCCAAATGTATCATAATTTCGCCTCCTGCCGCGTAGCTGCGCTTGTGCAGCGGAATCTCCCCAGATGCTGATCAGGTCCAGCACCTCTGCCATGCTCCAAAGGGGTGCGCGTCTTCCACGACGGGCTGCCATTGCTACTGATGATCGGAGCTGCACTCCGCTCCACGAGGAAGAGAACAGGAAGTGAAACAGACGAGAAATTTGAAAATCCCGGGAATTTCATCAGGGCGGGGAATGTTTTGTCACGGCCACAGAGCGGGTGGGGGGAAGACCAGAGAGGACAACTTTGGAATGCTGGGACACTTCTGGCGGCCAATCATTGGTGGTAAGTGTACACATGAGTGGAAAGGCGCAACAGCTGTTCCGCGTTAACTGCTACCACCCTCGTCGAGGTGGTTCTTGTATTGCGCTACAACAAGGCAGTTAACACGCAACAGCCCTATTGCACGTGTGTACGCTGATGTTGGTATCGTGTGGTAATGATTGTTAATGCGCGATAAAGTGATCGTGTGTACAAGGCCTGGGTCTGTCTCTGCCTTAATTTCCTCTTCCTATAAACTAAAGACAGCACCCCTCTCACATTGATAGTCATTTGTCATTAACTGTTGTAAAACATTTTGCTCTTTCCATCCCAGAATCTCTTTAGAAATGGTTATCGTTGTTGTACTTAAATAGTAACTGGCCACCAAAAGAGTGTTCCCTTTATGCTGTGCTGACCTGATCTCTATTAGAGCGGTTCTCAACCGCGGTATCGGGACACAAAAGTGTGTCGCAAAGAGCCAGGAGGTGTGTCACGGAAAATTGGCAGCTCAGCTTGGAGCGCCTGCTGCTCTCTGCTGCCCTCAACAGCCCGCTCCTGCTGCCCAACACAGGAAGTAGCCAGGCCAGATGAGTAAAGGGACTTAGGGGCTGCAACCCAGATATCCTGAGCTGAGGAGGGCACCACCTGCCCCACAGAAATAGACCTGGCCCCATCGAGCCAGGGCACCAGCCTGTGCTGGCTTGACTCTGGCCCCCCCCCCCCCAGGTTCCAGAGTGCTGCATCCTATAGAGAGCTGCCGCCTCCTAAGCTCTCCCATCTCATGCCAGTGGCAGATTGTAGTGTGCCACACAGGGGAACATGTGTCAGGTGTGTCGCAACGGAAAAAGGGTTGAGAACCTCTGCTCTATAAAATACAGGTTTTAAAAATCCTACTGAATCTTAAGATGCTGGAAGTTGTGTAATAAACCCAAGAACGAGATAGATCAGATCAGCTGTACATTCACAAGAGGGAAAAAAGTTTCCATCTATTTTATTTCATATTTCTTTACCAGGCTAAAGAAAACCTTGGTTGGTAAGATTGTGCTGGCATGTATTGCATCATTAGCACACCAGTAGCTGTTTTCAAATAGAGGCTTGCTGTAATATTGACAGCTCATTTTCACCTTCTCCATTGTTTGCAAGTGTTGATTATTGCTAAGCAGACACAGATCAGCAACAGGAAGAATGACTTGATCTGGCTTAATGCAGCAATGAAAGTTGACTTGGTAGTTGAACATACAACTTCTTGTGTCTGTCACAGAGCTTGAAGGCTCTGCACTTGCCCAGCAATAGCTGCAGTTGAATTAGTGGTCCACACAGTTTTTCCCATCAAGAGAAGCCCAGGAAAAACCACTTTGAATAATTGTTTAAAACAATTGATTCAAACCTGAACTAGTGTTGAATTGGTTTGTCTCAGGTCAAGGTCCGCAGTGGGTGCTTTCCTTGATGAAGACAAGGGCTAGAGTGAATGAATGGATGCTGAACTCGGGAACTGGTTCTAATATGTTCTAAATAGCAGCATTTCTGCACTGGGCTGTGAGGAGAGCTTAATTCCATTTCACTTGAACAGGAAAGCAATCAAGCAGGGAATCAAATAGGTTTGGCTGAAGTAGGCAGAAACAGGAAGAATTGTCAGCTGTGTGGTCTGATTGGATCTGTTCTGCATGGTTACTGCTTTATTTAATATACATCATTGGAGCTAGTATCATAGCCTATAGTTAAGGTTGCCCAACCTGTCCCATTGTAGCCTGGTTATCAGTTGCTTATAACGTTGCCAGTCTTCAGCGGTTCAGGCTGAATGAGTGTTTGCTGCAGCCTGAATTTTTGGGGGGAATGTTTCAGCAACAACAGCTCAGCCATTTGCAGGAATAAAAGTAAGGAAAAATACAAGGGATTATAAGAATAGTCTGATTGGATGAGAAGATGAAGTGGGGGTGGAGGACAGAATGAAGGCCTGGCTGGCAAGGAGTTTGGGATAGGGGAAAGCAGGAGTGAGGAAAAGGAAATCCTCTATATCCCATCCTCACCTCTGTCACTGCTTGTTCCATTTTAGACCTGAAGTGGAGGATTTAGGTTTCACCTTGCGTAGAAGGGGGCACACTGTCTCTAAACCCACACTTCTGACCAGCAAATTAACCAATTTCCTAATAAGATATTTTCATACTCCCCACCTCAGCTTCCTTTGGATTTTAGCTCTCTAGGTGAGGCTTGCATTTGTGAACTTTCTAATGCATAAAAATGCAGTCGATTGACTGATATTACTGGTCAGAGTTCCTCCTCATATTAAATATAGCTCTAAACTTCTCCAACATGCTTCTATCCAAATCTGCAACAGTTCTGTCATTTAGTGCTGTGCCAACTGCAATACTAGCATGTGAACAGATATATGCCAGGGGCCTAGATTAAGACCAGGAAGGTCACTTTTAGTTTTGAATTTAAGACTGAATTGAAAGGTTTGTGTTCGTTAATCCACATGCTACCTCGCTCTGAGGTGGTAGGAATATGTTCTACAGATGCAGAACTGGTCTGAGCGAGGGGGATTTGGAGTCCAGCGTGCCATCTCATGTGAACTTGTAAGACTGGAAATATTGTGAAGAAAGAGAATGATTGAAGCTAACCCTGAACTAGTGGATGTGAGGAAGGGGAGAAAGTGGGCGGTGGGGGAGGGAGCTCCTTTCAAAGCATTGTGAAGGGGTAGCCTGGTTATTGTCTACTGTGTTTAATCTGCCATTGACAGACAGTATTATCATTGGCTTAGCATGTGCTCTTTATCTACCAAAGGGATATGCCTTGTGACGTTAAAGCAGGCCCTGTATACTGGGTGTTCCCCCCTCCCCCCCTTTTTGTTGCAGAGAGCCAACTGTTGCCTGGGAATAACTTCACAAATGAATGCAACATTCCTGGAAACTTCATGTGCAGCAATGGGCGCTGTATCCCAGGGGCCTGGCAGTGTGATGGGCTGCCTGACTGCTTTGATGAAAGTGACGAGAAGGAATGCCGTGAGTGACCCCTGTGATTATCTTACGTCTTTTGTGTCATGAGTCGCAGTAGACAGCATTATTTGCATGTGGAGTGGTCTGTATCCTTGCTTTGCGTTTGTTAGTGAGAGAGAATGTCCTGCGTACAATACCTTTTCATCCTTTAACTACCTGAAAGAGGGTTCCACCCAGGATGGAGCGAGGCTGTTTTCAGTGGTACAAGATGACAGAGCAAGGAACAATGGTCTCAGTTTGCAGTGGGGGAAGTCTAGGATAGATATTAGGAAACATGTTTGCACTAGGAGGGTGGTGAAGCACTGGAATGGGTTACTTAGGGAGATGGTGGAATTTCCATCCTTATAAGTTTTTAAGCTGTAGCTTGACAAAGTTCTGGCTGGGCTGATTTGGTTGAGGTTGGTTCTGCTTTGAGCAGGGGATTGGATTAGATGACCTCCTGAGGTTCCTTCCAACCTTCATCTTCTATGATCCTGCAGCACAAGCCTGACCAGAGCCTTCTCCTCTGCAATCAGGGTCATTCCTGGGGGGGCGGAGGGGGGCGCATCGGGGTGACCGCACTAAGCCCCATAGTTCGGCCGGCCCTGCGCTGCACTCCCCCTCTCCCCCCCCCCGGCTACCTTGCGAAGCAAGCCGGCCCAGGGTGAGACAGGAGTGTGGAGTCCAGCTCCTGGGCCAGCCTGTCTCACCCCTACCCCCAGGGGGCAGACCAGCTAGCCGGGAGGTGGGAGTGTAGAGCCTGGCTATTGGCTCAGCATGACCCCAGCCTTCCAAGCACCAGGGGGTGGGGTCCCCAACATGCTGATTGGCCCTGGGCCCCATCCACTCCTTGGGATGGCCCTGTCTGTAACACTTGCCATTTGGAAAACTTCCTGTATCTCACTGCCCACCTCCCCATCTTATTTCAGATACATGCTGAGTACACCTCTCATGCTTCATCCATAAATCTCAACTTTTTCTCCCTTTCATAGGCTGAACTCCTGATGCCTCTTCAGAGCCTACATAATTGTCTTGCTGGCTTACAATCATTCTTCAGCGTCAGAGCTGAGTTGCAACATCCATTGAACTGGCCTTGTGGTTAAGAGGCAGGACTGGGCCTGAGCTCCTCATCTGTAAAAAGAGGATAATACTTTATCTTAGCTATTTAGGTGTTAAGCTCTTAGTAAGACAGTTCCTGCTTCATGTGACTGTACAGCACCTATCACAAGGAGGCCCTGATTTTAGCCCGAGCCTTTGGGCTCTACTGTACAATGAGTGACTTGACAGACTTCCCTTCTGACCATAACCTGTACCTTTATTAACAGCACAGGAATTGCCCCTGTGGTACATGACGCTCCCTTTTAGCCCAACTCCAAGAGCTAAATGTTCTCCTACCCCACCGATTGCCAGACAAAAATCTGTATCTTAAAGCTGGCCGAAAGAAGGCACTTTTAAAGCCATGGTATTTATAGGATGTAACCTAGGAGGCTTTCCTGTCTGTTTCCTGAGAACTCTTCCATTCTCTGCCTTGTATGTCATTTTTCCGTGGCTGCAAATAGAGACTATTAATGAAATATTGCTGGGCCAGGGTTAGTGTTCATTTGTTCATGAGTTGATAATAGCCATGTGTACTTTGTGCCTACCTCTATTCAAATGATCTCTTATTATGAAGAATTGGCAGGATCCGGTGTTAGACAGGAAATAATGAACACAGAAATGGGCAATAACATTTAAATAGCTGCAAAACCAAAGTTCATAAAATTACTTTTTTTCCAGACTGACTGGAATGAGTCTTGCTGATCTAAGGTATGCTACCATTGTGTATTTGGATTTCTGCAGAATTGTCCTTTGGATTTTTTCATTTAAATCCAATTTGATTGCCTTAACCAGAATTTTTGGCTCTATCCCTTTAAACCTGTCCAGACAAAGAGCTAATTAGGCTATTTTTTCCTTTTCTCACACCTTTATCTTGCAGCTAATCTTGCATAAATGTAAAATTAGCATGAAGAAGAGAGATTGGGAGTGCAAATGATTCATATGTTGCACTGACCTGCTGTTGATGAGTCAGATAAATCAAAGCGAAAGGGAAACACTGATTTCTTTTCTTTTTTTAAGGGATTCAGATACATAGATCTTCACACAAGCAGTAAAGTTTGTTATATATATATATATAAAAACAAAGAGCTTTAAGGAACCAGGGTTTTCCCTTGTCCTAGACTAGTGGCTCCTAGTGCAGTGCAAACTGCAGAGCTTCTTACTAAAGAACCGACTCCCTCATTTACCTTCTTGACAAGCAATTCCATTACCTCAGCCCAGTTACAATACCCTCATGTCTCCATGGTTGTCCGGGCAATGAGGACAGACATCTGATGTCATGTCTGTTGGGTTAGAAGCCACACACCTTTTCAGAGCTGATAAAGATAGGGAGGTCTCTTGGAGGTCAGGTGGTATATCATCTGTTGCTTGGGGTTGATTTAAGAAATGCCTTTGAGCTGTTGTCCATCATTATCAGCCAGTACTGATATAGGATCCTAAAAGGGTTGCATGTCAAGAGAAGGGTGGGGAGATGGTGGGAATAGTGGCATACAGATGAGAGTTCTTTCATGGTGGTATAGAGGGCCCTCAAAAGTGTATGAGAATTTATAAGCTTATGAATTCTCAACTAGAGAAATGATCATTTCAGATCAGTTCCATCAGGTATATTATCCTGTCTCCAGCAGAGGCCCACACTAGGTGCTTCAAAGAAAGGTGCAAAAAACCACAGAGGACAGTTTATTCCCAACCGCCATCAATTAGTGGCTTCTCCAAAGCATGAACATAGCAGTAGATAGTTCTTATTGCCCAAAAGAAAAGTGTCCATTCCTGTTCTGATCCTAGTGAGCTCCTAGCCTTAATGAAAACTTGCAGCTTGCCATGGATTTGGTAGCAAGGTTCAGAATTGAATGAGCTTGGAAGCCTTGTCTGTCTTCGTTCTTCTAGAGATGGTGATGGTACCTCCAGGTCAGAATTGAGACCTTATAAAGAGGTAACCTTAGCATTTTTGGGTGGGGCCTGAAAAATTCACTTATTTGGGTTGTGCAGGGGCATAAAGACTTACCTGACTCCTGCCTGCTGTGATCACTGTCTGTTGTGATCAGAGTTGCCTTAAGGATTATGGGGAAGGGAGTCAGCAAGGTGACTTTGGCATCATTCTTCAAAGAATAATACACATAATATGGGAAAAATGATTCTGGGCCATTACTATTCTCCTCTGTTGCTGTGTTGTACTTAAAAAAAATGAAAAACTAGCAGGATCTTATTCAGGGGGGCAAGGTACTATGCCACTTTTATTGTGAGAAAAACACAATTATCTTAATAGCTAATATCTAACATGCGCACATCCCCCTACCCCCACCCCCAAATGTTCTGCCACTCCTGATGGTTGCTTGTGATCGTAGCTTGAGTTCATGGCTGGTGTTTGCAGCTCATGGCAGCTGCCTGGCCAGGGAAGCCGGGAATGAGGAAAAGCGGTGTCTATCATGCACACACCTGTGCACCTGTGCTCTTGCAGTCTCACTAATCTTTTATATCTTTTAGTCCATGGCTCTTGTTGTGTCCACACTGCCTCTGGGTACTATATGACCATGAGTCATTAGTTAATGGCACATGTGACTTTGATCTTGTTCTTGATAGGGCTTTTTGTTCCTTTCTTTCTAGGGTGGATTCTTCTTGGTTTTGCAGGGTTTGACTGCATTGTTCTTCAGCCATTAAAGTCAGGGCCGTCCCTGGGTGGGGGGGCGAACGGGGCGATCGCCCCGGGCCCCGCAGTTACGCGTGCCCCGTGCTGTCCTGCTCTCAGCGGGGCAGTGCGGGGCTCGCACCGCGCCCCCCCCCCCCCCCCCATGGCCACACTCTTCCCAGCTCCCCACTGCCTTCGGTAGGCAGCCGAAGGCAGCGGGGCTGGCAGGGAGCGCTAAGCCCGGCCCCTGGGCTAGCCCCCCTCCCCCCCCGCAGGGGCAGAGCAGCCAGGCCCAGGGGCGGGGCAGGTGGCCAGGGTCCACCTCTAGGCCAGCCTGCCCCATGCGGCCAGGGCCAGCCCCTGCCGGCGGCGGCCTCGGGTCCCCAGCTGGGGCACCGGCCGCAGCAGCCTGGGGTCCTGGCTGCAGCCGGCTCCCCCCGCAGGCAGCCTCCCTTTCCAGGACCGGAGCCGGCTCCTGGCTGGCGGCCTCAGGTTCCCCGCCTGGGCTGGCTTCCTGTGGGGGGAGTGGCCTGATTCCCCTCCAGCATGGGGGGGTCCTGCCTAGGCCAGTTGGCCCTGGGCCCCGCTCCCCCCACGGGACAGCCCTGATTAAAGTGGTGCCGGCAGTTTGTCATCAGAACAGGCTCGTGTTGGAGATCGATCCCATCACACACACCCTTCATTCTCACATCCAAACTAAGGCCTTGTACACACTACAAAGTTATTGCGCGATAAAGCCCTTTAATGCGCAATAACAAACAGAGCGTACACACACAACTTACAGTTATTCCGCGTTAAGTCCCTTCTTTTTGCGCAAAATGTAAACCACCTAAACGAGCGTGGTTGCTGCTAACGCGGAATAGTTGTTGCGCGATGGCCAGTGTGTGTACGCTTATCGCGCAATGTGAATATAACGGAAATGGCCCACAATTCAAATTCCATCCCTTCTGCACTTCCGCCTGTCCTCTATCGTCGTGACGTCATTTTTCCCGACCTCCTCTTCTGTCCCGCGAATTTTTGAATTCACCACTCTCCCTTCTGCCTCGCTGTTCGGTGCTGCTGCCTCTGTGTGCTTCGCTCGCAATGTCGTCGCGCCGCAGCAAACGAGCTCCAGCCTGGACAGCAGCAGAGGTGATGGACTTGATCGGCATCTGGGGAGAGTCCGCCGTGCAGTCACAGTTACGTGGCAGCCGGAGGAATTTTGACATTTTCGGTCAAATATCCAAAGCCATGACCGAAAAGGGGTACGAGCGAGACACCCTGCAGTGCCGGGCAAAGGTGAAGGAGCTGCGGATAACATTTCACAGAGCCAGAGAGGCTAACCGGCGCTCTGGCTCCGCGCCAGCAACGTGCAAGTACTATAAGGAGCTGGAGGCGATCCTGGGCGGCGATCCCACAACCACCCCGAACTGCACGGTAGACACCTCGGAGACTGCACCCCAAACAGAGAAGGAAGCAGAAGGCGACGAGGCAATTGTGGACGAGGAATCAGAAGAAGAAGACTACGAGGACGGAGAGAACGGAGCCACTGACCCGGGGAGCCAGGAGTTATTTTCCACCCAGCCAGAAACAAGCTCCACTGATTCCTTCTCCACGCCTACCCAGGAATCATCAGAAGGCAGCTCTGGTAAGTCCCGTTCGCAATGTCCTCTATTCTAGGTGCTACAGCTCAGCGTAGACATGGTTTTTTTGCAAGGGGTTTTTGTTTTCGGTGTCCTCAGTTCTGTTCCTTACAGAACTGTAAAGGTGTTACTAGCATTACTTAAAAAGGTCATCGATGTATGCCTCGATTTCCAAGTAGTCGTTCCCTTTCAACTCACTGAACGCGTCATCCAAATATTTCCAGAGTCTTCTCTTGAGATTACATGGTAGAGCATTCCTTTGCACTCCACCATTCAGGGACACTCTTCCTTTCAGACTCGCAAGCACTCCTGCGGGCAACATTGCTGCGCACAGTCCTGCAGCGTAAGGTCCCGGCTTGAAGTCGGCAACATGAAGGAGATGCATTCTCGCTTGCAGAGGCACTCTAAGCAGTGTGAGATCTGCCTCTATTTCAGCCATCTCGGGCACGGGATCAGAACTTGGTGTGGCAATAGTCAACTCTCCGTTGTACTAGCTCTGCAACCCGTACCAAGCTTTGGGAAATCTGTTACCGCCCCCCCATAGGTCCCCTCTTGTGTATTGAAGGAATGTGTGGGGAGAACAACATCATTTGCTCCTGACCGTGGCGAGAACAATAGCGGCATTCTACATTTTTCATATCTGAACAGGAATGACCTTCGGTGGACAGTCTACAGCTGCAGCTGAGCGTCTGAGGAGGATAAGGCGGAGGCCTCGCAGGAGCAAGGAAGACGTCTTCCAGGAGCTCATGCAGTTCCATGAGGCTTCTGCGAGGGAGACAAGGCAATGGAGGAGGCAGTGCAGGCAGGACAGGAGACAGAGCAGTGCGAGGAGAGAGCAGCAGAAGGATGCCCTGATAGGCATCATGCAGGAGCAGACCAACCTCCTCAAGACCATGGTCGGTCTGCTACAGGCTCGCACCCCCCATCATCAGCCTCATATGCCTTTCAGTGCATCCACGCCACATTCCCCCCCCAGACAGTTTTTAGACCACCATGGACATCCATGGTGTAACCCTAACAGAACCCCTCCCCCAACATATGTAGTTGAGTCCCGCACCTACACCCACCTTTAGTCCCTACTCCCCTCAAACCCGAGTTTTGATCAATGTTAATTAAATAAAGTTGAATCCTTGTTAAACTTAATCAGACTTTCTTTATTTGTTTCATTAATTTAACATTAACGGTTTTTGATTCAATGAATGTTTACAGGGGAAAAACACAAAATTTCTAAAGCTTAATTTTTAACAGTTGAAACATATAGGAAATGGTTAGTAACTATATTCAAAGGTACAATTTTAACCAACAGTACTAAAATGGGTTTTTAACGCATCCCTTATGCGAACTGCCCTTAGCTGCGCCCCCCGGATACCCCTCGTGTCTGGTTGCTGGTAGGCATTTTCCAGACGTTGTGCCTCAGTGGTCCAAGAGTTCCTGAATCTCTCCCCCCGGCTTTCACATATATTGTGAAGAACACAGCAAGCCGAAATAACTAATGGGATCCTGTCCTCGTGGAGATCTAGCCTGCCATACAGCGCTCTCCAGCGCGCTTTTAAACGGCCAAAGGCACACTCCACAACCATTCTGCATCTACTTAACCGGTAATTGAAACGCTCCTTGTCAGGATCCAACTTCCCGGTGTACGGCTTCATGAGCCATGGCATCAGTGGGTAGGCGGGGTCCCCAAGTATCACCACTGGCATCTCTACACCGCCCACAATTATTTTCTCGTCTGGAAAAAATGTGCCAGCATGTAGCCTTCTGAATAGTCCAGAGTTTCTAAAGATGCGTGCATCGTGCACCTTTCCAGACCAGCCAGCATTAATGTCCATAAAGCGACCACGGTGGTCCACCAGTGCCTGTAGAACCATCGAAAAGTATCCTTTCCTGTTGATGTATTCAGAGGCAAGGTGGTCGGGAGCGAGAATAGGGATGTGAGTCCCATCTATTGCACCCCCACAGTTCGGGAAGCCCAACTCATTAAATCCTGCGATGATCTCCCTCACGTTTCCCGGGGTCACCATCCTCCTGAGCAGAATACGGTTGATGGCTCTGCATACTTGTGACAGTGCCACTCCAACGGTCGAGCGTCCAACCCCAAACTGGTTTGCGACCGAGCGGTAGCAGTCTGGAGTCGCCAGTTTCCAAAGTGCGATAGCCACACGCTTCTCCACGGTCATGGCGGGTCTCATCCTCGTGTCCTTGCATCGAAGGGCAGGGGCAAGCTCCTGGCATAGCTCCATAAATGTGGCTTTCCGCATTCTAAAGTTCTGTTGCCACTGATCATCATCCCACAGCTGAAGGACGATTCGTTCCCACCAGTCTGTGCTCGTCTGCCGGGACCAAACACGGCGGTTCAGGCTGTGTTGCTGGTCCGCGAAACTGATCAGAATGTCCGTTTGGTTTTCAATGCTGTCATCATCCGAGACCGAGTCATCCGTGTCATGCTCCGAATCATAGCCAAAGGCAAACCGCAACAGAATCTGGGCTGTGTTCACAATGCTGAAGGCAGCATTCAAGATCACAGCTGAATCCATGTCGATTCTGAAAAGGCAGTGCCGAGAAGAAGGTTGCTTCAATTTGAAATTCGCGCTCGTTGCTATTGGCAACCGCTGGGTAGCGTCAGTAGCGGAATGCACCACGGGAGATGATACTGGGGACTCTGGGATACGTACCCACAATCCCCTTCGCTTTCCTGGAGGACTGCGCTCAGAAGGGGGGGGGCTTTGTTCCGTTAGAGCAAGCATAGTGTGTACGCGATCTCGCGCAACAACAGCCACGGGAGAATTAATGCGGAAGAGGATTATTGCGCGTTAAAAATGGTAGTGTGTACATAGCCTAAGTTTTAGCAAAACGTAGACCATGTACACACTAGAGACTTGTCCCGCAATAAAGCTCTTTGTGCTGATGTCCAGGAACAGTCACTAACATTAAATGCATATACTTGTGCACCCAGGGCTTGATTTAACACCTTTTAAAAGCTAATCTAACTTGCGGGAGAGTGGTGACACTGGAAACCAGTGCTAGGAACCTTAACTAGTAGAAAAGTTAGCAGTGCTTTAGGAGCACTCAAGCTTCAGCTCATTTCCCTGATGGACCAGCTAGTAACTAGTTCGAAGTTCAAACTTAAAGCATGCTTACCTCAAATTAGAGAGCTTGGGAGTTGGGTTAGGGGAAACTCTTATTCTCCGAGCTTATCCCTGCAAGGAAGAAAAGTCAAAGTAGGCAAATAAGTCAGCATTCTGGAGGACTCTAGGCTCTGGTCACCATATGGTTTTGCTCACATCCTGGTAAATACTAGGGTCTCTTTTTTTTTTTTTTTTCCCTTTGACTATTAACTACAGAACCCAGAGTAACCAGCAACATTATAATAATGCAATAGCTCAGAATTTTCCACCCCATCCTTGTGCCCATAAGCATACAGAATCATTAGCCATTTGCCAGAGAAATAAAAAGTGAAAGGGGAAAAAAGCTGAATTAAATCAGTAAACTAAAATTTACATGTATCTTGCTTCCTCTTTCCATTTTATTAGCCCTCTTTCTTTTTCTCCTGCCCTGTTCGACCTGCTTTGTTAATCAGATCATTTCCCACATTTTCGCCTCAGGTTTCCTTTTTTGTTCCCTTTCCAGACTTTTCATAATGGTTCACAGAGATTACTTCGGTAAGTACAGAATCTCAAAACCTAGGATGAGCTGGGGAAGCCTGGGGCTGTTATCTGTGACTCCCAAAGTCCTCTCTGACCTTGTTAGGAGGGCACATTCTTTGTGTGCTGCCTACATGTGTTCTGAGTATAAACAGAGGGGTTTCAGCTCTGGTGTTGTCTGTCTGACACTGTTCACCTCATGCACAAACAAGATTGGTAAGTATGTATGAATGGGGTGGGTATGGAGGTGTGGAGAAGCTGTGGAGTTGCAGAAAAACAAATGGAACCTAATGGAATCAGGGGCGAAGGGGGAAAAGCACAGGCTGGAAAAAAGATGTTCAATTATTTAAAAATATTTTGAGGAAGGTACAACAGATATTCCTAATTTTGATTCTGTTTCAGTAGAGAGATTGTTTTAGGGCCAAATCCATATCCCACTAATGTGCTTTGTCGTTATCACTGGAACCAGGGGGCAATACTCACTCTTTCCAGCGGTTACACACACATATTCCTCTCAAACATGTGCATGCTCAGCACTCTGGAGCCAGAGTTGTCTGTAGCAGTATCATTTTTTCCAAGACCATAATTCCTCTGGAATCTATAGTTCCTATTTTTTCCCTTTTTCTTTATGATTTTGTTCTTTCTAAAATAATCTAATAAAATGTGAACATTGAAATTGGCTTTTGTCAGCTAATGAGCAACAGCGAGGAGAGGGATGGCATGTTGCTGCCTTTCTGTCAGCTAACGAGTAGCAGATGGCATAGATTTGGAGCATGGCACATCATCTGAGTTAACTGCCTGACATGACAGGAGCCAAAATTAGGAATGTACCAAATACACAAATTGCAGCTACTCCTTCATTCTTCTTACGAGAGAGCCATTTCTTTTCTGCCGGGTCTGTGTATGCGACTCTGTTTCTGTGAACCAATAGTGACACCCAGTGACAAGTCACTCTGATCCAAGTGTTGTGTGAGGGCTAGAGAGACAGATTTAGGGGTTTTAGTCTGGAAAAGTGACTGCAAAAATAGCATTGGGTTCCGTGCTTGTGTGTGTGTTCGTGGTTCCAGATCTCGTGACTGTTAGCAAGAATGTATTACCACACAAGTAATCTGAAGATCAAGTTGGTTTACACATCACCAGCAATAATAAAGGTTCTGCAATTAGAATTTGGTTAACCAATTTAGATGGATGATAGATGATCAGTCTTACCTAAGTGGGCCTCTGCAAGTAGTAGAAAATTATTTATCACTGAAGTCAGCTGAATACCCTCAGGAAGCAGAAGAATTGAGTATGAAGTAGCCATTTGAGAGTCATTTTATTCTGATCATTACCACACTTTAAATAAATAAAGCACCCTGTTTTTCACATTCCATGCTAGTAGTTTATACGTTTTTCTTTCATTTTCCTATAGGTTAATTTGTCAGTAACTCCATATAATCTGTCTATGCACGCTTAGCAGTTACGTAATACTTTGGTCTCACCGTGCTTACAGATTTCTTAGACACATACACATGCTCCTTTACAGAGTGCTGGATGTGTGTGTGGTGGGGGTGTACACAAACTTCACTCACAACAGGTGTTACTGCCTAGTACTTTTAGGAAAACAAAAACCTGCAGAAAATGATCTTAACAATTACACAAAATGTTTGAGTTATGCAAAGAGTTGTAAAAGAATGTCAAATGAAACTTATGCTCTATCCAGATCTATTACGTTGCAGTTAATAGATTGTCTTCTGAATTAGTGGATAAATCGCTTTGTGCACTCTAAAACCCTTTCAGTTAGAAAATGAAAACTCTTGCAGAAAAAAGGCAGAATGTTGTTTTCACTTGTATACTGTTACTTTGGATGTAGCTTCAAATCACTTAATTTTTTTACTAAATTTTCACTGCTTTTTTAAAAAGATAGCTCATGAAGTTATTTATTAAAACATAAAAATTTAGTAAAAATTACCCACTTTCGTTCCTCAGAAAAAGATATTGAGTCCCAGGTCACAATTGCTCTCTCTTCTGGCTTACACTCATTGGTGCAGGGAAAAACAGTTGCACAGGCTCCTGGAGAATATTCCAGTGCAGTAGGCCACCTAGGAACTGCAAACTTGACCTGCAAAAAGCTTCCCATAGGTGGGCAGGTGAAGTGGCTGGGCCCTGGTATTTCCTCAGTAACACCAGACCTAATCTTTCGTCATCATCACTACACTAGGGTCTGTACAAGCCACACTTGCTTCTGCACTTGTACAGGGGGGAATCAGGGGGCCTTTGAGCATGCATCCTCACCACACGCAATGCGTCTTCAGTTACTCTGCAGAAGTAAGTGGCCTTCTGTGAAGAGAGAACCAGGCCAGGAGTCTGCTGTGCTGGTGTACGGTGAGCTGGAGTCGTATCAAGAATTGAATGCTGTCTGTTGGTTGATTTTCTGCGCTTTCTGTTACAGAAGTCACAGAATAAAATTGTGTTAAAGCAAGAATGTGACAAAACAGCTTTCTTCACCCCTTCCACAAAAATCTGTCCTTCTGTTTTCCACTCGTGCGAGAGAGTTTTGGGTTGTCTAGAGGTAACAGAAGCTTCGATCCTGTCCTCTCTCTAGGCGTGTTGTAAAAACAGTCAGATCCAGGGCTTTCTTGTCTGCTGAGGATAAATATCCAGTTTCTCAACTGGCCATGTGACTAACAAAAATAAAATAAAACTGGGCCTTGTAGAGAGAGCAAACACTGGGATACCTCTAAGCTATTTAATGACTGCTTGTTACCATGATACAATTACTATGACTGAAGTTATTTTGCTTGGATTTAGCCACTCTGCGGAGTCAGAGGCTAATGAATGGCTTTCATGTACAGGAACAAAGGGCACAGAATAGCCCAGGCTGCTATCCTTTAAATACTAGGCTTTAGGATACACATGTAGAGCCCGGTGCACTGCAAGACTGAGATGCAGCCTTTTGTTGGTAAGAATTATCTGCCCAATTTTGTGGTAACATCAGTAAGACCCAAGGATCGTCTAAACCAGCTGAGATCTTCCTAAAATACAGCCGTAATCCAAGAACCTCAATCAGACTAATCCTACCCGTCTGTAAAGATTACTGACTCTGCAGTGTTTAATATATTGATGGCAAAAACTATGCTGCTTGGAATATCAGTTGTCTTTTGCTGTTTAACATCAGTCTTTGGATCACTGCTTTATAATATATGTGTAAATTATATCATACACACAGACTCCTGTGGTTAAGATGGAGCTTTGCATACTTGGAATCATTCTCTGGCCTGCGCTGCCTTATTTTAATATGACACAGGACTCTGTTGTCTTTCTACAATAGACTAACACGGCTACCCCTTTGGAATTATTTTAATATGGGAGTTTATCTCTAGCCTGCTTCATTGTGCTGCATGCATGGCAGGGTGCCTGTGTAGTCTTCAATTAGACTCGGTTTGGACTCTCACTTGCCAATTAAGGAACTAGTGCAATCTGAACTCTACAGCTATGCCTAGATTTCCTTCTGGGTACCAGGGCTTGGGAATCCTACCTCCAAACGTGTGTGGTGATCTGATTCCCTTCAGCCCACTTGGATGCAAGGACATTAATAGAAATGTACTGACTGCAGCTGCCCTCTGGTGGATGTTGTATAAACGTTAGTCTCGGGAGTGGACAGCAGCATTCTTCCTTCACGGTACGTCATAGGCCTGTCGGTGGTTGTTGTCACGAATTGAGTAGTGTGCCTGACTGGCGTTGCTCTCTACTGAGTGGAATCAGCAGTGCTCAACAGTTCTAAACTTACTGGTAAAAAATGCCAAAGTGACTTGACCCAAATCTCTTGAAAATGAGGCATAAGCTTCTAAATTGTTTGAAAATTTAATCCTATATCTCAGCTGAAGAAGATCCTCCCTTAACTCAGAAGTAGTGGGCCTTTGCTTTTGGAAAAGGAGACAGTTATCTAATCTATTCCTGCTATCAAAGGAAGTTCTGAGTGGCCGTGGTATGTAATATAACAACTGTGGAGTCCTAGGTGACCATGGAGAACACAGACGAGGACATAAACCACTGCCCCCAAAAGCTTACAGTCTGAAAGGAAACAACAGATTAGTGACACATTTCTGAACAACCTAGAAATGGAATCGTAACAGATAGCAGCATTTAAACCAGATGCATTCCTATTCTTACAGGTGATGAATGAATGTTGATAGGTGACATGGAATACATATCATCTGAGAGGAGGGAGAGTGCTAGATATACTGAAGAAGGATGTGGCAGGTACGCACATGCAGATGAAAATAGAAGAATGGTATCATGGACTAGGCATGAGATGTCGACGGATTGAGAAGCGTCAGGGAAGGTGATGAGTTTCAGCAAGACTGGTATATTCCATATGCTCAAAAGCTAGAGTTTCCTGATTTGGGAATGAATTTATGATAGAAAACAGAACTACAGCTGAACAGAGTTTCCATTCCAAACTACAGTCCACACTGGCTCTTGGCTAAGGTCTGCAAATTTGGCACAAGCTTCTAATAAAACCTGTAAATAGGTGAACTTTTCTCTTTTTTTTGTTATTTTTAATTGTTTATTTCTTTAGCACATGAATGTGGAAGGAGCCAGTGAAACAGTAATGCCAGAATTAAGGAAGAGATTAGTGTGTTCCCCAAGCACTCAAACCTTGAAGGTCCACGCTAGCTAATGACAGTTTAGCTATAATGGATACTGTCTGTTGCCCACCATGGCTGTGTGTGTAGTGCTAGAGGTTTTAGACTCATTGAAGTGATGATAGCTCATAGTGCACGTGAAGTGATGGACGTATAAGGCATTAGCAACGTCTGGTCATTACACTGATGACATCTGTTTCTGCTCTCACTACTACTTCTTGCCCGCCTGCTGTCCCAGGACACTTGCAGACCTAGGAATCCTTACAGCAATAAGCTTGAAAATGGCAAGCACCATTCCAGATGTGCCTACATGTAGAGCTTTCGGAGAGTACTGCTCATGCATTTCTTAAATGGCAGGAAACCTGAGGCTGTTTCCGTGCATTGGAAAGGGGGACACAAGTGCTGCTGAACCCTTGTCCGCAAGTCCTTATCCTGCCATGCTGCCACTGTTCAGCTTGCAGCACTTCATTCAGAGCAGACTTCATGACAAGGAAGAATGTTTAGACATGGAGTCCTTGTTAACGGCACAATAAATCTTCTGGTTCTAGTCTCTTTGGGCTGTCAGGAGGGCCTGATCTGCCCCTGAACTTTACAGTACTGTGTGTCTGTGTGACTCTGCCTCCTTGTTTTGTGCACGGCTGGCACCAACATAAGCATTTAAAAGCAAATAGATATATTAACCTTTTAAAAAAAAAAAAGTTCAAGCAGTTGTTTAGGATTTTAGCTTGAAGTTTCATCTCAGTTGAATGTGATGAAACAAAAGGGCTTGTATCAGAGGAGACCCACTAGGGAACAAAGAAGCTGACTGCAGGAGAAACTGAGGGCTCCTGAACAAGTCTGTGGCAATCCCCTCTTCACCCTCCCACCCCCACTCCCTTGGATTTCAGAAGGAACAGGAGTAGGCTAATGGAGCACAATGGTTTGTTTGTATTGAGTTCTGAAAAAAGAGCGAGGGAGTGCTGCTGGAAAACAATAACCAGAATGCTTGGGGAGCAGTGGTTGGAGCAAACAGTATTTTGGGGACCTGGCTCAGCAGATCTATTTCTTCAGGACTTAATGCTCTGTGATTAGTTCATTCATGGGCCTGGATCTACATTATAATTTTCCTAGGAAAAATCTGTGGCTTGCCTTTTGAAAGACTAGGCCATAAAAAGACCCAGTGATGGGGAGGGAGGGGTCACATAACATGAATGCTGCTTTAGTGTGGAAAGTGCAGGCAGCTCAGGCAGATTTATTACCTTCTCCTCTTGTCCCATGAGAGGTGGCATCAGCTCAGATCCCAGCTGGAGAGATGATTTTTAAAGCAGCCTTTTCCTCTGTTTTGAAGTTTAAACACCTTTTTCTGGGAGAGTTATGTATTTTTTTCTGTCCAATAGTCAGCTGGGTTTGATAGACAATTAAATTCTGTCTCTGTTCCTTCCTGTTCCATGCTTCCAGCAGACCAGTCTGTGTTTAATAATACTTATGGTAGTATTTCATTGGAACCGTACTTTCTGTCTGACCCTCTCAAAGCACTTCACAGATACAAAAGAATTTACCTTCACAGCCCTCTTGTGCGGGTAGGTTAATATTCTCATTTTACAGATGGGCAAACTGACACACACACACACACACCCTCCCCCCAAGGTGAAGAGACTGGCCAAATGTCAGCGTTAATCTGTGCCCAGAGCTAAGAACTCAGCTCTTCTGACTTCAGCAGCGGACCAGCCATGCTGCTGTTACAATTTCATTAGCCTTATTTCTCATTCCTATGAGATTCTTGTTGGCAATTTTTAGTCCAGCCTGCATTCCGGCAGTCACCAAACGTGAAAGTCTCCTCTGTTGACTGCCTTTAAGAGTTTTTGTCCATTATTGCAGCTGTTAACCTACCTTCCAGTTTAGGCATCTAAGACTTTCAGCTGCTTAGCTGAGGGTGCAGGGGTAGGGCCAAGGTTTTCAGTGGAACTAGAGAAGAAGTGGAGATAGAAAGGGAGAATCATGGTGATTTTTAGTCAAAGAATAAATTCTGCCTTCTGGTAGATGGGAGGAGCTGTTGATGCTAGCTAGCACAGCCTCTGAAGACTAAAATTTCAGTGAGGCTCTCATAGCCAAATTCTTAGGGAGTGTTTTATGTTTCCAAGTGCCAGGCATCAGAATTCTTAAGCAAAGGTGAGAATTATTCAGTGATTGAATAGTGTTCGTATCAGTTTGGAGGGTACGCTAACCAGGTTGATTTTTGTCCCTTGTTTCCAGTCCTTGAGCTATCTAAATACTGAACTAGAATTAACTCAGTCTCATTCACACTAGCAACCAAACGCTAAGAACATGTCTAATGACTGTTTTTAGTGAAATTACCAGGCTGAGGGTTTCATTTGGTTTGAATTCCACAAATCGGAGTGTTTGTTTCAGTAAGGAATAGAATAAAAGTGACTTGAATTTATATACTTTTAATGAAAGGAATTGAAGGCACTTTGTAAATACAAATTCCTTAACCCTCCCAACCTTATTAGATAAGTTAACATTGCCATTTTAGAGACTGAAACTGAGGCAGAATTGTCCACTTTGATGACTGAGTCAGGAGAGAAGAAGGGAATAGAAACCAAGAGCTCTTCTGTCCTTTACACGGATCACTAGGCAAAAACAGGGTGGTGAACTTTATTAACTAACACACTGCTCTGATTCCAAAGGGGTAGCTGAGTTAGTCTAGTTCAGCAGAACAAACAAGGGCTACGTCCACACTGGAGAGTTAGGTCGACTTAAGGAGGCTTAAGTCGACCTAACTTAATCCCTGTCCACACTAGGCTTTCATTAGGTCGACTTAAGGAGCTTCCTTAAGTCGACCTAATGAATGCTTAGGTCGACTTAATAAGAACACTTTTTATAGTGTAGACATAGCCAAGGAGTCTGATGGCACTTTTAAAGACCAAGTGGGATTTTCTCCCATGCAAGCTCATGCAATAAATATATTTGTTAGTCTTTAAAGTGCCACCAGATTCCTTGTTGTTTAACTGCTCTGAGCAGAGCATGGGTCTGCTATTGCAGATTCTTATGGCCAAATCCCAGTACACTGGGCTGACCAGATTTTTTTGAACTATTTCTGGAGACATCTGATTTCCCAGTCTTGGGGCTCTGGGTGTTAGCTGCTCACATCCTGCCTGATCCCAGCTTCCATCAGGGAGGCAGCTGCCCGAGTTTCTGGAAGCTGGGCGGCATCCTTCCACGCTCTGTCTGGGAGCTTGGCGGCAGCATCCCGCACCCCACAAGCTGGGCTCACAGCTGGATGGCAATCACGAATGCCCTGACTTACAGCTGGGAGGCAGGGGACAGCCTCCTGTACCCCAGCTTGGAGCGAGGTGGCAGTCTCCCACATTCCGGGGTCCCAGCCGGGTGTGATAGCCTCCTCTGCCTCATCTTGGACTGGGTGGCAGCTGCCTGCAGATTCCTCTGGTGGCAGCCCCCCTGCTGAATTCAAAGCTCAGAGCCCAGAAAGCCATGAGGAGAGCCTGGCAGCTTGCCCGGTCCTGGAGCTAGGAGCTGGGCTCTATCCCCTGGCTTACTTGTCAGTTTTACTGCTTGCTAGGACAGTTCCAGATTTCACCGGTAAAAATGTTAAGGGGGCCCACACTGTATGATATGCCCTGGGCCCCACGGTCCCTATGGATGTCCCTGAATACGAGTTAAATCTGAAGTGTAGTGCAGGGGCCAAGTACCTAAATTGGGGACTGTCCCCGGAAATTGGGAAAATTTGGCCAGTTTACATTACACCAGTGTAAATCCAGAGAGACTCCATTCTCTTCGGTGAAGTTACTCGGGAATTACACTGGTGTGATCAAACTGATTTTTTGGATTTGTAAGCTACACAAGTACAGGTGTACACTTTCTTTCCCTTTCCTCATTCAAAGGAAACTATTAATTCTTTTTTTATGGCAGTCTTAAAGGGGTTGTGAGTCTGTCTTTTTAATTATTTTCCTTTTACATTTGGGGGCTGTGGGTGACAGGAATGTGTAGGTAGGACCGGTTGCTGATATATTCCCACTAGAGTAATTTTATTATTGATTCCCTTAATTACTCCTTAGAAAGAAATGCACTCCCTATAATAGGTTTCTATTTCAAGCACATTTTCTATTGCGTTCCTCTAGTAATAATTACTTAAAGATCTCTCTGTGTGCATCTACACAGTTTGAATTGTTAGCTAAGATTCATGGGTGAGAGAATGAAAACAGGTAATTTAGTTGAGGGCTTTCTGGAGGACTCTGGTCACCATATGGTTTTGCCCGCATGCTGGTAAATACTTCTGCGTATGCAGTGCAATTTCATGAAGTTGAATCTTCTTCCTTATCCTTCATTTATGCTAATCACTGGACTCGTGAGAGGGATGTGTGAGTGGAAGAAGGAATGCTGCTGCTGCTTCACATCCTGGTTGCATCAAACCATTTGAACTTCCATTACTGTTGTATATCCCAGGTGCACCAGAGTGCTCCATGGTGACTTCAGTGGAACGTCAGAGGATCAAAAAAGTGTCGCTGCAAGAGCAGCTGGAGTCAAGAGTTAACTGGCGAAGAGAAGGTTAAGAAAATGGCAGTGAAGTGATGCAGCATCTGCACAGGATACAGAATCAGTTTAAAGAGATGCTGCTGTCACACAGAAGGAACCAAGATTTGATTAGTCAAATACATCATCATCATTGTTGGATCGAGACTTGTGATTGTGAAGCACCATACTGCTATTTTGCATGATTGCTACCTGGGGAGGTCCTGAGGCAACGGAAAGATGCTGATGGTGAAATATGTGTAATTCTCTTCCAGCTGTAGATAGCTACAAAATGTCTTCTGCTTAACTGGAATTTTGAAACACAGCTTCATTGCCAGCCCTGTTTCCCTGGCTCCCGTCAGAAAAAGACTATGGAGTTAGAAAATGCTCTTTTAAAAATGGTTTCTTTAATTAAAAACAGGAAATCTGCCTGTTCTGATGATGATCTGTGTGCTACTGTCACATGCCGCCGTAGCCTTCCAAGGGGATGTGCTAATTCTGTCCCTGGAACAAGATGCAAAACGCTGGCGACATGGTTCGGGAATAAAGGCTCAGTTTTATTCCTTGAGGTTTTATTTGTGAAGTTCAACACAAAAAGAAAAAACAATTGTAATAAATAGGATTTCTTTTTTTTAAAAGAAAAAATTGCAACTATCCTAGCACAGTGGCCACCTAGAAGGAGGCTCTGGGTTCTCAAAAGCCCTTCTCTTTGACTTCCCAGTAGTGTGCTGTTGACCAATATTTGGATTCCCTCTGCAAGGCTGCTTGAATTTTCTGCACCCAGCCATTGTGTATTACTCCATTCTCTACATCTTCTCACTGGTAGTTAGGTAGGACATCTGATCTCCTGGTTGATCAGCTGCAACATTTAATTATGCAGTACAGAAGCATCTGTGCCTTCAATAAAGAAGCTTCATTCCAAGGCTATCCAATTCCAATCATGTTTTAAGACCCTGTAATTGAGCTGGGGGGCTTGATAATTTTGTGAATCCAATTGTGTATAATTTTTATGCTTGTACATTATATGTGCCTTGTGTCTGCCTGCTTCCCACGTTGGAGGGAATTTTTCTTCTGTATGTTGAAAAATCATAAAACCGATTAAACTTTTGAAAATGGGAACATATTATCTCATGAGGTCCCCAGTTGATGCCCTAAAGCTAGTACAGTAATATGTTCTTCTTTTAATCAATGCTGCGGAGTGGTGCCTGCAAGCCATCATTTCTAGGTTGGAACATACAATCCAAATCTATGGAAATAGCTATTAAAGTAGACTTAGTAGCTTTGCTTTTTGGTGGCAGTTGACCTCTGTACAGAGGGACAGAGCAAAGCTGCCAAATAGGGCTCAACTGGGATTTAACTTGCTTAACAGGTGTTGTGCTAGCTGTCTGCACAAGGGCAAATTTCACCCTTGATTAGTGAATCAATGTGGGAATTCATGTTAGAGACCAACTTATGCTGTGGGGAAGAGTTCTTCCCAATCTAATTTAATCAGGTACTTTTATGTCGGATTTTGAGAGACAAAGGGTTCTTTTTGGCAACAAGGGAGATTCTCAATGATTAATGGTGGCCAAAAGGCGTCCTGAAATGCACGTTGAAGTGGTGGAAGGATGCACTTGTTCTGTTCTTCCCATAGTGTCCAGGATACGGCAGTTCACTGTCCATTTTACTGTGTGTGCATATTCTGATTCAGCCAATATATGTATAAATTAATGTAATCTGCTCTTGGGTCACTTCTGCCATGATTCAATATTAAATGGATTCTTGATAAGGCAGCCCCTCCAGTTTCCATCAAAGGCACATAGATGTGCCTGCAAAATGTTGGCTGTAATGCAACTAATGGTTTTTTTTGTACTTGATGTAATTATGTAAAAGCAACTTTTTCTGCAGTAGTGAAAAATTTACATTCCCTGCTTTTGGGCCACCTGTGTCAAGAGGTGGAAGCTCTTATGGCTTGTCAGTCTGTGACTATGGGTTTTTATTGTCTTCTGGATTTAGTGCTAGTGAGCAGAGGCTGAATTGATAGGTCTGTAGATGTGAAGTCCTCCATTTATCTATACAGTAGGTGCAGCATAGACAACAGCAGGTGAAGCTTCCTCATGTTGACCTTCCTCATGTTTGCCCTGATATTAAAAAAACCCATCTCTAAGATAGTAGGATATTTCAGCCTCCATGGACCATCTAGTCTTAGCCCTCACCACTGAAAATGCTGGCTGAAGTATTTATTTATGTGGTGTGGATCCTTGCCCACAAACAAATGGACTGAAGCCACAAACTCCATAACCCCATATTTAATTATTAGATGATAGCAATTTCCTTTCACTACCAGCTTGGCCTAAACTCTCAGAATCCCAGGCACTCATTAGGACGGTAGGTATCTTTGATTCTAGGAATATGGAAACGGCCTTTTTTAAATGTAAGCCCCCCTCGTTAGCTGCTTGAAGCTCATTGGACTAAATGTTTTGCTCCCACAGCTAGCTAGAACATGTTGTTTTCTCTTGTCTCCTGACTCCAGTGGGATCCCACTAAACTATTTTGTGTGCAATATACTATGGGCATAGAACATTTGTTGTTAAAGTTACTAAGTCAAGCACGTAAAAGTTAGGAAATGCCAGATTTCAGGTTGCCTGTGCTCAGTTGCTCTGTGCCATTCGTGCATGTGCAGCTGAGACAGTACTGAGCGCTGTTAGAGGGTGGAGCATGGTCGGTGAGGATAGACTGCTAAAATAGAAGTTGTCTCTGAGCATGTATAAACTGCAATTATTCAAAGGCTTATAACTTGACCAAATTTGGGTAGATTTTCCCAGCGATGGGTTTTTTTGGTTTTGTGTTTTGGTTTAAATAAAGACTCAGACACACGCAACTTTGCATAGAGAACAGGAGCCTGGATGTTTAAAGTTCAGCAAAGTTATAAACAACCAAAAACCAGGATTTTATAGCGGGAGCAGCCCACATAGGCAGCACTATGTGCTAGGAGCCACGCCTATAATGAGGATGTGATGACAGTACTTTCTAACTGGCACTCAAGCCAACTAGCTATCTGATGTGAATGCAGAGGGATATCCATAATATGCACCAGCTATCTGGCGGGTGTGAACAGAGACCATGCTTGCCATGCGGTGCTTTAGGGATTCAGCAGCAGAAGTGTAAAATACTTGGTGAAGTATGGATTTGTCTCAGAGTATAAGGCTATTAAGATATGTAGCTCTAATACAATGTGGGAAGAATTCTGAAGACATAAAATATTTTTCAATTGAGATTTTTCCACTAGTGTGTTTTAAAGTTACTATGTTTTAAGCATGGCAGTGACTTCAGGATTACTTATTGCCTACTTCCTTCAAAACAATGGCCTATTATTTCTGAGTGGACCTTGGGTTCTGGTCAGAAAAAATGGTAGTTGGTAGATACGTGAAAGTCAGTGATAGATCTTGTTTTATATTTCATAATCCTGATCAGGAACTACTAGTACTATAAAAAGAATGTGCAGAGAGAGACAGCATAACTTCGTTTTGAAGGATACTAAATCAAGTAATAGTTGCTGCAGCTGCTGTTAGAACAGTTTATAATATCTGCTGAGAGACATGGAGGAACTCTTCATTGCAGCTGTGTTTGTTATTTCCCCTCCCATTTTTGCCCTCCTTGTTTCTTCTTTGCTGTCTTCCTATAATAGTTCCTCTCCATCTCCTAGTTAAACTTTGCCCAGTCTGTGAGGCACAGATTCATTTGGGGCGTAAAGGCATTGCCTATAATCGTGCTCCAATCTCCCGTTCAAGGAGTCCTCATAACATCCACATGCATATGCAAATGCATAGATATCAACACGTGATACTGGGGTTAGAACTGAGGGCATTCAACTCCAGGAAAACAGGCCATTACTATTTGGGCCAAAGAAGAATCTCCATTAGAATCTAAGTCTTCTTTTTCAGAGACTAGTGGACAATATGTATTATATTATACCCACACACATTTGGCAGGTCTAATTGCATGCAGGTATGTGCTAGTAAGTGCATGAATTGAATCACTGACCCTGTGACTTGCAGGAAACCTTCCAAAGAGGCCAGACTCCCCTAATACAGCTGGAGGGAAATGTGAAACATTAGAAGGGAAGGGAATAAAGTAATTTGGAGTAAACATATTAAATCATTTTATGGGACCTCTCGGCAGGATGTTTTTGGGAGAATGGGTTGTTCTTTGTTGGTATTAAATTAGTTTAGAAGGGGTCTGTGCCCTATCAAGTGTTTGCCTTGTTGAACATGGAAAGATGTTTCTTCCCTTTGTTCCCTTCCCCTGTCTTTTTGATTGTGCATTGTGTTCTTTACCAGTGTATAGCTGTCTTCCTATTTGGAGATGGCAGCATCTCCATTGTAGAGTAAGTGTATAATCTGTACAGCTCTTTGAAATCTTTGGGAAGGCAGGGCAAAGCAGAAATATAAAATGTTTTGACCTTGCTAGAATATGTCTGTACCACTGCTCTCTACTTGGTTGACTGAAAGCTGCTCAGCTGTGCCATAAACCCTATGATGCTAACAGTTGATTGATGCTTGTCTTGAACTCATGTAGTAGGAGCTGATGCTTTCTGAGCCAGTGGCTGAGTTATGTTTTTGATCTCGCCACGATGATGTGAGTGGCCATATTGTACAGCAACACAGCAAATGTGAAGTCCTAAATAGCCAGGGATTTATTACAATATCGTTGTTTTAAAACCTGGATTGCCATGTATGCTTTGACACTGAGTAGTCATTATTCATTTTTATGCCAATGCTATCAAAACTTAGACCTGGTCACTGCCCTGAAGTGTTTACAATCAAAGAAAAGCCACATGATAGGGGAGGAAAGGATACCAGGCAGTCTGTGTGTTACACACACAAAAACTTTATTAACTGAACCCTTAAGATTGCAAAATCAAGCACTCAAAAGTTGGGAAATGCCAGCGTTAAGATTGTCTGTTTGGTCATAATTCATTATTGCATTATGCTTGCATTATGCTAGTCGTTAATGATACCATTGTGTGCTATTTTTTTTGACTGGATCTCTGTCTCATTCAGTGCACTAATGAGTAGCTACTCAATATTTTGTTTTATTCTCATAATTCAAGGTGTATCCCCAGGCCTTTTTTACTGCACATTAGACAGAATTATTTATTTCTTCATGGGCCTCTCTGATTCTTATCACTACAGTATCTGCTTCACAACAGTATCTAAATGCTTCAGAAACATTAAGGAACTAAAACAAGCAAGGAGTCCTGTGGCACTTTTAAGGAACTAATTTGACTACCACCCTGTGAGGAGATGGGGTAGTGTTATCCCCATTTTATGATGGGGAACCGGGACACAGAGATTAAGATTAAAAGTGTCCACTAATTCTGCATGCTCAAACTGACTCAGAGGACCTGATTCTTCAGAGCTCTTAGTATTATTTAGCACTTACTGTGTTCAAAGCACACAATTGTCTTCCGTTGCAGCTGTGAGTGCCTAGCACTCCTGCAGATCCTACCCCAGGAACTCAAGTCAGGGACGTGAAAACTTGGGAACGTAGTTAGTGACCATCTGTGAAGAGTTGGGTGTAAATGATTTGACTACTATACAGGAACACTGTAGCATAGGTAGGAAAAGAATTAGAGTTCTCCAGGACAACTTTCAGCTGTCTTAAACGGGAAGCCATCCTTTCTCTTCTCGTAGTCTTCTGCCTCATTCAGTACACACCTTTCAACTTCTGTAAGAAATGAGATGAAGGCCTGCAGACAACAGCTTTCTTTGCTATTACAGATCTCCAGAGCAGGTCCATGCTGTGCACGGAATGAGGCAGGGTCCTGTAGTATGTGGTCTTGAAATTAAACTCTATCAGTGCATGCACACACAGGGTTGAACAGACAATTTTAATTGTGGCATTTCTTAATTTTTGAATATTTGAGTTTACAACTTTAGTGATGTTCTTTTATCAAAGATTTGTGTGGGATTTCCTAGGCTTTAAAATAATTCCATCATATGGTGGCATATTGGCATCCATTTGAGTAATCAGCTGGGTTAAAATTTTTAGGTCCACCACACAGACCGCTGCCACTTGCACTAATAGAATAATGATAAACCATGATGACCTACTGCTGCTGTGGCCAGAACTATAGAAGAGCTATCACAGGTCCAGTGGGTTTCACAGGTATTTGCTTAGAGCAGAGGAATGGTGAGACAGAAATTTTGGGTTATGCTCCAAGCTGTGGAGGGGATTGTGCTCTAACAGCCCACTCCCCTCGGAGTGTGACCTTTGCTCTGTTCCTTCTAACCTGTCCCTAGTCTCATTCCTCTGGACTACCTCTGAATCTCTCCCTTCTGCCCCCATCTCTTTGCCTAGCCAGCCCTAATTCCTCACCTTCTGCTCCTCATCTGATTGCTCTTTCCCCACCCTGGCCTCTAGCACTCCCGTTCCGTGGTTCTCTGTCCCCATTTCCACAGGATCCCAGTTTCCATCACCCTCCCCAGGGTTCTTGTCCAATATTGCTGTCTCTTCCATTCTCAGTTCCTTGTCCTTCTCTCTTTGCCCAGCCACGCCCAATGTCCTCCCACACCTTGGTTACTAACTTGCCTCCCCTTCCTCCTCCTGCCAGCTTCCAGTCTCAGGTCCTTTGGCTCTTGTCTCTTCTGCATGTGAATCAGGAAGCTCCCTCCTCCACAGTGCTTAAACCCAGCAGGAAAGTCACGGATACACAAGAGACAGGGCTGCCTACTCTCCTTTCAGGACTGTGGACCCAGCCTGGTCCTTAACATGGAAAGTCCTGCTCACCTCCCAGCTCAGAGCCTGCTCTGTGTAGACAGTATCTTTAGAGTTTTTAGCTGCAGAACTCTAATAGGTTTCTACTGAGCCTGTTCAAACTGTGGTGTCGGGGGGGGGGGGGGGGGGAGGGGACGGGATGGGACTATGGTGTTTGGTTGGTTGTTTTGGTTTTCTTAGTTTTTCACTTCCTGCCCCCAAGTCGTATAACTTGGCCACATTTGATCAGATTTTCAGGACAGCAAAAAGCGTATCCCTGACACAAAGGTCATCCCTTCCCAAATGTCATGTTCCTGCTCTAGAGCTTCTCTAAGAGAAGTTGCTAGAAATTTTTAACATGGACAGAAGAATATACTTTCCCCCTAGCCTTGTTATCAGAAACTGCTGAACTGTTTGGGCTAAAAATATCTTCTCAAAATAAAATAATCAAAACAATCAGCCTGAGTTCGATACTCGGCATAGAAAATTTTCGCCTTAAATGGTTTCATCTTGACAAAATTATAAAAAGTGAAAGTCTTATAAAGGGGAGTGTCTGGACAGCCCTGCCTTTTTATGTCCTTCTGATATGATGTTTTAATCTCTTGCAAATCATTTCCCTAATTCTAGCTTTCTTTGTGTTTCTTGTCTTGCAGCAAAAGCCAAATCTAAATGTGGCTCCACATTTTTCCCCTGTGCCAGTGGGATCCATTGTATCATCGGCCGCTTCCGGTGCAACGGCTTTGAGGACTGCCCAGATGGCAGTGATGAAGAAAACTGCAGTAAGTGCCAAGTCTACCTGCAAGTGGAGAAACGTTTTGCATGTTTCAACAAATCAATACTGCATGAGAAAGAACATTGTTCAGTTCTTTACCCCTGATTTAGATGCACCCTCCCTTTGTTTACTATCAATTCATATTGTGTTTTTTTGCTTTATAAACTGCAGGGCTCTCTTGGTAGCGACAAGATATTTATAGTGTTAATAAACAGTCAGAAACCTGCTCATCAGAAAGTGTAAATTCCAGAGCTTCTATAAATGAAGCTTCTCAGGGTTATTTAAACCAGCAACTGTCTTACCTTGACCACAAATCCTGCCTAAAAGCCTCTGTTCTTTTTAACTAAAGCATTATTGTTTACAGCTGATCCCCATTAAACACTAAAACATAACTGGCAACTCTTTGCATCCTCCAAACACTTGCTAGGAAGCTCTGTCTTGTTAATGAACCTGCCCACCTCTGTCTGCTGCTACTTGCCCAGGATGTGCTGGCCTCTTTTATTACTGCTGGCCCCGGAACGCTGTTGCTCTTGCTAAACTTAGTTCTGTTAGAGTTGGGCAGCTGATGGTGGGGCTTGGGGCTCTGACTGAATGTTTATCAAAGCTTTATCTTTCTTTACAAACAAGAAAGTGTAAGTAAATAAAAAAGAGTGTATCATAATAAGAAATTGCTTCCCGTGTCTCTCTCACATGATGCCTTCCTCAATACCGGCATTGCTTATCTTCTCTCATTCCTCTCTTTGCCATCTTTTGTCTCCTTTCCTGCCCTGCTGGTCCCTGGAGTACACCCCATCGCCACCATAGCCCTGCCGAGCCAATATGGCTGTAGGAGAGCTCATCTGTGCATCATCCACAGAATTGACAGCTAAGTTCTGACTGCTGGTTCTTTCCTACTGGTGGCAGAAGAAGGCCAGAGAGATCAGCTGAACATTCAGATCCCAGGAGCTGGTTGTCAGAAAAACACTATAATTATTTGATTTGAAAGAGTGAAATTTACCCCTGTACAAAGAACTGGCACAAAGCTTTTGTAAACTTAAAAATATTCTCACAGTGAAGAGAGTGTTTTGCTTAAGTTGAAGATACCTGAGCCTTTCTCCCGGTCAGTGGTTTGCATGGAAGTTGCTGCAGAAAGCTTGTCTAAACACATTTTGACTTGTGCTAAAACCTTTGCATGTGGCAGAATTTGGCTCTTTTTGTCTCAGTAACTACGGCAGAGTGGTAAGAAAAGGTTATGTTCGATCGGGCAGCTCTGCTGTTATTAACAGGAGCTGGTAAATATGCTGACGTGCTCTGGGTCTGGAGGTGGCAGTTTGCAGCAAGCGCTTGCTGGCTCTTGCCGGAGCAGGCTGGATTCTTTTTTTCTTTTAATGACATTTAAAGGTCAGGAGGAGGACAACAGACACCAGTTTTCTCAGATAACAAAAGAAGCAATCTTTACAGTGATACATCACTGTCCGTTGCATGGGGGAAATTCCCTTTTCATCTCTGTGCTCCCCCCACACTGAGGTGTCTCCATGGTAGCGTCAACATCTCTGACATTTCTTTAAGATGCCATCTGTTGATGGCCTGTAGTGACTGTTTTGGGCCCTGGGAGAATGGGGTGGTGAGATGGCATCCCTACAGAGGGAATGAAGTTGGAGAAAGAGGATTGAAGTCGAAGGAAATGATTTGTGACCTTTCAGGTTACTCTTGAACAAACGGGACTAGAAGGCACTTTGGACAAATGTGCCTTAAATAATAAATCCTTTGAGGTGGTAAAATGAGAAGTTACACATGACACATTTTTAAAATACATCAGCTCAACATATATGTAATTGGTTATGAATTACATAATTTCCTCTGTGTGTGCAATATGTAGCTCTGAGTGTGCCTTACAAATAATTATAGTGTTTCTTTCATCTTCCGCCCCCTCCAGAAGTGTATGAAGATACCTTCAGTGTGCTTAAACAACACCTCTGTCATCCACTCAGTTTCTCTAGGAGCAATGGTACTGTACACCCTGGCGACTGCTATGGAATCCACATGCCAGGCATTTATACGGTAGCTTCAAGGCAATGAGAAGCTGACATTTTCATTATAAATTAATGCTGCAGGGTTACAGAGTTGTGTATATGTAATTTGTCCAAATGTGTATGGTGTCTGTCTGATATATTGGGGATTATATGAACAGAGATCTTTAAACTGTTTCATTTCAGAGAGGTTCTTTTGGTTAGTTTTTAAATAAAAAAGAAGTAGGCAATCAATTAGTCTTTGAGACCTGTAATCTCCTTTGTAATTTTGGCAGTCTACACTTTGAGGGAGAGCAGTGATGTAAATGGGCACTCACTGTCAACTGCTTTTTAAAGTGTAACTTTGAATATTGCATTCAGTTTCAATCACCTCCATTACAGAAACTGGAAGGAGTTCAGAGAAGAGCGATAAAAATGATGAAGGGGCAAGAGGGACTGATTAGGAGGAGATATTAAAAGAGCTAAATAATTTCTTAGCTTGGCTAAGCAAAGTGTAAGAAGGAAAATGTGGCTTCATATGCTGTATATAAAGGGCGTAAATGCCCATCATGGAGAGGGATTATTTAGTGTGATACATAGGGTATAGCTAGGAGTAGAAGGATGAAATTAAGAAAGTGAAAACTTTGGCAGATTTCCCTGATACTCATCCTGACAGTGAGACATATTAGGCTGTGGAATAGTCTCCCAAGGGACGTGGTAGAAATCTTACAGCTTGGGACTTTTTAAAATGAGATTGGACAGAACTGCAAATGTGCTGTAACAAACAATGCTGGTTTACAAGGGGGAAGCGGATGATGAGATTTTTTTTCTGCTTCTATGATTTTACGTGGATTATAAAATCTTTCACTACATGCAACTTATTTGTTGTGCCTTTTCTATAGCCTCTAGCACAATGCAGTCCTTGCCTATGACTGGTTCTCCTAAGCACTACCACAATATGAATATTACACACAATAAGGTTGCAGAGCCAAACCCTGAAAAGTTACAAATTTCAGAATTAAGATGGTCTGTGCAACCCTAATTCAGTTCTCTTGTATGTATGCATTATGGGACGTGCTCTCAGTTCCAGGGCTAGACCAGTGGCGTACCAATGGGGCTTGTGGGGCCTAGTCCCTGGGTGCCAGGATGGAGGGGGCACGAGGCTGGCCCTTCACAAGGCACAGGAGGAGGGACGCAAGGCTCTGAGAAGCACAGAGCCTCCTGTGCCACTCCTATGTTGTGAAATGCCAGCCCAGTGCCACCCCCCGCCACCAGCTGGGAGAGGGCGGGGTGGGGGTGGAGGCCATCCACTATCAGAGCTAGAACCAGGCTGGAGTGGTGGCTGGTAAGTGCTGGAGGGGGTGCAGCAGGCAGCCCTTTGGGGGGTGAAGGATGCAGGAGGTGCTGAAGAGCACCCCCCCCAGCATGTGGTAAAGGGCTAACGTGGCCTCCCTCCACTCCATTCTCCTCCCCAAGTGAGGGTGAGGCTGCCCAGTCCCAGCCTGC
Organism: Pelusios castaneus; assembly: GCA_007922175.1. Classification (NCBI taxonomy): domain Eukaryota; kingdom Metazoa; phylum Chordata; order Testudines; family Pelomedusidae; genus Pelusios; species Pelusios castaneus. Next base: position 16,215,515 of record ML685785.1, on the reverse strand, counting down.
CACACACCCCACCCGTATAAGTACGGACCCTCCTCCCTGGGGCAGGTGGGGTGGGACTGGGATCCCTCCTGCCCTCTGTTGGCAGGGAGGTGAATGAGGGCGTGACCCCTGGAGCTGGACACCTTTGGTACACCAGTGGGCTAGACTCAACCTGGCGTGGCCCAGAGCAGCTGGGAACTCTAACTATAAGGAGAGTTCTGCTCAGCCCCAGACTCAAGCATGCCCAGTCTTGATGGAATTTTTGGCTGTGAAGTTCTAGCAAGTCTGTACTGAGCACTGGTGAACTGCAGTTTTTCAAAGGCTTATGACTTGGCCAGTTTGGGTGAATTTTCACAGGGATGGCAAAACGAACGTCTTAGGTCACCCCTTGCTAAATTTCAAGTCCCTGCTCCGCAGCCTGAGGTTCCAGAACTTTTATAAGAAAAGGTCACTTGGATTTTTTAACATGGACAAAACATCATATTTTCCTACAAAAATGCAGCCTGAAGCAGACACCTGGCATGGGAAATATCTGCCCAAATGGTTAAAGTTGATCGGAGTTTTAGAAGTACCTGTTTTCAGTTTCTTCTAATGGAAAATGTTGGGCAACTTTAATAATAGGTGGTGCTGACAACCCTGCCTTAAATGTTAGCAATGTTTAAGCGTCCTGCGAGTGAGTGCAATAAGTGCTCTGATGGTACAGTCTGAAGAAAAGGCCTTATCATGGCTGTGGGTGGACTTGCTCTCAGATCATTCTAATGAATATTGCATGAATTGAAACTTGGAAGTTCTCTAGTTACCTGACAGTCAGATTACTCCCAGAGGTTCAGCAAACAGACCAAATGTTAAGTTGTGACCCATCTTTGTAGGAGCCCTTAGGGAGGAGTTGTGCACAGTGGCAGATTTAGAGTTAGTGGGGCTCTGTGCCCAGCTTCGTTTTTGGCCCTCCCCCCCACTGGGGACCCAGCCAAGAACAACAACACATTTTCTCTTACCTTCTTATCTTCTCTCCCCCCCCCCCGCGTTTCTCTCTCTCTCTTTTTTTTCCCCCCTCTTCAGCCTTCTATATTATAAATATTAGGAAGTAGATGAAAATAAAGTGAGGTATCTTGATTGTTTTTGTAGTCTAACTTTTTTTTTTTCACAGACCACTTGAAAATTGCTGAAGGTTTCAGCCGACTACTTAATGATCTTTCCAAATGTTATTTGGACTGTCAATTAACTATAGTAAATCACTTTGGATAAGAGCGCTTTATAAAAAAAACAAAACCCTTTCCTTCGTCCACCTGCATGGAGATCTCAGACCACAGTTTGAGATCTTCTGGTCTAGATCAGAGCTTGTATTTGCATTATGCCAGGCCTCGACAAATCTGCTGCACACCTAGGGGCCAGTCCAAAACCTGAGGCACCTAGGTGTGCAGTGGTGAAGGGGCCCCCCTGACTGCCAAAAGGCCACCATCCTTTCAGTGGCGGTATGGAGCCCACAGGGCGCTCCACTGATGCATAGTGCACGAAAGATCCTGTCACCAAAAAAAGCTGCTGCCAGGGATGCTTTCAGTAGTGGGGGGAGGAGGGAGGTGGCAGGACTGAAACTTTTAGTGCCACCTACTCTTTTTTTAGATGCCAGGGGTCATTTGCCTCCCTGGTTACTGGGGCGCTGCTAAGTGCCAAGGCCAAAATGATGGGCACCATGGTGATCTGGGATTTGTTGAGCCCTGCATTATGCTAATGTGAAAATAAAAGGTAGAGATTGCGGCTGGGGGAGAGTGAGGGGAACCCTGGGCAGGGCTCAGTGCAGAAGTACTTCACCACCCAAGAGGCCTACAGGCCAGACTGGAAGGGGGATCATGACACTGATGGGAGGTTGTTGCTAGGGAGATGGGCCCTGCCCCCCTAGAGCTTGGGGCATGTGGCCATTGCCAGAGAACGTGTCTGACTCTCTGCATCCCTGCAATGCTGCTTGGCCTCAGCAGGAGGCCTGGGACGTGAGTAACAGACCATGACTATCTCTTACACCCCAGAGACGCAGTGTGTGGTGCCCCTGTGCCAGGGGGTGGCATTGGGTGTTTGGCTTTAACCTTTTTCCTCTTTTTCTTTGATTTTTGATTGCTGTTCATTTAATAAGTTGTATTGCTTTGTACTATATGCAGTATTGAGTCAGGGAAGTGCCCGCTGGGCCCCAGCCTAAAGGGGGCTCTCGGGTGCAGCCCTTATGGCCCCTGCATTGATCCAGCCCCCTGCCACTCCTTTCAGGGGGTGCTAGAAGGGGCTGGTATACTGAGGCCAGAGTTGTGCTCCACAGCGCTCCCACCCTGCTTCCGCGTCAGCTGTTCTGCTCTTTGGGGTGGCATGTGGTGCAGCTTCTGTTACAGCTCTCCAGGACCTGGAACGCTGTTTGGCCCCTTGGCCGGGGCCCCATGGCAGGTCCTGGTGGGGCAGGCAGCAGCACTCTGGTCTTGGAGGGCCATGCTGGAGGCTGCCCCACAAGCCACAAGCTGCAGACAAGCTGGCCCAGGGGTGAGGTGGGAGCACTGCAGCCTCTGGCTCCAGTGTCCCAGCTCCCGCTCAGCACTGGTCCACCCACAGGCCACTGTGGTTGGGGAGGGGGACAGCGCCAATGGTGGTGGAGGTCCAGGGCCTCAAAACAGGTCAGGCAGGCCTGTGGGTAAAGGGCGTGAGAGTGAGGACTCAGATCCTTTTGCTAACCAATTCTATGCAGGTATTGTATGAGCCAGTATAATTCTGCACAAGAGTGGGCCCATTCTTCCACTTACACCTAATTGCTGTTATGCTATTGCCAAGACAGTGGAAAAATTATAATGCAAATTCTCTACTAGACTACTTTAAAACACACAAACACTTAGAGCACAGTTTGCAGAATAAATTCACAGAATACAGAAAGCCAGGACCACTTTGCGACTTGCAACGCTTATTAAGTTTACTCATTTGTCAGATTTGTCCTGAATTTTGCCCCCTCCCCTCCGCCCCATCCCGTTGTTGGGGGCCCAGTGCCAGGGCACCCTGTGTTTCATCGTAAATCTGCCACTGGATGTGCATCTGGGTGAGAGCTACTTTCTAATGAAAGATCACACTTTTTGTTTTAACAGCAGCAAATCCCTTGCTGTGCTCGACTGCCCGATTCCACTGTAAGAATGGTCTTTGCATCGATAAAAGCTTTGTGTGTGACAGTCAAAATAACTGCCAGGATAACAGTGATGAAGAAAGCTGTGAAAGCCCTCAAGGTAGGCACCGGGTTTTTTGATTCCATTGTGGAGGGTTAAGATAAGCCTAATTACGGAGGACCAGATTTAGAAGAAAATATGGTGCTCCTGACTTACTCTGTGTTGGGAATAACAGTTCTGTCATCCTCATACAAATAACCTTAGGTGGATTCTTCTTGCAGCTCTTCACTTGTGTATGGTTCATTATATCAGAGCTTGCAAAAGCCAGGAGGAGTCTTTTTATAATGGGAGCTGGACGGGGTCCAAAAGAGAAAAATAAAGAAACCTCCCAGCTCCCGTCATTATTCCCATTTCAAAGATGGGTAAACCTGTCTACATATAACACTATAGACTCTCATTGTACAATCACATTTCATTTTGGAGGATACTTTTCACAGTAGGACTTTTTTCCCCCAGTCTTAAAAAGCTTGAACATTTTTTGTTCATACTTTCAAGGGAGAAACAATTCACTTTCATCTCTAGACCAAGCCTGAAAAATTTCAGGCTAAAAAAGTGAAAATTTAAAAAATTATGGCTTGTTGAAAATAGAGGCTGGTGGGCAGAATGGAAAACAAACTACGCAAAAGTAACTCTCATCTACAGCTTCTGCTGTAACGTAGTTCATGACTCAGCTGAAATATTATGGGAAGGTAATGAGACAATGCGTTCTGGGAGTGGTATTTTTATTTGTTCAGTAGTTTATCACTTGTTTTAGCATTATAGGCTCAATAAACTGTGATCAAATGAGCATGACAGTATCTGAAACGGGAATTAGAACTGGAAGTTCCTAGTATACAGACTAAATCAGTAAGACCTAGGATGCAGATTTGTGGCCCTCTTTCCATCTGTAAAATAGGGGTGATAGGAAAAGATTATCTTGCAGAGTTGTTGAGCCCTAACTAATCTTTGTCCAGTCTTGTGACTTCCTTTAATAGAAGGCAGTATGGAAGTGCAACATATTTTTATAATGAAAAAAGCCTTATTATAACGCAGTCTCTAACGCTCTTCAGTTTTGCATTTTCCTCCCATAAGCCTGTATATAAGCGTCTTATAAAACATGAAAAATAACAAGCTGCGAGTAACTTAATCTGACAAATCCAATACATCTGAACAGCTGTCCAGTGTGAGAACGTGTGGTCGTATCGCTGTTGGGGAGATCAGAGGAGGGAACGTTTTGTAAAAGATGTGGGGCTGATTTGCAGGAGAAGGGGGGAGGCTATTCCAACCATGGAGGTGAATGGTATGCAGAAAGGCAGTAAAACTGAAATGAGAGCAAGTCATTTTAACCAGTGGCTGGCAGCACTGTTGAACTGATACTGTAAAGAAAAGAAAAATCCCAAACATAAAAATAATCTTGACAAATGCGGGAAGAAAAATGCCACTGCCACTTTCCTTATCAGAAGCCAACATTGGGGAAAAGCACTGTAGCAACAACATCGCCAACCTTTCTAAAACCATGTCTCTTCTCTTCCCCAGCGCCCTTTCCTTCTATACCTAAGAAAATCTCTCTTCTTTTGTTCAATGAGCCCGAAAAGGGCCACATTGATACTCTTGGCACAGAGAGGTTTCCGCGAATGGGCAACCTGCAAACGCACCATTGCTTGTTTAACAGCCTGAGAGAGGCAGGGTTAGACTTTCTGCTGGACTAATGAAATCTTGTCTCATCCTCCTCGCGGAGGAGGAAGGAGAAAAGACTTGAGGCATAGTCATTTGTGTACTGCTTCTGTGATAATGCCGTTGCTTGTCTGCCGTGGGGTAGGTTATTTTTCACGACAGGCCTACAGCAGTCTAATAAGGTTAATTTGTGTGAGGATTATTGTGCTTTTGAAGGCTTAAAGAAGCAGCGTTCTCTCCACGCTTGGGATGGTTGCTTCCTCTGCAGATTTACTGGCTGGATAGCCTCCAGGTCTTGCGCGTTGTCATGACGATCCGCTTTTGGAAGTGACGGGTTGGACACAGGAGAAGAAAAGAGCCATATTTCAGGAGGATGTTACTTTGTCTTTATCTTTGCTCCTCTGGAAAATTTAGATTAAGGGGAGAATTGAGCAAAGTTGTTCCGTCTTCTTCTGTACATAACTGAGACTCCATAGAGAAAAAAATCATACTGTGATTTCACTGTGACCAGAATAGGAATCGGAACTGTGTAAAGCACCACAAAACAATTAGGTGCTTTCACATTTCCATTGAGCAAGGGAACCAGAGCACGACTGGGAGAAATGAAGTCCTGAATTCAAATCCTGGCTCTGACAGACTTCTGCAGTGTTGGGCAAATCAGCATAGCCCCAAAGCTCTCTCTTCCACATCTGTAAAAGATGTGCTTGCTTACCTCTCTTTCGCAGATGTGGAGGTTTGAAGTGTGTGATGGGCCAACTATTCTATATGAACTTAAATGAAGACACCGTCTCCAAGTTCACTAGTATATCTGTCTTAGATATGATTAATTAATAAATATTAATTAATTTAAAGTATTTAAGAACATTGGTAAAAGCTACTTTGGATGCTCCCCATATAGTTGTTCTGAAAGTAAGGAACATATCTGTAGCCAGGATCATTGTTGTGTGGAGCATCCACATTATCTTTTACAACATGTAAAGTACCTTGATTTAAAACCTCTGTAGTGAAGACAAGCTCAGGGTGAAATTCATCATTCTGTAGCGGGCCAAGCATAAAGTTTACACATCACTTAAGTCCCACTTGAACCTTTTTTTTTAAATTCCAAAGGGGTAGCCGTGTTAGTCTATTGTAGAAAGACGACAGAGTCCTGTGGCACTTTTAAAGACTAACAGATTTATTTATCGCATGAGCTTTCGTGGGAGAAAATCCCACTTCGTCAGATGCTTTGAAGATAGGAAAGTTACAGAGTGGGAGGAAATTAAATGCAGGGGAGTGTATGACATAGCATCAGGTCAGGCTGTAACAGCAAATCAGCAAAACCTGTAGGGGAACACTTCAATCTCCCTGCTCACTCCCTTGACGACTTGTTAATAGCTGTGTTGAAACAGATGAATAACAAATCATAGCTTCAAAGAGAGTCTGCAGAACTCGAACTTATATGCAAATTTGACTCAGTTGTCTTGGGGTTAAACAGGGACTATGGATTTTTCTTGCATTACAACAAGTGATTTGACCTCCCCCTCCTCTATGTGCTGTTCCCCAGTGTTTGAATCCTAACACCTATTTTGATTTGCTGTTACAGCCTGACCTGATGCTATGTCATACACTCCCCTGCATTTAATTTCCTCCCAGTCTGTAACTTTCCTATCTTCAAAGCGTCTGACGAAGTGGGATTTTCTCCCACGAAAGCTCATGCGATAAATAAATCTGTTAGTCTTTAAAAGTGCCACAGGACTCTGTTGTCTTTTTTTTTAAAAAAAGGATTAAGGGGATACTTAAGTAGTACATGGATACTCATGCTGTGCCTCTGCGTATTACACCCTCTACATGAGTTTTGTTGCTCATGTTATACCTTTTTATGTATCTCAATGTACCTTAGTGCAGCCAGATATAGTTTCTCCATACAAATACATAATAGACAAGAAATCAGACCAATTTTTTATAAATATTCGGGTTGTTAAGTTTGCCCTGGCTGCAGGATTAACGTGTAGAAGATTTACACTGAACCAGGAGTGTCCGACGTGCACTGGTTTTCTCTACACCTATCTCTTGATGAATAATTCTCATGCGTCATTTTGACTCAGATATCAGTGTCATATTTTCCTAGCTAGTCTGTATAAGAAGCGAGTATCTTTCATTTCTAAGGCAGTCCTCTTTCATTGTAGAGGACATCTGATTAGCATAAGGTGTATTGTGGAAAAACTAGAATGCAGTGCTATAAAAGCATACTGTAGAAATATTTTCCCAGTAGCCTTGTCATAGTATTGAATGTATTGTACTTTGTATTTTACAGTACACACTGAAGTGATATCTTTGGATGATGCATGAGATCATCCTTTTGTGCTATTTCCCATCTGAGCGTATCTTTGCATTCTGTAAACATAATTAGGTCTTATAACAACCCTAGATGTTATCTCCCTTTAACAGATTTGGAAACTGGGACACACTGAATTTGAGTGAACTGTTCAAGACCACAGTATGTGGTAGTAAGGAGAAGATATCAGCCTATACTTCACAGGAGTGTTGTGAGACTTAATGGCTGTACATAAGATGCCTTGAGATGTTCTGATACAATGTGCTAAAGCAGTATAAATTATCATGTTGCCACCTTTTCTGCCTGCTTCTCGAGTATCCTGATGCTTTCTTTAAATTCTCCCCTTATGAACTTCAAAGTCCTGTCATTGCTGATAGGATCCAACAGTGTATCTGTTTGACTGTCAAATACTCTTCTCCATGATGGGGTAAAAAAGCCTTTTCACTGGGGGATGTTCACTGTCTGTGAAATGATGTAACCAACCCCTCAGTGAAGATCTTCTTGTTCAAGCACTGGGATAAAGGACTTCAAAATGAACCATCATTAGTAAGTAACAGCTTTGTTAGGTCTTTGTGTGCAGTTTGAAGTAAACGTAAAGCTGTGGGGTGACCAAGTTTTAATTTTCATCTTGATTGTGAGTGGATGTGTGGGAGGGAGAGGAGGAGGAAAGAGAGAGGGGAAATCTCTGGATTCAGTTCTAGAAACAGGATAATGGCTAATTTGTCTTTTTGTAGGCAGATGTCGTCCCTGTCCCGTCCCGTAAATGAATGCTGCACAGTTATAAGGTTTTCAAATCATGGATAAAGTAGAAGTTTAAAATTTCTAAAACATTTTGGTTTAGAAGCAAGTCAAATGATTCTGCACCCATTCATGACAGTAATTATTTGCAGATCTTCTAGCTGCCATGGTAATCTTTAGAGCTCTTACTTTAATCCCCACCTATATATGCTTCTTTCTTTGACATCTCTGTATATTTCAGTATTGTAGTAGGCTGGGTGAATCTGTGACCAGGTTACAAGAGGTTTCTCTTGTCTGGAAGTGAAGTATTAGCCATGGTCTACACTATGTGGCAGTCGAAGTGAGATGCACAAGTTACTTAAAATAAAGTGCACATCTCCCTTTGTCTTACTAACTTCCACTTACCTCGGCAGCTCCACTGTACTCAGTGAAAGGGAAATGCCCTCCCTTCAGTTTAGCGCTAATCCACTTGAGGGGGTGGTCTTTAGCAATCTACTTCCTGATTGACTCAGTCGAACTGGGAAGTTTGAATTGATGGCAGCGAGTTTGCTGCTGTCAGAATAGACATGGCTTTAGTTCCAGTGTAAGGAGCTGAAGACAGAATTAGCCACTTTGAATGAAAATCCATCACATCTATCTACAGCTAATGCAGAATTGCCCTTTATAAGATATTATTCTGGTAGTTCATTTCAATCTATTTGAACAATTTCAGGCACCATGACTCCTTCTAGTCCACTGCCAAAAACAAGTCACTGTCAGGAAATTTTCTTGGATAATCTGCCTAAAGTTTCCTTTCTTTAATTTTCTCCCATTACTCTTAAGATCTACCCCATCTACTAAACTAATAGTGGTGGTGACCATTCAGCAGATCTAGTCTGTGGATAGTCTTGGAGCCTTAACAGTCTACCTGTCTTGCAGGGGATTTCCTATTTAAAAAAAACTCTTCCCACAGAGCAGGTGGGCTAGTTAGGCTCCAGGTCTGTATGTTCCCATTATGCAATTATTCCTTTCATCAGCAATTTTCATACATTCTTCTTTCCTTTTATAACAGTTCAAATGTTTGTGTATATTTCTTTCTGAAGACAGATTTGTAAAAGGATTTTGGTATCTTGGCCCATTCTGACTCAGTTTCATCCTCTTTTGTGGACCTCCTTTTTCCCTTGATATGTAGAGCTCTGCAGATCCGTGGGTATCCACTTCAGATTCGTGGATAACCGCATCCGTGGGTGCGGCTATCCGCAGCCCCATTGTTGCGGATTGGCTGCGGCTGCAGATTCTGTTTTTGTGAATGATCCCTGCAGCTGCTGCTACGATCTCTGTCGTCAGCAGCACACAGGGGAACAAGGAAGCGCTCCAGCCAATCCCAGTTGAGCCCTGATTGGTGGTTTGCCAGCCAATCAGAGTCTCAGTCACAACAGGCTGGGGCTTGGAGAGACACCACTCACTATCAACGAGTCAGCATGCTGGCCTTTGATTGGCTCATTCCTCACGCCTTCCCTGCCCATTTCTTCATTTTCTTGTTTGTGGTTCATATGCCATGCTGACAGTCAAATTTCATTGGTGGCCAAGGAAATCTGATTGACAGCACATCATGCAAGTCTCAAACAAGAAAAGGCAAAAAGGGGTGGGAACCATGTGGCGAATGAGCCAATCAAATGCTAATATGCTGACTGTGAGCCCAAGCTCGGATGCGTTGCAGTTCTGGATCTACATAAAATATGGCATGCGGATACCGGGTCGGATAAAGACTGACATTGGGCGGGTGTGATCTGATTCTGGATCCACATTTTTGTATCCGCGCAAGGGTCTATTGATATGATTAAAAGCCTTTCTTAATTCCCTTTAACCTCTTTGGCTGGCACAAACTCATTTTTGCTTTTATTGCTGCTTTTATCTGTTCTTGCAAGTCTGAAATGACTCTGAATGATGCTTTAGAAGCATAGAACGCTGGTAATATCCCCACAACTCTAACCATGCTGTTATTAGTTTAATGATAGCATTGTTGTGCAATTACAGGCTGGGTGGTCTAAAAGCCTTATTAAATGTTAGCTCAGGGAGCCTACTACCATATATTCAAGTCATTCTACTTGTCATTTCGCCTCTAATCACACATTTGTTGGTGGTACAAGAAGCTACTTATCCATCAAAGTTCTGCTCAGATTCAACATCTAGTTTGCAGTGAAAGCCCGTCTATTTGTAAACAAGTTTTCTAGCTGTTTGACTAAGGTGAAAGGGTGACTTACCCAATGATTTACCCAAATTTGTGAAAGGTTATCAGCAAAGCTGCACAAAGAATCAGAGATCCTTGTTCTATCCAATAAATGACACAACCTGTCAAAGATGGGACATCATAGAATCATATATTTGTGCTGGAAATTTATTTGGCCATATAATCCCACCATAGTCACATGCAGATAGGTACGTTCTTCTGCTTATGTAATTCCAGAGTATTTCATCTGAGAGCTTGAAGAATTCATTTTATGAAATAAATATTTGAAAGATTATCAATTGACTCTTTACTAAAGAGAGTGGAATACCTCTGCTTCACACAGCCAAAAGCCAAATATTGAAATCTGACCCAGCTGTCAAAATCCCTGTCAATAAAAAAATCTGTAGCACTCTGAAAACTGAAAATTCTACTTCGAGACGTGTCCCCGTGGATGCTCCACGTGGGGTTGACACGTCCACGTGGCATGAATTGGAGTCTCCCAAAGACATGCTCATGAGGGTCGTACGAGCACTGACAGGATGTCTCACGCCGCCACTTGTGCCCTGCCTGCGTGCGCGCAACCCCAAACCCCCTCAGTTGTCTCTCAACCATCCGCGGTTTTGGACAGAGTTCTCTCGCTCTCCCTCTTCTCACCTCAGCTCGTTAAAACCGTTTCTTCTACTATTATTTCTTAATTATACCTTTATTCTTCTTCTTCTCTCCCTTTAATCTTCCCTCTTTAAAAAAAAAGAAGATGACGATGAGACAGGAAAGCCAGCAGTGCCGCGGCAATGCTGGGGTTCCCCAGCTTTAAATGGTGCGGGTCCTGTCAGGACGCAATTCCTGCATCCAACAGGCAAGCTTGAGCTCTAGAGCTCGCAAAGACAGACACCGCCGCCTGAAGCTCCTGCTGATGGAGCGGTCCCTTCATCCGGCTTCTGACCCGGGGCACTCAACCCCCTCCAAAAGCAGCCAGGCTGCCGTTAGACATCTAATCCTTCCACATTCGGGGTCAAAAAGGGTAAGGTCACCCTCACTGGCCACCAGATCATGTATCAACGAGGCTCCCGGTTCCTCAGCTACACTGGCATTGAAAGCCCATAAAAGGTCCATTTCTCTGCATTCGGACCTCAGGGCAGCCACAAAACTTTCAGGCAAGCAGGGCTCTTCTTCCCTGAAAACGCTAAAAGCGGTGGGCTCCATGGAACTGTGCTCCGCGGCACCTAAAGCCCCCGCTCCGACACAGATGGCGGACATGATTCAGACACGACTGCCAGCCGTGCCAGCCACGCTGTATCCAAAATCACCAGCACCAAACCCTACGGCGGCACTGACATCCTCACAACCTGATCTGTCAACTTCCTCAGCACCGGCTCCCTCCCAGAACCAGGCAGCTCCACGAAAACCCTCTGGAAAGAAAAAGCACTGCAACAGTACAGGAGACGAACACCTGTTACCATCTGCCTCGCACAGATACTAAAGCCCATCTTTCAGAATGAGGTTGGGAACCAGCCTTTTCATTAGATTCCGAGGAAGAGATCATGATGGACATGAGACCAGGTCCTGAATCATATACCATGCCCACATCTAATAGAGAACAGGGCTACCACCACTTACTCCAATGCCTCCATATCACTGGTACCCACCACCGTGGTATGGCACCCACCCCAACAACACCACTGGTTACAGTGGGACATTTGGTCTCAGTATTCATCCTGACCATCCACCTCATGACAACACATCCACCGGTTACATACCAACCATCCGTGCCTACCGACCAGGACACTGAAGAGGAAATGGAAATGGCAGATCAGGAACCACAACCACGCAACCAGTCCCATACAGAAGACCTCATCACCTCATCCCCACCAAACTGGGACAATTCCAGGCAGTTTCAAGACCTTTTTCGCCAGGTTGTGGATGCACTGGAAATTCCGATACAGGAAGATTCAGGATCACAGCATAGGCTCCTCAGAATTTTACGCTCTAAGCCCCCTACAAGAATTGCAATACCAATGAATGATGCTATCACTGACCCAGCCAATGACATCTGGCAAACCCCGGCATCGATTCCTCCTACTTCCAGGAAATCAGATAAAAAGTACTAGGTACCTAATAAAGAACCAGAATACCTTTTTAATCATCTTCCTCCCAATTCTTTAGTAGTGGAGGCTGCAAACAACCGCCATAAACAACTATTTAACAAAAATACACCCCAGGATAAAGAAGACAAAAAACCAGACCTTCTAGGTAGAAAAGTTTACGCATCCACCACTCTCCAATTAAGAGCAGCAAATTATTCTGTGCTACTTGCAAATTATGACCACAACAATTATCTCAAAGTGGCCAATTTTATTGAGTATATACTGGAGGAAAATAAACAGCACTTCCATTCAATCATCAAAGAAGGACAATTGATCTCAAAGAAGTTCTTCCAGGCCGCTCTGGATGTCGCCGATACGGCAGCCCGGGAATAGTAATGTGCAGGTCTTCCTGGTTGCATTCGGTGGATCTCCCGAAACAGCTTCAAGTGGCTATAGAAGACCTACCATTTGAAAAGAAAAAGCTGTTTTCAGACACAATAGACCAACTGATGCACGGTTCCAAGGATTCACGAGCCACCTTATGATCCTTTGGTATTTATCCCCCGATGGCACATCACAGACCATACCGTTATCAACCATATAATACCAGGTATCACTTCCAACCGCAAACCAGAACACCATTCCTAAGACAGAACCAACAGTCCTATAATTGTCAGCATCCCCAACACCGCAGGCAACCATCTAATCAACCACCCACCAATCAACCCCCACCATCAAAACCTCAGTTTTGAGGGTGAAATTGAGGGCCTGAATACCACTTCCATTTCCCCTGAGCCACCTACAGACCCAACCCTCACTGGCTGCCTTCTCGACCACTACCATTTCTGGGAGACCATCACCTCAGATAGATGGGTCTTAGAAACTATTGCTTCAGGATATTTAATACCATTTATCTCCATCCCCGCACCCCATTTTTCTTCCCTGTCCCTTTACAGGGACACATCTCATGCACAACTCTTGAAACAGGAAGTTCAGCACTTCCTTCAATTGGCGCGATAGAAGAAGTCCCCAAAAGATTGCAAGGCAGGGGCCTCTGTTCCCCCTATTTCCTGACCCAGAAAAAATCAGGGGGCTGGCAGCCTATCCTTGACCTTAGACGGTTAAATAAATTTATAAAATACCAGAAGTTTAAGATGGGCACTCTCTCTACAATTATACCGCCTCTCGAATATGGTGATTGGTTTACGGCCCTCGTCTTGCAAGATGCCTACTTCCACATCCTTATCCATCCAGCTCATAGAAAGTATCTAAGATTCAGGGTTAACGATGTTCACTACCAATATGCAGTTCTTCCTTTTGGTCTCTCCACAGCACCATGGGTATTTTCGAAAATATTAGCAGCACATCTGCGAAAGAACGGAGTAGCCATCTTCCCATATCTCGACGACTTCTTAATAAAGTCCGCTTCACACAAACAGGCTACACAAGCACTCAACTTCACCATCTCCCTTTTCCAGAAGTTGGGGCTTATAATAAACCCAAAGAAATCAACCTTAACACCTACACAAAACATCCAGTTCATAGGAGTAAGGCTGGACTCCAGACCAGCACGAGCCTTTCTTCCAGATGAAAGAATAACCACTATAATAGACCTCACGAACATGCTCATTCGCACTCCTACAACCACAGCCAAAACTTGCCTGCAGCTACAGGGCCACATGGCTGTCACTACCTTTATAGTTAAAAACACACGGCTGCACATGCGTCCTTTACAACTCTGGTTCGCTATGGTTTACAGACCCAAGATTTCATTCAGTAAACAAGACCGCCTATATACCTTCAGAGATAAAACATTCCATATCCTGGCGGACAAATCCAATAAATATAGGAAGCAGAATACTCTTCCTTCAACAAACCCCAACAATAATTATGATGACAGACGCTTCCCTTTTGGGTTGGGGCACACATATGCGAAACCATACCACTCAGGGGAGGTTCCTCCCACAGGAGGCGACCCTACATATAAACATTTTAGAGCTCCGAGCAGTAAGATACGCCTGCCAACATTTCCAGGCATCTCTGGTAGACTAACATATCATGATCATGATCGACAATATGACCTTTAGGTACTACATAAACAGACAAGGGGGAGTTCTTTCAAAACCCCTGTGCGAAGAATTAATCAAACTATGGACATGGTGCATAAGCAATAACACCACGATTTCTGCCTTTTACCTGCCAGGAACTGAGAACACCCTGGCAGACTTTCTCAGACGCTCATTCTCACAAAATCATGAATGGGAACTACACCCAAAAAATGATTCAAAGGATCTTCCACGAATGGGGCTATCCTATAATAGATCTATTTGTGACTTTAAAGAACCACAAATGCCTGGAATATTGCTCAAGAGCAGGAATGGGCAGGGGATCTTTAGGAGATGCCTTCATCCTTCCATGGGGGGAGAAGCTCCTGTATGCCGTCCTGCCCATACCTCTGATTCCCAAAACGTTACACAGAGTTCAAAGGGAAGTTGCAACAATCATAATGATAGCTCCAGCATGGCCCAGACAATCTTGGTACATCAACCTAACGGAGAGGTTGGCGAGACCACCAGTCACTCTACCTCCACTATACAACCTTCTCACACACCACAGCAGGCACACAATTCACCCAGATCCCAAAAGACTCCACCTATCAGCTTGGTTCCTTGTTGGTTCCACAAGGAAAAACTCCAGTGCTCTGAGGCAGTCCAGAATGTCCTACTAAATAGTCGGAAACCCTCCACTCACAAAAGTTACCTTCAAAAATGGCAAAGATTCTGACACTGGTGCCTCCAGAATAATGTCCATCCGCTATTAGCTCGTGTTACCGACATCTTGCAATATCTCCTTCATCTAAAATCAATAAGTCTCTCCATTAGTGCCATCAAAGTACAGCTGGTAGCTTTCAATGAATACCCTGGCTGCAAATCTCCCTTTTCGCACCCAGTAGTCAAAAGATTCCTCAAGAGCATTCAAAATTTGTACCCAGAAATCAGACTGCCCACTCCAAAGTGGGACTTGAATATAGTACTTAAGTCCCTACCCAGACCACTGTTTGAACCACTGGCAACTTGCTCCCTTACACATCTTTTTATGAAGGTTGCTTTCCTAGTCGTGATCACTTCTGCCCATAGAGTAAGCAAATTGGCAGCACTAATGGCAACTCCACCATATACAGTGTTTCACAAAGATTAAAATATCCCTGAAACCACGTCCTAGCTTTATTCCAAAAATTTCTTCTCCATTTCACCTAAACCAGACTATTCACTTACCTGTTTTTATGCCTAAGCCTCACTCAAACCTGCAAGAGGCTCTTCTCCACACGTTGGACGTCCGCAGGGCCCTCGCCTTCTACCTCCAAAGGACAAATTCATTTAGAACTACAGATAGACTTTTCAAATCCATAGCAAATAAAAACAAGGGTCATCCAATTTCAAAGCAGAGATTGTCCAAGTGGATTTCAAATTGTATCTGTGCAAGCTATGACATCGCTCAAATAGCACCACCAGACCACATACGAGCCCATTCAATGAGGGCTGTATCCACCTCAACAGCCTTTCTCCATAATGTGTCAATCGTTGACATCTGTAGAGCAGCTATATGGACCTCCAGCCATACTTTCACTAAACATTATGCCATTGACCAAGCCTCTAGATCCGATGCTGTAGTGGGCTTGTCCATCCTCTCTCCAGTACAGGGACGCCACTCCAAAGATCCTCCTCCAGTGTGAAGACACGGCTTGGTAGTCACCTAAGGTGGAGCATTCACGGGGACATGTCTCGAAGTAGAAAGGAAGGTTACCCACCTTGTGCGGTAAATGGAGTTCTTTGAGATGACTGTCCCCATGGATGCTCCACCACCCACTCTCATCCCCTCTCTCCTTTGGAGTGCTTACCTTTCTACTCCAGGGTTGAGAGACAACTGAGGAGGGTTTGGGTCGTGTGTGCTCTGACAGGGCACCAGTAGCAAGGTGAGACAGCCTGTCCGTGCTTGTGTGACCCTCATGAGCATGGCTTTGAGAGACTCTGATTTGTGCTCGGTGGACGCATCAACCCCAAGGTGAAGCATCCACGGGGACAGTCATCTTGAAGAACTCCAGTTACCGCACAAGGTGGGTAACCTTCCTTTTTGAAGCTGCATGAAATAAACTGAATTCAGTTTCAATAATACAAGGAAATGTATAGAGACTACTGAAGAGTTAACTAAGTGCTGCAGGGTTTATAGGGCTTTTTGCCATTCTTTATGAAAATGAAGGTGCATGCATCCCAAAGGTTTAACTTATTCTTCAGAAATGTCTTGGAACTGGGGAATAAGTTATCTCTGGCAGTGGGGGATTTAGCAAGATTCCAAGAAAGGAAATTCAGGGAAAATGTTCCTCAAATATTTCCCCTTCAATTTTTACACTGCCACAAGCACTGAGATCAATCCTGAGACACCTGCTACTATAGTTAGTCCAGGGTGTCAGCAACCTGAAAGATAAGAAGAGCCGTTAAAAAAATTCCTTCGATAACCAATGTCTTGAGAGCCGTAATGGGTGTAGCCTCTTGGTGGGGGGAGCTGGGCCAGGGTTCCTGCCACGGGGGAAAGAAGAGGAGCCTGGAACCAGGAGTGCCCCCCCCCGCCCCGCCCAACAGGCCCAGAGCCTGGTGCGGGCCACCTAGATGTCCCCCAATAGCGGGAGGGGGCGGAGCCTAGATCCGCAAGGGGGCAGCCAAAGAGCCTCATGCGGCTCCGGAGACACCAGTTGCAGACCCCTGCAGTCCCGCTTGAGGGGAATGGCTCGTAGTAAGCTTAGGTCCAGCTGTGTGAGACTTTGCAGGATCAAGCTCAAACTCAAAGCTGGCTGCCAAATGGAACAGACATACCCTGATTTACAATGAAATACCCCAATATTGAACTTATTAAAGTCAGATAGCTCCCAGCACATCCCGCCTCACGTCAAGCCTGTAACTGATCCTCCACACGTGGCAAATGGAAAACCCGCTTAAATTCCCAATTCTGTACTATTGCTTAGTCTTTCCAAAGCCTTGCAGCCTGATTCTGGCAGCTTCTGGCTGTGTAAGTTTCCTTTTATTGAGTCTGTCTTGGACTCATTATTTACATAGACTGTAAACTGATGCTTAACTTGCAGTTACTGCTCTTTGACTTAGTCTAAATGCAACCTACTTCTGAAACTTAATAATCAAAGGCAGACTAAATAAAAAGCCAAAACTTAAGAATAGATACAAATAAAATGTCACTGAATGCTTAATTAAATAAAGGTTGTACTCGTGCATATTTAGTAGTCTCAGATTCCTTGCTTATAACAGCTGGTACAGGGAAATAGCTTTCAGAAAGTTATGTCAGCTGTGAATAATTTTCCTGGTAATTTCATTCTCTCTTCTTCTTTCTCTCCCCTTAATCCCCCACAAAATGATTTATTTGAGGGGTCCTTATGGGACAAAAATCAAATTAATCTGTGCAAGAGCTAACAAGATAAGATACTAGGCATTTCGGATGATTCCTGGGATGAGTTCATCTGTGAATTTATTGTTTTGGCACAGTGCAAGTCCCTGTGGTTGCAACCCTAGGCTATCCCATGGTGTTTAAACTGATTTTTTAGCCACTTGATTTAGACATCAGGTTCTTTATTATCAATTATCCAGTCTTGCTTGATCAGAAGAGGGATAACTTGTGTTAGAAAAGCTGAGAAAAGCTCTTATTTTAGCCAGGGAGCCTCTATGCATGGTAGAGCGAGTTTAAAGCTGTGTAACAAGGGGTGTGTGTTTGGAATCACATCAGAGGGTCTCACTGACATGCCTTGTAGCTCCCTCACCTTTCAAAGGTGTGAGATTCTTTTGTTACTCTAAGAACAAGCAGGTGCACATTGAATAATCCTTTTACCTTATTGGTTAACTCATCCAGTGTCTGCTGGAGCCATTAACATTCTGATAGAACATAGCAGTAGTCAAGTGACTAACTGAGAACATCAGAGGTACAAAATACCCTTAAAGGTTTCATTCAGATGCTTATGGGGTATACAGCTTTTCCACATAGTTCACTCGGCTCTGGTGAGTAGAGACCGAAAGCAAGTTTCATTTGATGGTGGCTCTGTTGATGTAAAATAAATTCTTTGAGTAATGTCCCAATGGGTGCCCCACTCTTGGTGTGCTTATGTCCCCTGTGTCTAAGATTGGACACTGCTATGAAAAAATCTCTGGTCAGCCCATGTATTCGTGTTACTCTCCCTCATGCTGTGTGCCTTTGCTATGTAGCACTCTGCAGACTAACCATCTTCAGTGCCCTCGTAATGTCCTTGGCTTGAGATGAAGACATAGGTAGTTGTCCAAGCTGGGTTTTTGCCTCAGCTGTGCCCTCTTAGCTTTTGTAGTTAGTGTATGAAGGGGTTTTTTTTTTGTTATTTTGTGATCCTGGTCAAAGATACACATCAAAAAGTAGCTGCCATCTTTGCCAGCAGATTTAGCAGAGAGAACAAGGGTTGAATGATTACCATCTGTTTCCTTCAGGGCAGTGTGGGAGAGGGAAAGGTTTACTGCTGGACTTGTTCTGTAAACAGATTTAATTCCTCAAGCTGTCAGTTCAAGCCTTTCCCCAGCTCTAAATATACCCAAAATGTTGTAAAAAGCTTTTAATCTATTCACTGTTGAAAATGATTTGCATTACAGAACTTTTGCTCAGGCGCAGTGATTAATTTTTCAGTGAGGGGTGAAATGATGGTGCTACTTGTGTAATTGGCATAGGGATAGGGTATAGTAACCCTGTACCCAATTAGATATTGATACCGCCCTTTCAGATGAATGGGTAATCATGGGAGCTGAGGAGTCAGACTGTAAATGGTATAGTTCTTATCGATCAGGTGGAAGTACAATATATATACAAACAATTCCTTCCAGATATTTTATCTTCATCTCTATTGACACTTAAGCATAATTTACAGTTTGATGAAGATTATACTATTTCCTATATGTAATTCCAATCTCCAGAACCAGAAGGTCAGATTTCAGAGCCTTGTCTTCCTGTGGTTTAAAATAAAAGAATTTCTTTCTCCTTATCCTCATGGTTCATTAAGTTCTCTATTGAGTTGCCATGGATCAAATGATCCCTGTGAGCTGCCCTTTCAGGATCTGTAAGAGTGTGAAGGTGTTTGAAATGTACCAGGTCCTGGCTCGTTAAACTATAGTAACTTTTCTTGAGGATCATTATAATTTGATTGTGAAAAAGACTTCCGTTGTGAAAAAGGCTTCTTTATACTGTCATTAGAATTAGTCCAGCTATTGATGACACAAATGGTCTTGAATCTGCACAGCCTCAAGGACTTTTGAGCCATTCTGCAGTCCTTAGGCCTCCATGTGCCAATGCCACAAAAGAGACATTTCAGACCTCAAACTCTGCGCAGGTTCTGCCAGTCCCTACAGATGTTACTGGAGGAAACACTCTCAGCCCTCTTCCAGCCATGGTGCTGGTCCAACGAAACAGTCCTCGGGCACCAAATAAAACTTTTGAGGGTACACCGAAGGATGGCATACCACTCCAAGATTTGGATCCTCCAACCCTTTTCTCTTTGGACTGATTATTCCATTTCTACTAGATGTGGGCTCATATCACATACTCTGCATGGTTTAACTGGGATATATCCTCCAATTCAGTTCTCTTCTGCCTTCATATTCCCATCCCTGTTGTTCTCTCTCCAAGGGCCCCTCTCACAAACAGCTTCTAATCCAGGAAGTGTGGGTGCTCCTAATGATAGTAGTGGTGGAAGAGGTCCCTTGTGGGCTAAGGGACAGTGGATTTTATTCCTGTTATTTCCTAATTCCTCCTTGGATCCAGGGAATTGGTGTGCCACCTTTGACTCGAAGGACATATATTTCCATGTGTCAATCATCCCAAGACACAGAAGATTCCTTCACTTCATAGTCAGCCAGACACAATACCAATTCACGGTACTCTCATTTGTCCTCTTGGCAGCTCCCAGAGTATTTACTATGGGTAGATGGTCATAGCCCCATTCCTCAGATAGCAGAAGGTACAAATATATCTCTACCTAGATGATTGGTTAATCAAGGGTTGCTCCAGGGAACAGGTGGAAGCAAACATAAAGGTCATAAGGTTGACTTGTTGCCTGGCTAGGTTTTCTGGTCAATTTGCAAAAATCAACTTTGATCCCTACTCAGAGAATAAAGTTCATAGGAGCCATGATAGATTCAGACTTGGCCAGAGCTTACCCTCCAGACTCTTGATTGCAAACCATATGCTCCATCATAGAAGAATGGAAGTGGTATCCCACACTCATGGCCAGAAACTGCCTGAAACTACTGGGGCACCTAGCAGCATGTACATAATGCCGTACAGCATGCCATGCTACATCACAGGCATTTACAGATTTGGTTAGCCTCAGTTTCCTGCCTGTCTCAAGATGACATAGACAGAGTACTCTCAATTTTTGCATCTGTTAGAAAAGCTCCATTTGTGGCTCAGCCTGCAAACTGTCTGTGCAGGAGTCCCATTCTCTGCATCCTTCCTCTTCCTGACTGGATCACTGACACTACAGTGATGGGCTACTGACCTAGAAGGGCTCAGGAGCAAGGCCTTTGGTTGATCAATCCACATCAACAGGAGAGAACTGAGGACGGTACGCCTAGTCTGTCAAGTTCTCACCTGGCAGGAAAATGCAAATTGGTAAGAACAGACAATACAACAGCAATGTTCTATATAAACAGATAGGGTGGAACGTGGTCCTCTCCTTTGTGGCAGGAAGTCCTCCAACTGTGGTACTTTTGCATAGGTTGTGCAGTTCACCTAGAGGCATCTTACCTGCTGGGGTCACAGAATGTATTGGTGGACCAACTCAGGAGGTCTGTGTCCATCCATGAATGGTCTCTCCAGCTGGACATAGTGAATGAAATTTTTCAGGGGTGGGGAATTCCCCACATAGACTCATTCATGGCAAAGTTCAACAGGAAGTACATGCAATTCTGCTCCTTCCAGAATTGCAGCCTAGGATCAATTGCCAATGCATTCCTCATCCCTTGGACAGGCCACTTGCTTCTACATGTTTCTGCCAATCCTGTTAATTCACAAGGTCCTTTTGAAGATCAGGAGAGAAGCATCTTCCATAATCTTGGTAGCCCCAGCTTTGCCACACCAACACTGGCATGCCAACTTTTGGTGGAAACTCATCCCTCTATCAGTCCTGTCAGACTTAGTCACTCAGATTGCAGCTGCCTTCATCACCCCAGACTAAATTCCCTCCACCTCAACCTATGGAAGCTTCATGGCTGAAGTTCTCTGGATCTGGAATTTGGAACAGGTCAGAGAAGTCCTTCATGGCAGCTGGAAACCTTGTATGGGGCCACCTATCTCGGCAAAGGGAAGAAATTCTCCATATGGTCCAGACAGAAAGTTACTCCATCTGAACAATCATCCATATCTCTTATCTAAGACTACCTGTTACCTCTCAAGCATCGGGGCTTTTGGTATTGTTGATTAAGGTTCACTTACCTGCAGACTTGGCCTTCATCCTTGGATGGCAGGCTGCTGGGTCTTTGCCAATCGCACAGTGGGGCACTTCCTTAAGAGTCTCAACAGATTATACTCTCAGATTTATCATCTGATTCCCCAATGCAATCTTAATCTAGTGCTATCTGTACTGACAAAACCACCCTTGAAATCGGCATGTTTGCTTCTCTACCTGTCATGAATAGCTAGACTTTCTGGTAGCCGTTGCTTTGGCTAGAAGGAAGAGTTTCAGAACTTAAGGCCCTCACATCTGAGCCTTCTTACATGGTAGTCTTCATAGATAAAGTTCTCCTATGTCCATACCCACCCTCCTTCCAAAGGTAGTATCACAGTTTCACTTGAACCAAGACATATTTCTCCCAGTCTTCTACCTAAAACTATGTCATCAGCCAAGAGCAAACACTTCATTCACCGGATGTTAGACAGACTTTGGCCATGTCAAAAGAACTAAACCATTTATGAAAACAACTCAGTTCTTCATAGCAGTGGCAGATAAGATGAAAGGCCTTCCGGTTTCATCTCAAAGATCCTTCATAGATTTCTTCATGCATCAGTGCCTCATATGAGTTGGGAAAGATACTTGGACCCAGTGCTTAGTCATTCTACAATGGCACAGGAGTCTTCAGCAACATTCCTAGCTCAGGCCCCAATCCAGGACATCTTTGAGGCCTCCCCGTCATCCATCCACAACTTCACTATACCATTACTCAGCAAGCCAGAGATGATACAGCTGTTGGTAGAGCAGTGCTACAATCTGGAGTGCATTGTACTCTGATCCCTCCTCCGGGGCTGCTTGGGGTTACTTACTTGGAATTGACATGAGCAAGCATTTGAAGAAGTAAAGACTGTTACTAACCTTCCATAACTGTTGTTCTCTGAGATGTGTTGCTCACATCTATTCCAAGACCCACCTTCCCACTCTTTTGTCAGAGTTTGCTGACAAGAAGGAACTGCAGAGGCAGGGAGTTGGTAAGGCCCTACATTGGGCACAATTGCTGGGCGCTCCAGAGGCAACCCTAAGAATACCACTAGGAGGAAAAGCATTCCAGTGACTGTGCATGTGGTGTGCACACACCTGCTTGGAATAGACATGAGCTATGATTCATCTCAAAGAACAACAATTACAGAAGGGTAGTGACCATCTTTTTTTTATTTTCTATAGAACAGAGCTGATTCCAGATGGGCAGAACAGAACATCTTGATCCAGATCATCCATGTAGAATTATGAGAAGAGTGTTCGTATATATTTAAAATGTGGTTGCTTTTATGCAAGTCCTCCTCAACAATGCTAAAAAATTCACTTGTTGCTGGCAAGAGGTGTGTGTCCATGTGGACAGCTCAGCCATCAATTTCAAGGTTTCTTTCTTTTTTCTTAAAGTACTTCTCTTATGTTTGCTAAGATAATGTTTCAAAAATGAACCATGTGTGAACCAATTTGATATCTTCCTGAGTCCAAACAGAGTGTTCCATTTTTCTGCTATTCATATTTTTATCACACAGCAACAGAGTGAAATTTAATGCACTTGATTTTATTGCTGATTATCAGAACTCAGTGGGCAGTGGTCAAGAATCATGTCAAATTTAGTCTGCTCTCTGGGAATCCAATAAGTGGAAGCTAGGGAGGGAGTTCAGGTCTGTTTTAAACTCGGTGTTCTCCTGGTTCAATTAAGTTGTGATCTGATTCAGATTTTAATTAAATGTACATGTGGGGAAATGTCTAAAGCTGTCTTATTATCAGTTTAGCTTGTCTCTGAAAATTTGTCCAAGTTGCATCCATTTAACTAAACTGATTTAGGTTAAAACTCGTGCAGCTTCTGTTTAGACAGGCCCATAGAATAATGAAGTCGTGCTGCTTTAACTGTACTGGCAGAGTAATAGTGCTACAGGTCCCTGGTATGCATGCAGTTTTACTGCTACAAAGTTTCCTTATATCAGTATGGCGTATTCCCGTAATTGACCAGTGGAAATGATGAGCTATTCCAATATAACTACATGCTCACTTTGGTGATGGCAGGATGTACTGGTGTAACTATTTAGGCTAAAAACAAACAAAACCTGACACCTCTAACCCAAGATAATTATACCAGTGTACAAAATGTATGCTGACCAGGCCTTAAATGGTGAATTACCTCCCTACACACCCTCCAGCTTTGAATTTTCCTCTTAGACAGGATAGTGGTAATGCTTAGCTTTCTTCAGCCAAACAAATAGGATTTTAGGATATGTCTTTTTACATGCAAGTCATTCTTGAGTTTCTATACAAACATTTTCTGTTCTCTGAGGTGGGTAAACATTTGGGGGGAAGGGGGCATTCTGAAAGCTGAACCAGTTACTAACTGAAGGGCCTAGGAAAATTATTTCATATAGCCTCATCTAAAGCTAGCAGATGTAATTTGATAAGAAAGCAAATTATTAACAACAAAAAGTCTGTTCACAGACTTGGGTTCTACCAGGATTCATCTCCATTCAAGTAGTTACAGCAAAGCTGTAAATCTATTAAAGATGGGACTCGTGAAATATTAGCTCTCCCTTCTTTGCTTCTTCCATTTAATTTGTGCTGCTCCTGGTATGGATTTGGGATCTCTTGCTCTCAGAGCAGCAACACACCAGACTTTCTCAATGGCTACAGAACATAATGCATGGATAAGGAGCTCTGAGTGCTTGGGTACATGGTATTCACATTACCACATAGCATATGGTAATTTGGTATAAGGAATTGTATTTAAAAAAAATACACATTTATGAGGCATGTTAAAAACATAAAGCAATTATATGGCTTGCAATTAAATAAACATCAACATGAAATGGGAATTAGAAACTAATTAATTTTCCATTTATTTGGTGTCTCTAAACAGTAAAACCTGGAGACAAAGGAGTGTAGATGATTTAATGAAGTATTTCTTTCATTTTCTGTCTCGAGATTTGTGTTCAAATAAGATCGAGGTCACAATGTGTATTTTTCTTCTTAGTGGAGTTGTGGATGGGTGCAAGACGCTATGTGTAGATGTCCTTGTTAGACTGTAGGCCTGTTGTACATGTTTGCAATGTAATTGATCCAAATGGACCCAGAATTGGAATAAGAGCAGATGACAGCAACATAGCAATGTAGTGTAGTTCACTGAGCATGAAAAAGACTAGGATATATGGGACCTCCTGAGTTCTGCATCAGTTTCTGCCACGCATACGATACTACTTACTTCCCAGTATGTTGGGAGGATTTAAAAATGTGTGTAAAGCCATTTAAAGCTAAGAAGTGCTCCTTGCCTTTATTAATTTTGCATGTTGCATTCACATCCATCTACAGATCTGTGGGGAGCCTAGGTCTGGATTAGAAGAGCAAGATGTAGTTCAAATTGAAATCTGGAGGAGAAGTATGAACAGTAGCTGCCCACATTTATCTCTAGTTTATGGCAGTGCCATCAGCACCATATCTTAATGAACAGTAAATAAGCTTCTAAAAAGGCAGAAATAGGTGAAAGGATCTGAGATTGTGCCTTTAACAGATGTTAGGAATGCATTGAGCTCTGCTGAACCTTTGGAGAATTAAACTTGTTTATACCGGATTGTTCAACTTTCATTCTTAGATCTTTGTTTCCTTGGATCTTGTACATGCTGAGCAACTAGTTAACATCAGAGAGGTTGTCCAGAATAATGCTGGGCCTTCCTGTAACACATGTTTCAGAAATACCTGTTAGACGGACCTTGCAGTTTGTCACACTTTAGGCTCATCCTGACCTGTTATGATGAAGTCTAGAGGTGATGGTTTTCTATAGCGAAGGTCCCTCTCCCAGCCCAGGAGAACTTGACCACATAGGGTTGCCAGCCTTTATGTCCCAGTTGACTGTAGTTGTCATAGAGGGCAGGACTGTTTCTGAAATAAAGGCTGAAGATTAAAAGGGCTGACACCTGGAATTGAATGGGATGTCAATGCTGGTAGAAGCCCCAGAATTAGGAATGTTGCTGGAAAAAGACACGGGGCCCTCCAGAGGTGAAGAGAGAGAACTGCAGAGATTCTCATCTGCAGGCA
The DNA here is from genome assembly GCA_007922175.1 of Pelusios castaneus. Classification (NCBI taxonomy): domain Eukaryota; kingdom Metazoa; phylum Chordata; order Testudines; family Pelomedusidae; genus Pelusios; species Pelusios castaneus. The sequence continues at coordinate 16,189,810 of ML685785.1, read as the reverse complement.
AGTTTAATTTGTTTATTTTTCACTTATGCCAGGGTAGTCTCATGAAGTATGTGAAGTGGCATTATTGGGAATTTCTATCTGTTGTACATAAGAAGTCTATTAAAGCTCTGAATACCTTATTTTTTATAGTACCTTAACTTATAGTAATTCATTTTTTCCAGAGAAAACCAAGGAACACTTTTACCCTGTTCATTACTTTCTACCAGTGGCTTGACAATGTGTTTCTCCTTCCTAGAAAGTTGACTGTATATTTTGGGGAGAAGGAGATATTACGAGGGGTAAAGAATGAAGAAAAACAGTCCCGGGAATACATTGAACATATCATCTGATAAAATTCCCTTGTTTGTGTTTGTTACATAGTCACATTAATATTTGAACAACTGTGGAGTCAGCGAAATATCACAAAAACTGTCTCTCTAAATAAATCAACTGACAAGTCTATCTGTTTAAGTTTTTCCATTATCACCAAAGAGTCTGAGCATGCACCTCCTAAATAATAAAAGAATAGAAAAAATAATTTCTGCCTTTTTTCCTTTCCAGTCTGTACAAGAAACAGCTTGATTAATTTATAAGGCTTTTGGCTTCTGCGTGTGTGAAGAATTAATTGAAGGAAAGCTGAGCTGAAGACTTGCCTCTCCTATTTCTGTTACTTTTTCATTCCTAGTTTCACTCTACTTCTTTCTTCTAATAGGTCATGGTGTGTGTCTTCCTTAGTTATCTTCACTGGCTGTTCCCTCTCTTTCTTATTTAATTTTCTTTCCTAGTTTCTATATTATGCTTTCTTCATCTATTTTTATCTTTTCTGGAAATACTAAGGCCATGTCTACACTGATGGTGGCAAAGTTGCTGCTGTCAAATTGATCTTTCTGGATCGACTTAACAGGCAACTAAGACATGCTAAGTTGATCCGGAAATCAACTTAGTAAACCCCCCTCGCCTCTCAAGAGGCTCAGTGCAGCGAAGATGCCACGCTGAAAGGGCGTTAGGAAGTCAACTAACTCCCATCGACTGCCACCGAATTTTCCCGGAAGTGCAAAGTGGGCCTAAAACAGGCCGTCTCTGTATGTATAGTGCACAAAGCAGCAACTTCCAGAGTTTGTTCACCTGTATGCAGCTAAATTAGGTTCTACTTGTGCATCATGATTATTGTACTTAAATAGCATCACTAAAGGAGGGGAATGGTGTGGATTTAAAAATATGCATGTGACAGAATCTTCTGTTTATTTCTCCCAAATAACAGATTTGGGAAACATTCAAATAGTTTCATACAACTTCCTGTTAGCTGCCATGGTTGCTTTACTCTTGAATGCCAACTGGTAGTTGAATACTACAAGTCATGTGCAATTATCTGAGCTCATAGCCACTAGCTGGAATTGGAATGTGTGCACATCCTTTCTCTCTTCTCAGTAGAGGCCTTGTCTACACGATCAGCTTAACGCGCAGGAAAAGTCATTACCGCGTGATAGCAAGCACGGTGCACATACGTGCAATGGTGATGTTGCGCATCAAGTACCTTGTTGAAGCGCAATCCAACAACCACTTTGACGAGAGTGGTAACAGCTGTTGCGGAACATCTGTTGCGCATTTGCGCTCGTGTGCACGCTTACCGCGCAACGATTGGCCTCCGGAAGTGTCCCAGCATTCCCAAGTCATCCTCTCTGGACTTCCCCCCACCCGCTCTTTGGCAGTGACAAAATTGTCCCCGCCCTGATTTGATTACCGGGATTTTCAAATTGATCGTCAGTTTCATTTACTGGTGTCTTCCTCGTGGAGTGGAGTGCAGCAGCAGTTTTCCCAGTAGCAATGGCGACCTGTCGAGGAAGACGCGCACCCCTTTGGACCACGGCAGAGGTGCTTGACCTGATCAGCATCTGGGGAGAGTCCGCTGTGCAGACGCAGCTTCGCGGCAGCAGACAAAATTATGGTACATTTGGCATAATTTCTCGGGCAATGATGGAGAAAGGTTATGATAGAGAGACAGTGCAGTGTAGATCGAAGGTGAAGGAGCTAAGAATCAGCTATCAGAGAGCGAAGGAGGCAAACCGGCGTTCGGGATCAGCGCCTGCTACATGCAGGTACTATAAGGAGATCGGAGCCATCCTCAGTGGTGACCCCACAATAACTCCAAACAGCACAGTGGACACATCTTTAACCACACAAGCAGAAAATGCCACAGCAGAGCAGGATGAGGACGTTGTCGAGGAGGCGGGGGAGACAGAGGATGACCCGTGGCAAAGCGCGGCAGCGTGTAGCCAGGAGCTGTTCTGCACACCCGCTGAGACGTCCTCTCAAGAAGACATTAATTGCAGAGTGTCCTCTGAGGCGGCTGAGGGGGCTTCTGGTAAGTTTGTAATTTGTAAAGCTAAGTCTCTGTCTCACGTTAAAATTTCATTTTGCATTGCGGGGGTGCTTGCTGTCTGTCCCCGCTGTGCACGCTCTTTACTCCACATTCATTAGAAGGGCATCAACACAAGCAGTGATTGTGAAGTAATCCTCTGCATTTAGGTCAGTGAAGGTTTCCTCGATGTACCTCCAGAGCCTACTACTCATGTTGGATGGGATGGCATGTGTGTCAACGCTCTCAAAGACGGACACTATGCCCCGCCAGCTGCAAAGCACAGCCCTGGGAACCATGGCAGCAAACAGTGCTGCAGCATACGGTCCCGGCTGGCTGCCCGCGGCATGTAGGAGATGTATTCTAGCAGGCAGGGGCACTCTGAGGAGAGCGATATCGGGTTCCATCTCTGTGCCCAACGCTGATTATTAGCCCCCAGTAAAGCTGTCTACTAGGACGTACCTTGTCCGCTTCAGCGAGGCATAGGATGTTGACCGCCTTGCACCTTCCAGAGTAATGTGCTACTGGAAGGTTAATTTTCTTATCATGGCTATGTGTTAACAGCATCTTTACAATTATTTCTTTCTTTAGAACCGACCATGACAAGGCCGATGTCTACCCCAGCTGACCGAATGAGAAACTTTCGGCAGCGTACACGAAGGAACAGGGAGGATATGTTCCAGGACGTGTTGAAAGCTACACAGGAGTCCTTGAAAGCAGCACAGGAATCTTCCACGGAGAATACAGCATGGAGAGCTGAATACCAGCAGATGTGGAAGAAACAGACCGATGAACTGATAAGCGTCATGAAAGAGCAAACAGAACTGCGTGGTCGCTTCCCTGAACCAGGCGACTGAGGTGCGGGCTCCAATACAGACACTTCAGCCGTGTCTGCCTCCCACTCCCCGTAGTCCTTACAAGCATTTCTTTGAAGTGCACCCGTCCCACCGTGGCATTCCAACATCGAGCTCCCCCCCCCCCGGTACTTTCTAGAGCCCCGCAGCTCCACACACCTGTAATCCCAACCTTCTAGGTTTGAATAAAAACAGAATAAAATCATTTGAATATGGCTTTATTTGTACACATTTATAATTTCAGAAGGTGCACCTGATGCGTCCTAAAAGTTAAGTGGGGGGGGGCGTAATTGAAATGTTCCTTGAGTGCCTCCCTTATGCGAGAAGCTTCCCCTTTAGCCCCCCTAATACTCCTAGTGGCTAGCTGTTCGTATGCCCCCTCGAGGCGTTGTGCCTCTGTAGCCCACACAGGGCAAAACTTTTCTCCCCTACTTTCACAAATATTATGTAGCACACAACAAGACGCAATCACAGCGGGGATGTTGTCCTCCAACAAGTGCAGCCGCCCATACAAACAGTGCCAGCGGCCTTTTAAACGGCCGAAGGCACACTCCACAGACATTCTGCAGCGGCTCAATCTGTAATTGAACCGCTCCTTGCTGCAATCTAGGTTACCAGTGTAGGGTTTCATGAGCCATGGCATCAGTGGGTAGGCTGGGTCTCTGAGGATAACTATGGGCACCTCCACATCCCCCACTTTAATTTTTTGATCAGGGAAAAAGGTACCCCCTTGCAGCTTCTGGTACAGACCGGAGTCCCTGAAAATGCGGGCATCATGCACCTTTTCTGACCACCCGGCATTGATGTCAGTGAAACGCCCCTTGTGATCCACGAGTGCTTGCAGCACCATGGAGAAGTAGCCCTTCCTGTTGATGTACTCGGTAGCGAGATGGTCCGGTGCCAAAATAGGGATGTGTGTGCCATCTATGGCTCCCCCGCAGTTCGAGAATCCCATGGCAGCAAAGCCGTCCACAATCTCACTAACATTCCCCAACGTCACCGTCCTCCGTAGCAGCACGCGATTGATGGCTGTGCAGACTTGTGAGAGGGCTAATCCGACGGTGGACCTCCCAACTCCAAACTGGTTTGCAACGGACCGGTAGCAACCAGGAGTCCCCATCTTCCAAACAGCTATCGCTACACGCTTCTCCACAGTGAGGGCTGATCTCATGTTGGTGTCTTTCCGTCGCAGGGCAGGGGCCAAGTCTGAGCACAGTTCCATAAATGTTGCTTTCCACATTCGGAAGTTCTGTACCCACTGCTCGTCATCCCACAGATGCATAACGATGCGATCCCACCACTCGGTGCTCGTCTCTTGCGACCAGAAATGGCGTTGTACCGTGTGCAGATGGTCGGTGAAGGAGAAGAGCAACGCGGTGCTGTTGCTCCGCATGGCATCGATCAGCTGCTGCTCCTCTGCGTCATCCTCTGACTGGGAGCTCAGAACGTAATGAGCAACCAGCCGAGATGTGTTCAGCATGTTGAGGGTGAGAGTGGAGACCAGAGCAGGATCCATGCTGTCGCTGATTTTGTTGCTTTCCAGTAGCGCGCTCCGTGAATACACTAGAAAATAGGCGCGAGTTGCTATTGTCAACGCGGAAGACACACGGGAAACGTATAGTTTACCCATGGTGCTTTGTGCTCCTTTCCTTCATCCCGTGATTCCAAGCGCGGATTTTGGGGAAATGGAACGCTGGAATACGTGCCCAGAATTCAGTGCGCTAATGCGCGATACAGCAAGGACTTCTGCTCCGTTACAAGGAGTGACGTGTGTATGCGCTACACCACGATAAACATCACGTGCTTCTTATAGCGCGCTTGACAAGTTGCGCTTTAATCTGATCGTGTAGACAAGGCCAGAGACTCATATTTTGAGATATTAAAGCTGCTGCTTGCAAGTCGCAGTCAGGTGAGCTAAGGGCTCATCTATACTACATGGTTAGTTCGAAGTAATCTGTCTTTGTCAGTTTCTGCACTAGAGCCTTTTCCCACCAGTGTAAGTACCCTATTACACTGACATCAGAACTCCAGCTCTACAAGAGGCATAAGGCTCATGTTGATGTAGTTAAAGCGATGCAGTGTCTGTGTAGACACTGAATTAGTTGTATTGGCTGTTGGCTTCTATTATGAAATTAACAAAAAAGCCGGGCAGCTGGATCTGGCTGGGAGCTGGGGCAGGATTGGACCTTGCTTCTGACTGGGAGCCAGAGCCAGAACCCAGGGTGACTGGACCCCAGCTCCACACTGGGAACATTGGCTGTCTTGTCAATTTCATGGCTCCACGTTGAAGTGGTGAAATTGACAAGGTTGCCCTGCTTCCAGCAAGGAATTATGTGGGGGAGGAGCTGAGAAACCAGGGGAGCTGATCCCTGTTCCCGGGGCTAAGAAGATCTGGGCAACTCCCCCCTGTCCTCCTTTGCCAAGAGCTGAGAGTTTGGTTCTCTGTTCCTGACTTAGATCAGTAGAAGCACTTCCATGAGGACATACACCATTGACCCAACAAGGGTAGTGTGGATATGCACCACCACAGCAATTACTGCAGTGGCTGTAAGTTACCCTACTATAGGTCAACTTAAGTTTCTAATGTAGACATACCCAAAGAATCTGTCTCGGACCCAGCTGTGGTAAGCCTGTCTCGGCAGACATTTCCTCTCTGATCTGTGTTCCTTATGCTTTACTATCTTGATTTACTGTATGTGTAAGGGATGATTCCTCCATTGCTGTGATTCTGTGTGTGGGGTGGGGGTGGGGTAAATTGGTAGGAATAGCTTCCTCATGCTTTTGACATTAGGGCAGGGCTCAACAAAATTGGCTCCTAGTTAGGTGCCAACCGTTTTATTTTTGGTCGCCAGTGGGCGCTCCTCTGCTGCATCTCCTCAGTGGAGCTATGAATCAGGCTACAAACCCTAGTCACCGTGGTGACCTGGCGCCTGGGCTTTGTCAAGACCTGCATTAGGGTTTTATTTTGGCAGCAGTGTCTTCCTGTGCAATGCCAAAACCCAAGTCAGGAGAGAAGAGGGAAAGGAGTTAGTGCACTGTTAGCAGTGGAAGTTTGAACAGGTACTGGCGATCTAGTTCTGGAATGTAATCTGGGATCCACCCTCTTCTGCCCCCCCCCCCTCCACCCAACACACACACAATGTCAGCCGCCTCCTTTGCAAACAGCAAGTAGTAGCAAGTGTAGAAGTAGTACAGTTTAACACAGTTTAACTTAATTTTCATTCTTGGCCTAACTCATCCCCTTCTGCAGGAGAACCCAGGGGATGGTTCTCAGGGGGAGTAAATCTGAGCAAAACTTGCAGAGTGTGTTTCCCCTAAACTGGTGGGGCCATGTCTCAGTACCAGCCCTAGATCCTGAAGATTTCTACCTTTTCCATTTCCCTAGCTGCACAGCTCCACTGGAGAGACAGCTGCAGAATCTCCAGCTGCCTCTGTACTACAACCCCAAGATGTGCTGTCTTGTCCCAAGGAATTGCCAAGGGACTGGAGAAAAGACAATATGCATTCTAGCCCTCCAGTTTCATCGTTTGTCCTCTGTCATGTCAAAGTTTCATCCCCTCTATCCAGACCATGCAGAGGCATCTAGAATGATGAGAAATGGTTCTACGAACCGTTGAACTTCCCTCCTGTAGAAGAGTGGGGGATATCTGCACAGCGTGCCCCGTCTGTGGATGGATTACTGAAAGTTTATTATGGGTAGGACTTTCCAAAAGATCTATTAAACATCAGTGAGACTTTTGATTCTATGACTTATGTCCCTAAATCACTTAGGGTGGAACTTTTGAAAAGTTCCTGTGTTTTTGAAGAAGAAAGAAAATTCAGGGCTCCAGAATGAAAGATTCATGCAAACTGGATGCAAGGTTTCTAAATGTTATAAAATGAAAACAAAATGATATGTAAAGACCTTTTTAAGCTTTGTCATCCTGTTTTGCAGAAGGCTTGTTTAAGTAGCAGTCACTCTGTTTTTCGGGTTTTAATTCCTGACGATATATGGAATCATAAAAACTTGGGCTGGTCTAGGAAAGACTTGTGAATTTTCTAGTCCATTTCTTGCCAATTCAGCAAGAATTTGTTTATTTTTCACTCATGCCAGGGTAGTCTCATGAAGTATGTGAAGTGGCATTATTGGGAATTTCTATCTGTTGTACATAAGAAGTCTATTAAAGCTCTGAATACCTTAATTTTTATAGTACCTTAACTTATAGTAATTAATTTTTCATCATTCCCCCGCAAGACACTCTTACCAAGTGCTTTACTCAGTCTAAATTTCAGTGCTTCTGATAATAGGGATTCTATTAAATCCCTTGGGAGGTTATTCAGTCTTCTAAGAGCTGTTATCATTAGTCAAGTTTTTGTATTCTGACATTATCTCATTTTCCTCCAAAGTTTATACAGCTTTGGACCAATTTAAATAGTTCCTTTTTTTCCTCGAAGTCTCTGCTTCTTAGAGCTCTGTAGTACAGGCCATTTACTTCAAGTATATTAGAACAAGACTTTACATCTCCTTTCTGTTCTGTATGCGGAACAGAATCCCCTATGTCTGATACCACCCTCTTCCACCAGCCTGAATGAGACTGGGTTTATCTGATTATTTGTGGACAAAGATTGATGCAGAGATTAAAGAGCACATTACACCGCATCACGCTCCACTGTGCTTTCTCTTTTTCTATAACAACGCTGTGTATCTACCATGTCCATTTAATTTATGCCCCACATTAAATAAAAACTCCATCCTTATTCTGCACCATTAAACCACCCCTAAATTATGTTTTTATGGGGATTGCCTGGCCTAGTCACTGTCCAAAGGTTTTATTAAGCCTCACTGAATTACTTGCCCTTGCAGAAAGGTCCTAATTGATCTAAAAAGATGATGGTAGTAGTGCCAAATGTATCTTGTCAATAGATAATTTTCAAGGAACACTACTAAGGAAAAATTAATACATCTTTGAAAACGGTCCTTCCTTGTGTCACTGGTAACAGATTCTTCTTTGAGTGTGCTCCTGCCAATTCCAATCCTGGTGTGTACGCACCACGTGCACGAATTGTCGGAGACTTTTCCCCAGCCGTTGGGTCGGCCTGGGTGCCCCCTGGAGTGGCGCCCTCATGGCGCTGCATATATAGCCCTGCCAACCTGGCGCCCCTCTACTTTCTTCGTACCGCCAGTGGCGGTCGTTGGAACACTACTCGCTTGCCTTAGGCAAGATCTTTGATAGTTCCCAGCAATCCCCATTTTCATCCTGAAAAGCAAAGAAGACAAGCGGGAGATAGTTGCAGGACCGTGACTGTTGGCTTCCCCCAGGGCATGCCGTGAACCCAAGGGTCTAAACCATATGGTTCCTGCCAAAGGCCCATGCTGAGAGGAGACCCTCATGACTCCTGCCTCAAGTGCCTAGGCGAAGAACACCAGACAGACTGATGTAAGATCTGCAAGGGCTTCAGACCGAGAAGCAGGAGGGAGAGAAGCGCTTGTCTGAAGCAGATCCTCATGGAGGCAGCATTGGATCCTCGTTCTTCCACCACGGCCTCAGGAACCTTAGTGCGGAGCGCTCCAGCCTCAATGAGGGAACCGGCACCAAAGACTTTGGTACCGGGCGTGCAGCGCCGCTCTTACTTGCTTATGCCTAGGAAGAAACTTAAGGCCTTGGAGTCTCACTCCCTCCAACCACGGGAGCAGCGCGGAGACTGCGAGGTGCAGCCGTGCCCGAAGTCACCAACGCAACAAAGCAGATTAGGGGATCTGGACAATGCCGTCCACCCCAGAGACCTTCGAGACCGCGAGGGACCTGATAGCCATGATGGCACAGAAGTCCCCCGCCTCCTCCTACGTGGAGCCTAGGGGCATGATCCAGTCAAAGGGAAAACCCCCAATGACTGGACCCAAGTCACCCACTCAGCCCTCACTGTCACTAGTAACAGATTATTGCAGCAGAGGTTTTTGAAATACTGTATTTGTACTCTTTTGCATGGGATTCAGTCAAGATAGTGAAGCCTGAGCTAGTCAATTTCCCCCCTCTGCTTCTCTCATCACTTTCTTTTTGTCCTAGCACAAAGCTGTTTTGCTTCATTTCACGAGATTCCAGTGACATGTTTAAGTAGAACACATTTTATTTCATTTATTTAATAACACTATTTATTTTTACTACCAGTATTCACCCTAGTTCTTAAAGCGCCTTTTCAAAAGCGGGTCCCATTTGTGGATGGGTCTCTAGGGCAGGTCAGTGCATCAGGTCAATGACTGAAAAAGGTCTTGTGACCCTGTTCCAGTGCCCTGTCTTCTGGCCCACACTGAATTTATTAAACTTTTGGTTCTTACTGGTTCTTGTCATTCTTAAACTTGGACCCTCTCCCACAGAATCCGCTTTAATGTGTGTCTGTCTGTCTGTCTTCAGAGAATAAACTGATTCTTGCAGCATAAAGTCTTTAGGTTCTCGTCCTGTTCTGCCACCCCCAAATATTTTTGAAGAAGGTTAAACAAACTGGAGGAAGCAGCCCTTGGTCATCAGCATTAAATCCATGGGGCTTGGTTGAAAAGCTTCGTTCCAAACTCATAACATGTGAATTTAACTTAATTCTGAATGTCAGTCATATTGAGAGATGACTGGATGCAATAACTTTTTTCCTTTCGACTGTGTGTGGCCTTTACTTATTGGAATTAGAAGAACTCCATCTTGTGGTGAGATGCTGTGTGTGAGAGGGTTGTGCTACCTGTTCTGCTTGTAAAATCACTTTGTCATTTATTTTTCTAAGCACTTTCAAGCCTGCATGAAAGATTTCAGGATGTTAAATCTGTGTCTTAGTTCCCAGGTATTAGACGGATATTCAGGGAACAGAGCTGTGTGAGAGAATATAACCTTTTTTTCAAAGACACATTTGGTGCATTTTTCGTGGCTTTAAATCAGGTTTTATCACTGCTTATAATGTGCTTGAAGTCTGTTTGCTTACTCAGTTGACTCAGTCCTGTTTCAAGCACAGATTTAGCTAACATCAATTTTGTGAGACTGCCTATATAGTAAAGTACAGGACAGCTTCACGTGTGTCCTTAGACACTGATGTTTATGCTCCCCCCCTCCAGTTTCTGTTTGTAGAGCAGGAAAACAATTTCAAGTCGAGTGAGAGTCTTTTTTTTATTTTAAAAAAATGTTCTCTTGACTGTCTTGATTTACTTGTTTAAAAAAAAGTGCTCACAAAAAATGATACAAGTGGCTGTGGTTGGCAGGAAAATACATATTCAAAGTCATGAAAATGCCAGGGGTTATATGGAAGCCACATTATCCTACTTTTTTGTGTGTGCGCTTGCACTCAGGGTTTCCCATTTCCCCTTGTTTTTTGTGATTATTCCAACAAGCCTAGCTTTTAAGAGGCAAGAAAACCTCCTGAATATCGTTTGACTGATCTCATATTGCTGAGACCTGGAGAGTTGCATTGTGAGGTCAGCTGATGATAAACTTGTCCAGGAGGACAAACTGTAAAAGTAATTGCTTTAGTCTCCCTACCCTGCTCAGTAAGAGGAACTACTGGGGGTACAGAGAAGCCCTGTCTGCAGAAGAGTGCAGGTGGTCCCTGTGGTAGAGACAGAGGGAACACAGTGAAGATTTGTGAGTGATGTGGATTTTTCCTGTTGATCTCCGTGTATTCCCTACCAATATAAATCTGCAGGAAGCTGTGTAGGCTACACTTGCCCTTACGTTGGAGTAGTCCCCAGTGGTGCTCTCAGGGTGAGTCTATACTGACAGCGGCAAAGTCGTTAAGCGTGAACTTCAGGTTTCGACTGAGGCATCTGTGTAGATAACCGAAACACCAGCTCCGTGACCACCCTTACACTACACCGACTGGACGCCATTTCCGGTCGGCTTAGTGTAGTGTGTAGGGAGGATTTAAGAAGTCGGCGGGAGAAGGTGTTTTACCTACCGTGCATATCTCCTGTCAACTGCCGCTGAAAACGGCGGGAAGTGTAGCCTAGGGCTCAGTGCTGGGAATGTGATCCCCACCCTACCTGCCATGAGTGCTGATATTTCCTTTCTTTCCATCTTCCCCTCGCTGCCCTGCATTCGTTGCTTCATGTGGATACACTAACACTTTAAAAAGAGTTTACCAATATTTTTTATAAATTATAATTACTACTAGAACAAGCACATTGGAATGGAAACTCCAAGCTTATTAATGCTAAATGTAAAGGGACAGCAGGAGGTGCTGAGCATTTTTTTTTTTTAATTTTGTTTGGCCAAAATGTTCCAAATTCTTTGGAGCTTCCCTTTTTCTGCATATATTATACTCATTAAAACTCCCATCCACTGATTTCCAGTGTCAAAGGGCACTCATTTATTCACTCACTCATTTATCTGCTCACTTTCCCATTCATTTCCTGGTAGTCTTTAAGCAGATCAGAAGTTCCTCCCTCTCACTAACCTCTTCAGTGAAAACCTTTCATTTGCCTCTCAACAAGAGTGCCTTGAAGTAGCAGGCACTTGTTAGTTGGCCTTCATTTGCTGAATGATGGAGGCCTCTAGTGAACTGAGAATATATTAGCAGTGCAGCAAGCAAAGGTTATTGCCTGGATTGATAAATCTGAAGCCACTCAGTTTCCCCCTTTCTCTCTTTAATCAGAGAAAATATTCTTGGTTCCTCACATTGATTCAAGTGTTATATTTTTCTGAGGGGTGTGTGAAGGACATTTTCTGTGACACGCACTGACACTCTTGTGCTAGTGGACACAAAAGCTTTGAAAGCCTTAGAGGGTGACAGTTTTGGGTCATCCTTTCCTGTAGCAATTTTTTGGTGATGGCATTGGAGTGGGGAGAAGGGCTTCTATTTCAGTTCAGGTGCCTTTGCCATATATCCATTGATGCAACCCATAAAATATATGTAAACAGATTAGGGAGCTGTCAGTGCGTCGGCCACAAATGAGGGGGGGATGAGGGAGTGCAGCTTTTGCTCATCAGGGGCAGGGGGACATCGTCCCTTCTGTTTTTAGTAGAGGGGTAGTTTCTTGTCCCAGTCCCTTCTTACTGCTTACTTGAGGCTCCCTTTTCCCATGTAGTTCCAAAGGACCTATATGTCATGGACTGTATGATACTGACTGCCTGAACCGTGAGTGACAACTCTGAGATAATGGCTGTTTGAAGTCTACATCTAAATATTTCAAATAGTGTAAATAACAACTTCTCTTATATTTAATAACATCCCAGCACACAGTTCAGCTAGGTTTAAGATGAATCATTGAGACACGCAGGGCCTATACTCTGTGTTAAAAAGAAGCACACTAGTAAGCAAGCCATGTTGTAAACATCATAGTCTCATTTGGTTTTTAGTTGCTTCTTGGATGTCCTTTCTCTTAGACCTAAAGGAGGCATCCCCCTAACATACAATCGTAGACTATTAGGGCTGGAAGGGAACTTGTGAGGTCATCTTGTCCAACCCCCTGCTAAAGGCAGGACCACTCCCACTAAATCATCCCATCCAGGGTATGGTCTAACTGGACCTGAAAAGTCTCTAAAGATAGAGATTCCACCATCACACTGCTGTTGTCCAGCACCTCCACATTCATACAGGCCCTTACTTTGAACCTCTTACCTACATGGTGCTAAATGAATACTTCTACACTGGTGAACTTTTCCCCAGTTTTCAGGTTTGTTTCAAGTGAGGGACAGAATGGTTCCTTGAAATTTAGGGTCCCTCTCTCCCTTTTGCTGTTCTCAGTGACTAGAGCACATACGATCACCTGGATAGCCCGAAGTTGTGAGAGCTGGAATGGCCAATGGACACATCTGGTTCTTTTTCAGCCTATCAGAGTGTAGCTCACGGTAGTGCAACACGCCATCGCAGTTGCTCTATCGGGCTCACAGTATTTCTGTACTTTGCTCCCTCAGCTCTTAAATAAGTAGCTACCCGAGATGTCTTTTATCTCCAGTTTCTTTTCCCAAGTTCCATAGCTCAAACAATAAGAATATCTGGGTCAGAACTGCTTCTTAGCTAAGAAGCCTAAGATGTAAAAATGATGATTTCAGTAAACAGTCCTTTCCATTGTAATTCTTGTGTTCCCTTTTGGAGAGCTCTGTGGAAGAATTATCTTGGAGGGAATTATATCAGCATACTCAGGGCACAGGATGGAGGGCCAAGGATTCCAGGCTGTGACCATAATTTCCAGTGTGGCTTTGGGCATGTTATTTTAACTCATTTGTGTCTGTTTTAAAGAAATGAAGGGTCTGCCTAGCTCATGGTGGCCGTGATTAGCAGAGTCAATCAGTTAATGTTGGCAAAGATTCTGAAGATGTAAGGTGACATTTTAGTTCTAAGTAATATAGTTAATCTGTCATTCTCATGCAGATCATGGTAGATCTGTGAATCAGAAAAATATTTACAAGATAGTTGGATAAGTGGTTAGACAACACTCCGTTTATACATAGATATTTCTGTACAACCTTTCATTGCACACAGTTTGATTATACAGTTTTTATATAGGAAATACTGAAAAGCAGCCATTTCTGGGGATGAAACATCTGTTCAGATGTAGCTGCTTAAGACGGGAAGCAAAGCGCGCAGAACTGAATTTAAACTACAGGAGGAATATATGAGCGCAATGTAGTTACCCAGACTGGAATCCTGCCATGGAACTGTGGTTATCAACCCATTTTTGCAAAATGTGCCATAGGAGCTTTAACAAGTGGTCAGGACATTGGTTTAAAATTTCATTCCTGGCTTGAAATGGTTTATCTCACAACATGATTTTGTAAATGGCTTTTAAAAAAAAAAACCCCGAGCATTTGGCATGAGAACAACAAAGTGTAACTAAAGCATTGCACCCCTCAAATCTGGAATAACATAAAAGTATGTTTTCTCTTGAAACAAGCAGGTATGGTGCTTTGATTTATAATTAATCTGTAAAGTCTTAGTCAGGTTCAGTTTGTTTTATACTGATAAGACTATCTGACAGTGGCATTGTCTACCTGAGATGAAGGGTCCTGCATTGCATTGTTTGCATTCCACTGAAACATGATAGATTACCCCTGCATAAATGCAGGATTTCTAGGGCTCTCATGAAGAAAAGATGCTGTGGTGCAAGGCTGCTGTACCTAAAATTAATTGTTTAACGCTTGAAAATAGCAGTAAATGTGTTCAGGAACTCAGGGGTCTGGCAATATTTTTAGAATTGCTTTATCATTTCCCAGAATATACATAGCTTGTTTACACTTTGTGTTGAGATAATTACTGGATTTGTGTGAGCCTCTAAAGTGATATTTGGGAATACCTTGTGCTTCTTCACCTCCAAAAAATTAAGTTCATGCTTGTTAGTTGTAAATGCCGTATTGGGTAAGCAAACACTACGAGGAGTCTTGTTAAAGTACCGTAAGTAATCTTTTTGGAAAGTATATTTTATTAGAATGGATCTAATCAGACTTTAAAAATAAATACATACAGTGTGGGAAGAACTGGAGAGTGTTATTGGGGAATGGGGGTGGGTAGGAATAGAGAACAGATAGATAACCGACACATTTAGTGGGTAGGAATTCAAACTGTGGTTTCTATGACAACTCATAGATGAGCCAAATCTGTTGTTTTCAGCGTGCCGGGTGAAGAGAGTGAATTCTCAGTTACTGCCAGAGATCTACAGGCCTAACTGAAGCTATGGAAGGACAGTATTGTTTGTGGGTCCCAACTGTGCATAGGATGGTGAGGACAGACTATAGAAGTGCATGAGACTTTGTATCTGGAGAGCAATACATCTTATTGGGGGTTGGAATATCCTTTGTGTGATGTCAAAATGCCGGATCAGAATTTTTCTTTTACTCTTGATAGTTTTACGGAGGCCCATCTGGTGGTTTTGTGGACTGCGTATATAGGTTTGACCTGTCATCTTGTGCAAAGGAATCCTTTCTGACTTTTCACAGCGACAGGAACTTAAATCTCATTGGTATTTTGAATGAACACCTGATTCAAGATCTGACTTCAAGACACATTTTTCTTTTAAAAGGCTTTTTAGCCTAGTTTAGGGCCTGGGTTCTCAACAAGGAAGTTCACAAATAGGTCGGTTTCAGGAGATCTTTCTGGTAGAAGGGCTCTGTCCAGAGAAGACGGGTGCTCTGTATGGAAGGAGTTGAAAACTGCTGGTTTAGATTAAGTAGTCTACCTGAGAAAGAGAGAGAGTGTGTGTTTTCAGCTGGAATTAGGTCTAAGTGGGGGCAAGTAACACATGCCCATGGAGAGTAGTGCCCCTTAGCATTGCAGTCTCAGGCTGCTTCAACCTATTCATCAAGCTAACTATATATAGCTAGCAATGACTAGATAATTGTTTTAATATTGAAATCTGTCAGTGTTTTCCACTCTTTTTATCCATTAAGTCTTTATACAGAGTGTGAAGAGGGTGGCTTTATGCATTGAACAAAATGCAGTAACTTAATGATGGCTTTCAGCTCACTGTGAACTCTGCAACTTCTTCTTGTAATGGCAGGGTTTGATTTGAACATTATGCTGCTTGCCTCAAGCATATTGCAAATCGCCTCCTCTCTAGTCCCTCAAATATATCCAAATGAGTCATGGTAGAGTTGCCTGGCCTGTGCAGTGACTGGTTACTCCAGTACAGACCTGTCACATGCACCTCAGTAGCTGCAGTTTTCCTGAAGCAGCATCGATGGAGTGTATGTGAAATGTTGTACATTAATATTAAACTCTCAGTGATGGTTGTTCCCTTTCTTGAGAGTAGTTGACCATTGGACCGCCGTTATGCTAATCTCTGGAGCAAGGATGTTATGGGAGAATCTCCATCCTGACTTCATCTCTAAGTACATTCTTTTTCCTCATTTTGATCATATGATATCCATTGACTTCTGCAGTGTAGCCTGTTTTAGGAATCTTGGCAGTCAGTGCTTCGTGTCGTGTCTTCTCCAGTGTAATAATTGCATTGGCTGTTGAAACTACTCCAGCTGTTTCTCACATTTCACCACAAAGTTGTACATTCCACCACAGAATTCTCCTTCTTTACAGTGAAAATCAGCCCGTTTCCAAGAAAACTCAGGCCCATTCCAAACACAAGGTGCCTTTGAAATTCGAATGAGACCTTTCACAGGTTGAAGCTCAAAATTGGATGTTTCGTATTTGAATATCAACATTTTGCTTGCTTTTGCTTTGCTTTTGCACAGAAGGCTGAAATTTGAGGTGTGAGAAATAACTCGAACCAAAACTGAATAATTGTAGACAAAAGATTTCCCCAGCTTTGCACAGCTATAGTGCCACTAAAGGAGCAATCCTAGGCTCCGTGATTGCATCTAGCTATCTAATATGTTGCTCTGACTCCTGACGTAGATGAGATGCTAACACTCAGTTCTTTTTTTGTGATGGTACGCAGGGGTATGGAGCACTGGCACCGTTTTTGCCCACCCCTCTGCCTAGCTAGGAGGGCAGGGCCTACAGGGAAAAGGAGGGCGGGACTCCTGTCCTTTGCCGGCCCTGCAGCCCAGCTGTGGGGGTGGGGTCAGCAGGGGAAAGGAGCGCACTGCTGGAGGAAGAGGGGTGGGAGAGGCATTTTTCAAATTTCCTATCAAGATATGCGAATTGGCTTATTTTTTTAACCAAAAAAACCACTGCTAACACTGTACCATGCTTTTTAACACATTGGAATAATGTATGCATGAGTGAAAGGTATATTGATACCAGTGATTTTATGCAAATGGTCTGTAGAATGCATTTTCATGGTGTCAGAGCAAAGGGAGGATAGTCCAGCTCTGCAGTCATGAAGAACTCTAGAATAATATTGTTGATTATCAGAATTCCATGCCAGATCACCACCACTTCACTGTGTGACACTCTTTCTCTGCTATTATTGCACTTAAAGATGGAGAGATCTGTAGGTTTCTACCTCCAAAAAGATACAGCAGACTGTTAGATGCTGAGGTGTCTGAGACAAAATGTTGTGTAATTAAATGTACACTTCCCGTAGCTGTTTGCTAAACCTCTCGTGTGAATTTAGTGCTTGTGAAAGGTACCACGTGCACTGTGTTAATTTTAGTGCTTGTGGTACCTTTCACAAGCACTAAAATATATCAACATCATAATTTCAAAGGTGATGATCTTTGAAAATGATGTAATCTATTTATGAGCAGCATGGGCACTTCCATTTCATATCTCCCTGAGCCATCCAGTCCCACAGTAGTGTTCTGGATCATTAATATTGGTTCCCCTAGTAGGTTGTTGTTAGGAATCGATCTGTAGCAGTTGGGTCAGCTTTTTGTGTGTTAAATGCCTAGTGTTTCCAAGGGAAGATGTTTCTATATTTTATGGGGGGGTTATTGATCAGATTTAAAGGGAGGCTGACTTGCTCTTCTGAACAGATCATGCATGTCAAAGAACTCTGCTGTCCATGGATAATTTATAGGCATTGTTATTAACACAGAATGTGCTCTCAAATGTGTTATTTTCATAGGCTGTTTTCAGCATCACATCCGATAACATTCAGCTGCTTGTATCTGCATCCTTTTGGTACCACTAATTCTTTGTGTGCACCCTTTGGGGTTAGGTACCCGTACAAATTATATGGTTTCTTGCTTGCTCTCCTTTTTTGAAAAGGGGAAGATAGCTGTCAGGTGACCACTGACAATGTTTTTAGGCAGTTGGTGCTTGAGGAGAATGAAATCCTCTGCCCACAGCTATGGGTGGGAGCAATGCTGGTTTCCCCCCCAGGCTGTCCTGAATGTGTCTCAAACGTAAGAGAAATGATCAGTTTCTGAATACTTGTCTAGAGTCAGAGCATGGGAAGCTAGTGAGTAGGTGTGTTGGATTGCTGAACACTGACTGTCCATGTGGTCCCCCCCCCCCCATACCAAATACTAAAAGCCTTTTAGTGCACTTTGATCTTCTCTGCTTTGAAACACCAGGAAGAGTGGCATTTAGCAATGTATCAGTCAGCCTGTGCTCTAGTCTAGTAACCCACTTCAATAAGGCCAGCAAACAACTCCTGACTTGGTCTGCTATAGAGCTAGTCATCTAAACTTGAGAGTCAAATCCCATGAGTCATAAGAGGTAACATTTAACTTCACTTATTTGTTCCTAATTCTCTAGGGCATTAATATCTCAAAATTTGCCACATGTACTTTGTAATCATCCGACTTTAAGAAAGAATCACAGCTGGTTGTGCCATCGTTCTCTGTTGCTGTTGACATAGACAGGGTATCAGCGATAAATTCTTAAGCTGCCTTGTGTTTGAATCAAAACAGCGTGTTTACTTTGCAGAGATAAGCTAGCAGTCTATCCCTCTGAAACTGTTCGAATTTACCTTGTGACCCAACCTTCTCTGTATGTAAATATTTACAAAGAACCTGCTACATTTTCCATTTCATGCATCTGATGAAATGGGATTGTGCCCATGGAAGCTCATGTGAGTTAATCGCAGGACTGGGGGCTGCAGGCCTAACGCTGGAGCTCCGGGGCATGCCGCAGACCCAAGGGTTCAAACTTTGTGGTTCCTGCCCAAAACTCATGCCAAGAGGTGACCCACATGACTCCTGCCTCAAATGCATGGGAGAGGAGCATCAAACAGATCGCTGTAAGATCTGTAAAAGCTTCAGAGCAAGGAGCAGGAGGGAAAGGAGTGCTCATCTGAAGCAGCTACTCATGGAGGCAGCGTTAGATCCTCATGGCACGACACCGGGAGTTTTGGCGCAGAGCGCCCCTGCATCGATCAGGGAGCCGGCACTGAAGAAAACCTCAGTACCGAGCAGGCACCGTTCCTCCCCAAGGAGAGGCCTCGGCACCACTCCCATTCACCGGTGCCTAGAAAAAAGCACAAGATGGAAAGAGGTCATTCTCCACAAGGGAAGCTTGAAACTCAGGACCCTCGGCTGCCGGAGCAACATGGTGCCCAAGGGATGCAGTTAAGTCTGAGGTCCCCGGCACAACAAAGTGGGATGGAGGAATGACACATGCCATCCACTCCAGATGCCTTTGAGGTGACATGGGACCTGATAGCCATGATGGCACAGAAGTCCCCTGCCTCTTCCCATGTGGCACCGAGGAGCGGGGTCCAGTCTAGGAGAAAACCCCCAATGACGGGACTCAAGTCACCCCCGCCCCGCTCACCATTTTGGCGCTGGTCGCCCTTTCCTCTGGTTTGACACAAGTCAGCCTTGGGTCGGAGCTCAGGATCAAGACACAGGTCTTCATCTCGACGCCGTTCAGGACACCGATCACCTTACCAGTTCAGGTCCTCCTCTTGGAGCAAATCAGAGTCCCGCCAAGTTTCTCCAGGCCAGCACCGGGATTCCCGGCACCGGTCCTCATCTCTCCACTCAAGGCGCCCACGCTTCCAGAGCCGATCAGATCGCCGGCGCCGCTCCCCATCCTGGTGCTTGTCTCCATCCCGGAGCCATCATTCATCACTGGCCAGATCTGATCTCGGGAAACGACTTCACCCCAACCTAGAATCCCTGCATTTGACAGCATAGAATTTCTGTGGCTGAGTGAGAGGGAGAGGGACTGCTCAAGCCAGGTCGGAAAGCCCTCCTTGAAAGCAGAAAGCCATCTATGAGAAAGGCGTATAGGGCCAAATGGTTGCGATTCTCCAGGTGATCCTCTGAGAGCGGGGTGGTCCCAGGGGATGCTCAAGTTCCGCTCATCCTGGACTACCCACTCCACCGAAAGCAGTCGGGGCTAGCTTTAGCATCGATAAAGGTGCACCTAGCAGCTATTTTGGCTTTTCATATAGGGGAAGGGGGGAAATCCATATTCACTCACCCATTAATTTCATGTTTCTTGAAGGGACTGGAGATGCTCTACCCTCCAACACGCCACCCAGGGACCTGAATTTGATTCTCACGAAACTGATGGGGCCACTCTTCAAGCCTATGGGGTCCTATTCAATGTTATACCTATCCTGGAAGGTTGCCTTCCTGATAGCGGTCACATCGGCTCATAGAGTGTCGGAATTGAAGGCCCTGACCTCTGAACCCCCGTATATGGTGTTCCATGAGGATATGGTTCAGTTACGCCCTCATCCTGCCTTCCTCCCCAAGATAGTATCCAGTTTTCATTGTGGCCAGGAGATTTTCCTCCCAAAACCACACGTCAACGAAAGGGAAAGAGCGCTACACACTTTGGACATCCGTAGGGCGCTAGCTTTCTACCTAGACAGAACTAAACCCTTCAGGAAAACCACTCAGTTGTCTGTGGCCATAGTGGAGAGGATGAGAGGCGAGCCAGTATCTTTCCAGAGGATCTATCTCTTCATGGATTTCCTCTTGCATAAAGGCATGTTAGAATCTGGCAAATCACCCAACTGCAGCATTCAAGGTGCATTCGACACGAGCCCAGGCCTCGTCTGTTGCGTTTTTAGCATATGTCCCCACTCTTGAGATCTGCAGGGCGGCAACGTGGTCCTCAATACATACCTTTACCAGGCACTACGCGATCAATCAGCAGAGTAGGGGATGACGCAGCAGTAGGGAGGGCCGTCCTCTAAACCATGCTATGAAGGCTCCAATCCCACCGTCCAGGGGCCAGCTGGTAACTCACCAGGATTGGAATCGGCATGAGCACACTCGAAGAAGAAAAAGAGGTTTCTTACCTGTAACAGATGTTCTTCGAGAGGTGTGCTCATGCCCATTCCAATACCCACCCGCCAACCCCTTTTGTCGGAGCAAGGCAAGAAGGAACTGGAGGGTTGCCGGGTCGGCAGGGCAATTTATGCGGCGCCCTGAAGGTGCCACTCCAGGGGGCGCTTGCTGTGACCCGACAGGTACCGCTGGGGAAAAGTCTCCGACGATTGGAATGGGCGTGAGCACACCTCTCAAAGAACATCTGTTACAGGTAAGAAACCTCTTTTTCTGTAGAAGAGTCTTTGTGTGGCAAATGAGTGCTATTCTTAGGGTTACACAGAGCCAGACCTTATTGTTGCAGGTAGGGACGCCCGGAGACGGGCCGGAGCCAGCAACAGTGGGTTCGTTGCCCGGAGTGCGTAGCACCAATAACAATACCGGGGCGGAGAAGCACACCAAGTTTATTTGAGATCTCAAGCAGGCACACGGAGACAGGCACGTCTCAAATCATGCGCACGCCACCCCCGTTGCAGTGACCCTTATATAGACAGGTTGTTTACTTCAATACTTTTCCCCTTGTAAACGGTGGAAATACTCTCCCCCTTCTCTTAGAGAGCAAACTTTGACCGATTTCCACTGGTACTTTCAAGGCTTGCTATCTGCTTTACTTCCTGGAATTGAGCGATCTCCCTATATGGTCACTGGCTGTGTCTGAGTCTGGAGCAAAGGGGCTTCATCGGCACTCATGGCCTTCCACCCCCTCGAGTTAGCCAGTGACAGATACCCAGATGCAGCCAGGGACACCCACTATAGGTCAGGTCACCAACATTATGAATATGCCACAGAAGGCAGTGAGCCAATGTGAGGCTGGTGTTATTAAAAGAAGATTTGGAAGCAAATAACCTAGTAAGTTTCAAAAGATAAGGCATTTACATGAGCAAGAATAGTATCTGCTACATGTATGTATAGGGGCTCTCTGTCTTCATGGTTTATGGTATAAGCTCATCATCACCCAGGGTTCAGGAAGATATTGAAAGTCACAGTTCAGAGGAAGGATGGCTCAGTGGCAAGAGCACTACCCTTGGACTTGGCTAGTCAATTCCCTGCTCCGCCGTCGATACCCTGTGTAACCCTGAGCGAGTTACTTAATCTCTGTGTTCCCTGGTCTCTCTGTAGAATTGAAGTTATGCTTTCCCACCTCACAGGATTGTTGTTGTGAGGATTAGTACATTAAATATTTGAGGTGCTCAGATACTTAAATAAAGGGTGCTATATAAATACCTTAAATAGACAAATTCACGTACCCTAATAGGCCATGGCAAAAAATGGTTCATTGTGGGGTTAATTGATTATGCCTACTGTCAGAGAGAGGATACCCCAAGCTTGTTGGCTCAATGATCTTACTTAGTCCTCCTGGACTGGATTTGTGTGCAAAGTACAATAGTCTGTAAAGTAACACAGGCCAGAGAGAGGGGGCAATGAAACACAAGTGGAAGATACTACACGCCTATAAGCTAATCAAGCTTTTCTCCTATGGGAGCGCCCTGGAAGTTGGGGAAGAGGAGGAAGAGTTTTATTTCTTCGTTTGGTATTGGCCCATCTCTGAAGTATTTCAGGTGGTGGACAGAAGGGCATGTTAGTATCTTAATAAATAGAGATCAGAATTTATGGGGAGGCTCAATGGAAAGGGCAGTTGTGTTGCCACCCTCGGTCATCTTTTGCTGTGGGGAACAGATGTGCATCACTGAAAAGATGTGGGTCTAGAGGGGTCTCAGTTCATGGCTCGACGCTAGGTATTATTTTCATTGAAGATCTGGAAAAAAAACAAAATCATCCCTGATGAAGTTTACTGATGACACACAGGTTGGGGGAATGGTAAATAATGAAGTGATCTAGGTCACTGAGGGTATGTCTTCACTGGTGCAGTGGCAAGCATCAATGCAGAGCAACCTAGATCACTTAGTAAGCTGGGCACAAGCAAGCAATGTGTGTTTCAATATGGCCAAATATAAAGTTGTGTACCGTGGAACAAAGAATATAGGTCCTACGTAGAGTATGGATGTTGAATCTGTGGAAGCAGTGACTATGAAAAACGTTTGAGAGTCATGGTGGATAATCATCTGAAAATGACACTGACCAAAAGGGCTAACACCATCCTTGGATGCATAAACAGGGGAATCTCAAGTAGGAGTGACTAATTTAATTTACCTCTGTGTATTTGGCACTGGCGTGATAGTTGCTGGCATACTGTGTCCAGTTCCAGTGTCTACAATTCGTGAATGATGAATTAGAAAACTGTAGTTGGATGTAAAGCTCAACATAATTGTGCAAAGATCTGTTTATATGCTGAGCTTCCAAACTGATGGCAAAGAATGAGAAGAGATGAAAATACACTTTAATCATCTGATCAAGAGCTTTCAAGAGACTTATTATTTGATTTGCAGTGATTTCTTAAGGCAACATAAATCTTTTTTAATTGAGAAATAGAAATTATTTATTGGCAAATGTATTTCTCCCCTGCAGCCCTGAGACTTGAATTCCTGTCTTTTGTCCTACAACATCTTTTATGCTTATTACTATCATGACTTTTTTCAACAACATACATATAAAAATGAACTCCCCTGTGTCCTCAGGGACTCTGTGAAGATTTAGAGAAGGGAGGAATCATTGCTATCATTTTAAGTAGGGTTGTAAAGCTATTCAAAAAATTAATTGTGATTAATCACGTCATTAAAAATTAATTGCAATTAATCATGCTGTTAACTAATAGTAGAATACCATTTATTTCAATATATTGGATATTCTCTACATATTCAAGAATATTGATTTCAATTACAACACAATGCAAAGTGTACAGTGCTCACTTTTTATTTTTATTAGAAATATTTGCACTGTAAAAATGAAATAATATTTCAGTTCACCTCATTCAATTATTGTAGTGCAGTTTCTGTCAAGAAATTTGAACTTCCAAATGTAGAATTATGTAAAAAAATAAAACAGCCTGCACTCAAAAATAAAACAATGTAAAATTTAGAGCCTACAAGTTCATTCTGTCCTAATTCTTGTTTAGCCAGTTGCTAAGGCAGGCAAGTTTGTTTACATTTACAGGAGATAATGCAACCTGCTTCTTGTTTACGATGTCACCTGAAAGCGAGAACAGGCATTCGCATGGCAGTGTTGTAGCTGGTGTTGCAGGGTATTTATGTGCCAGATATATACTAAACATTCATATGCCCCTTCATGCTTCAGCCACCATTCCAGAGGACATCCTTCCATACTGATGGTGGGTTCCGCTCAATAACAATCCGAAGCAGTGCAGATGACGCACGTTCATCGTCACCTAAGTCAGATGCCACCAACAGAAAGTTGATTTTCTTTTTTAGTGGTTTGGGTTCTGTAGTTTATGCATTGTAGTGTTGCTCTTAAAAGAGCTCTGACAACACATTTTATACCTCATTGCTCTCAGATTTTGGAAGGCACTTTAAATTCTTAAAACTTGGGTTGAGTGTTATAGCTGTCTTTAGAAATTCGAATTGGTACCTTCTTTGTGTTTTGTCAAATCTGCAATGAAAATGTTCGTAAACTGAACAACGTGTACTGGGTCATCAACTGAGACTGCCATAATACGAAATATATGGTAGACGTCAGGTAAAACCACAAACCAGGCAACATATTATTCTCCGACAAGGAATTCAGTCACAAATTTAATTAAAGCATATTTTAAACGAGTATTGTTATTAGCATGGAAATATGTCCTCTAGAATGGTGGGCAAAGCATGAAGGGGCATACAAATGTTTAGTATACCTGGCACATAAATACCTTCCAACACCAGCTAAAACAGTGCCATGCAAACGCCCTATTATCGATTTCCAGTAACATTGTAAACAAGAACCAAGCAGCATTATCTCCCCATAAGTGTAAATAAACTTGTTTGTCTTAGCGATTGGCTGCACAAGAAGTAGGACTGAGTGGACTTGTAGGTAGTTATGATTTACATTATTTTGTTTTTGAGTGCAGTTAAATAACAAAAAACCCCTACATTTGTAAGCTGCACTTTCATGATAAAGAGTTTGTATTACAGACTGTATGAGCTGAATTTAAAAATACTTTTTCTTCTGTTTATCAGTGCAAATATGTGTAATAATAAATATAAAGTGAGCACGGTATACAGTATGTATTCTGTGTTGTAAATGAAATCAGTATATTTGAAAAGAAGAGAAGCATTTATAAAAATGTTAAATTGGTATTCTATTATTGTTTAACATTGAAATTAAAACTGTAATTCATTGTGATTAATTCTGTTAATCAAGTTAACTCAAAATAAATTAATCATTTGGGTTAACTGTGATTGACAGCCCTAATATTAAGCTTGAAAGAGGAGCTATAATTTCAGATAAAATAAAAAAACAAACTTTTAAAAACTGACTAATTGTTGAAGGAGGTAAATTTCCTAATCCTTGCATTTTGGGTAATTTTTGCAGTTTGATATGGATCTAGACATTTCACACAATTACATGGTCAGTGAAAGATCATATAATCTCTATTTTTAACAGACCATTTTGTATCATTTATGCATCAATAAGGATATGAAGAAGAAATGTATTGTAGAACTTCTGGAAAGCAAATTTAATTTAATTTGGAAAAAAATAGTTTCCACACTGAAAGTTGCATGTGTTGTGTAAAAGCCATTTAAAATGAGCCATAGATAACCTTCAAAGAGTTTATAACCTGAGATACCCCAATGGAGCAGAAACTGTGCTGTTGCTGCTTCTTGTTGAGACACCATTCAATGAGAAACTGAGGAACTGCATAGGAGGGTTGTTTTTTTTCCTTCTTTGGATGTGTTGGGTGAGGGGTGGGGTTAATATTCACCATTTCTCTGTGTTAGAGAAGAGACAAGACCTCTTAGTGTGATGTGACATTTAAGTTGATGGGAACCTACTGCATGTTTGTGACTTGACTCAAACTGTGCCTTTCTTTCATTTAGTTAATTCACTAGGGAAAAGAGCTTGTAAAAAAGGAGGTGTGAAAGGTGTAGTCGAGTTGCTGAAACCCTCCCAAAAGAAATCAAAACTACAGTGCTCAAAATGCAAGAGCCGTGCATCAATGGCAAATCGCTGCAGAAGAGAAATGGATATTTCCCGCACTATTTACACATCCCTTTATTTTGTTTAGTTTCTGCTGGCATTTCATTCTTGTTAAGTGAGGGAGACAGAGCTTGCTCTACTTTTTCTCCAGTAAGAGCTGATTTTTCGGTTTTTTTCATCCTGTTTCTCACCTTGATTTATCTAGTCAGTTGAAATGCATCTCTTCATCCAGTGGTTAGGGCACATGACGTGGACTGAAGCAGCCTGAGTTCAGTGATAAGTTCAGCTTTCCCATGTGATTTTTGGCAAGTTACTTAATTTACCTGTGCCTCTGTATCCTTGTGTGTAACACAAGGATACCTCACAGGGGTGTTGAGCATAAAATCATTTAATAATTGTAAAGGGCTCAGATATTTACACTGCTCAGGACCACTAAAGACTTTAGATAAAATGATTAGGGTTTAATACAGCCTCTTATTCTTCTCAGGTAGATCGCGTCAGTACCATGTAGTCTTTTGGAAGTGGGGAAGAGCTGTCTCTCAACTGAGAGCTTAATCGGGTACTAGTGTGTGCAAGATCCTCTGAAACAGAGGTCTTTCAGATAAGAATAATGTTGTTTGTTTTTCTCTCTCTCTCTCATTCAAACAAACTCTCTCTCTCTCTCTCTCTCTCTCTCTCTCACCTGGTTCTCTTCATAAGAACAGATAATTGCCCTAGCGCTTTTAGCTAAAACTCTCATTTTATGCCATATGCCAGTTGTCTTTGCGGCCACCACTCCAGAGATGAATGCATTGCAATTGATGCTGCTTATATGTTACCTGGGCAGTATTTTGGGATCCTTTAGGAATGAAATTGCTTTATTATTTATTTAAGCACCAACAAAGTGCTTGGTGCTGAACAAGGTACAAATGAAGAGTCCTTGCTCTCTGCAGCATAAGGTGTGATAGAAATAGTCACTGGGATACCCAGAAGAGTGCAAGTTCAGTTTTTTAATGTAATGTACATGAAATATGTAATTGTTTTGGACTGATACTCATTAGAGAAGGGCATTCATCTCAATATAAAAGTAAAGGTCAACTCTCAGCCCCAAACATTTGCCTGTCATGTAATTTTAGACCCTTCAGAATTCTGTTTTTACAGGACACAGTGTTGAACTTAAAAACAACTTGATCTGACAATCCTGAAAGCTAACAAATTTGAAATGAACATAAATCCATTGAGATTACAGGATTCTTGCAAAATAAACCCCCATATTTTGATCTCTAAATATAATCCATCTATAAAATGTTTTCATTCATTTCCAGCAAAGTAGGAAAAGCAGCACTCCCTGTCCCCTTTCATATTTGCACCTTTTCAATTGACGTGACTGTGGGTGAGTGGGTTGCTGCATGTTAATGCCAGAAAATAATCCACTCGCTGGCTCGCTTCCCTGCTGTGAGTGAATATAGATGAAGGGAAGTTCAGTCAATTGCATGTCCCGTCTTGTGCATTACTTTAAATTTTACACATATATAAAAAATAAATTGAATAATCAGAGATTAGAATGGGACTGTCTCCTGACTGCCCAGAAAGAAGCATCCCATTTTATAAGCCCAGTTAGGTAGACTATCATGAATAACATCTTACATTTGTGTGACACCTTTCATCCCCAGGAATGGCCAAGTGCTTGAACTATGTATGTGCAATATCACAGCTATCTAGCCACCTCTGAAATAGGAGACCAAATAGAGGAACGGGACGCTACCACCTATGTGTGACGAGAAGAACTTTGACTAAAGACATTAGGACAAATCCTATTAATATGAAATGTCCGAGAAGAGGAGACTGGACCTTCAGTTTTAATGGTTTCATCCAAAGTAAGCTGTATGATGCTGAATTTATCAGCCTGAGAGGTCATAGTACCAAATTCACAGTGTCCCCGATATAACCTGGTGGTTCCAGTGAGTCTGGACGTTTCATATTTAATCCTCAAACTACTCCCTTTGACATAGTTTTCTTATTACCCCGATTCTATTGGAAATTCAGACATTTTTCTTCATTGGAGCATCTTAATCAAATGCAGTGTCTCAGCAAGAGAAGAAAGTCTCCTGCTAAAGATAATTGGGTTAGTTTAAGACTACTAGGAAGCCAGCAATCAGGTTTTCTGAATCTAATTTTATCCAGGACTTTGACTACCCTGGATTTGTATGTCATTGCTTTTAAAAAAAGGGCTTGAGTTTGTAGAGCACCCAGCAGATGCTAAGTAGCAATGGAAAGTGCGGTTCAGAAGCACCAAGGTTTTCAATGGGGGTGGATAAAAGCACATGGAAACATCATTTTTTTAAAAAAGAGCAAACTGCCAAAGTGGATTATGTAACCAGCAGCAGGCTTCATTGTCTGGTGGCTTGCAGAAGACTTCAGTTGTCCTGAGAAGTCACTTCTGTCCATCTTCAGTTCTCCATTAATAATTACTTTTTGTTGAATTTGTCATACACTTGAGTCAAGAGGCTTAATATTACAAAATGCAAGATCTTGAATCAGTATTCAGGGTGTTGACATTCCATTTCACCTGAAAGACTTGTAGAGATGGGTGGAGGGAACATGGGTTGCTCTAATCTGTTATGGACTTTGTGGTGATCTAAGACAGAAGCTCCTATGTGCTAGGAAGATACTTTTTTAATTGAGCTGTACATATGAATTAATTGGTTTGACAAGTCCTTGCAGTTTTATACGCTGGGGATCCAAAAATAATATGTCTGACACCTCCAATTATTATTTAATTTTAAAAGTATGGTTCCAAATAGCAAGTAGTAGTCACCAAATTTTTTCTCTGAAAATCTGTTTGCACCATCCAACTTCTGTGTAAAATGAAATAATTGTATAGATAAAACATGAATCATCTAGGCCATACAATGTATTAACACAGAATGACAAGGTTCTCCATTCAGTGCTGGCCATTAAACTACTTCTGTTCAGTTATTTAGGTAACATGAGACCCATTTTCCTTAGTTCCACAAACTTCATTACTGATTGTTTTAAAAGTTATAGAATAAATGTGATGGCAGCACTATCTCTGTTGCTTTTAAACATCAAAGAAAGCATCAATTAAACTGGGAAAATCCAATGAATAGGGGTCAGGAAGTTTTAGGGGAGAGTGGGGAAAAGCCTATTACCTTAAAATGCATAAATTTCTAAGTAGAAAGTTCCCAATGGAAAAAAAACAGGTTGGAACAACTATTAAAATGTATATTAGTCAAGGAACAATAAACCAGTTTTCCCTTTATTGCACTTTCTCATGGCAGGTACACTTTCAAATGAGTTGTGATTTACCAGATGAGCTTCGATACCGAGCCCTGCAATAATGAGTTCAGCAAAAATTGAAACGATAGAGTAATCACCCAACGGAAAAGTTTAGAATGGACAATGACAGCATTCCTTGCTTAACTCTTTCATTGCCGTATCATTTGCCCCAGTCCTGTACTTTTCATTGTTCTGTATAGATGCACATCCTAAGATTTTAGGATTGCACATCTATTTAAAATTCTAGTTTTTCAGTAATAAAAACCATGTTCACTTGCACTCAGTAGTTGCGAAACAAAAGGCTAATGAAATGTCTCACCTTGTCCCATCATTGCAGTGTTGGGAATACAGACTTCCAATCCTGTTGGGGCATGTTTATAGTGAACTCAAGACAATTGATAAGAAGTGTGGATAAATGGAAGCATTTTAGTCTAGTGACTAGAACAGTGGGTTTTAGCTTGTAGTCCACAGACCCCTGGGAATCCAGAGATAGTGTCTAAGGGGTCTGTTAAAAGGTTGTCTTTACCATAGAATAGTGGTCTTCAACCCCTTGGGTCCACAGACTATATCTGAGATTTCCAAAAGGGTCTGCACCTCTATATGAAATTATTTAGGGTTCCACAAATGGAAAAGGGTTGTAAATCTCTGCTTTAGAAAAGACAAATGCAACATGCTCTATTCTCTGTGGCTGAACTACTATAATAGCTTGTGAGGAGTAGCTGTATCCATAACCCTACCATTTACCTGTCCTCCTTCCTTTTGGGCCCACTGCTTACACATCCCTAGTACAAGACCTGAGAGTATACAATTGTTCATGGGCTTTAGATGGGAGGAATGTGTAAGGGATGAAGTCTTACAACTCCGCTTTTACCCCCATATTCTTGCACAAAGGCTATGTACTTTTTGTCACAGTGGGCTCACCAGGCACATCCATTGTGCTGAGTCAAAGGGAGGGGCCTCCCTTTGACTCTGCCTGCCCTTGTTACTGGGGTGGTCTTAATAAATTGGCTTCCTGATCACCTGAGCAGGTCTTCATAGGTTGATCTGATGCAGTGGTTTTGCCTCCATCAGCGAAGACTAGCCCAGAGTGGGTTAAAATGGGTCATAATTAAATGGAGTCTTGATGTAGGCAGGGCTGAGTATAATAAAAGACTTATAAGTAAAGTCTTGATACAGGGCAATCTTTTACAGCAAACCTGCAGCAAGATGAGTGTATGCCTCTGCTTAAACACTTTTTAACGAACAGCCCTTGGATGTCCTGATCTGATCCAGAAAAGAGGAGTCAGCTTCTCTTTAGTTAGCAAGATAGGCTTTGACAGAGCTCAAACAGCTCTTGGTACCATGTCCATTGGGCTGAGTAGTGCTGTAGCTCTGCTGAATTGAAAATAATTTTATGACATGTAGGCTGCAAGGTCAGGATCAGATTCTGATGGAAAATATTCTATTTCAGCCGCACAGTTTATTAAAAATTCATCGGCACAAGTCTGAAAAATGAAACATGCCTGCGTGTCAATATGAACTCCAGCAAATGCCTGAAGCTAGGCTCCAGTGAAAGTGTTACCAAATAAAGATCAATGAAACAATATTTCTAGAATACACAGGGAGAGGATTTTGTTTGACAAAACTTAATATTGCGCATTCTGAGAATGAGAACAAATGTCTGAAGGGTTTAAATCCCTAGTGCCTGAAAGAGCTTTGCAACCTTTACAGGAGCCTTTACTTTGGGATGAGTGTTTGACCTAGGCAGAGGAAGCAGTAATAGGGTCAGTAAAATCTTTAGGGCCTGCGTTTGATATCATTTGTGCCAGTTTAAATCAGGAGTTTGATATCAGTGTGAGATTAGAATCAGGTTTTTAGTGACTTCTGGATGGGAGATTGATAACTGGTAAAGTGTATATGGATGGGCTTGTTTGTGAGGTGAAAACCTCCGAGAGCCAGCCATTTCAATGCCAACTCTGTCCTTGCCTTCTCCATGCTTGCCCCCATTCTGCCTTGAAGTCTGAATTCACAAGTCTGTATAACCAGGAGTTAGGATCCTGCATTCCAAAATGCTGTTGGACAAAATCAGAGCACCCCTTTGGAAAGAGTGTTTAAAGAATCAACTGCTGTACTCCATTATGAAAGTTAAGTCTGAAGCTAGAGAAGACAGTAAAAATGTATAGACTATCACTCCCCCCTTTTCACCCAGTGATATTGGTGGAGTTGGCTTAGGTTCTTAGCTTTCCTTTCACAAGTCCTAATTCTGTCTGGCTTTTCTCACAGACTTGCTTTATCAGTGTTCTCTGCACTCCCTGCATTCAGGTCGCAGTACAGCTGGTTGACAGATGAGGGGGAATTACATTTGTTTTTCTTTGAACAAACTGTATTAATTAAAATGCCTCCCACTAGGCTTTCACTTTTCTATAAGTAGTGCATATTTCATTAACATTTGCTTTTAAAAGCCAGCAGGATCATAAACTTAAGACTGCTTTAGCCTAAATGCTTTCCAAATTTAATGTGCATAATATAACTTCTTGGCACAGCCGTAAACACAGGCACATGACTTCTGGTGCACCACAAATGTGTGTGGTATTTTTTAAGTATGGGGGAGGGAGGTAAATAATGGCCTTCGGTTTTACCTGCAAAGTAGACTGTCAAGAACAGACCAAACAATTAAAGCTAAGGAACCAAGTTATAAGAGAGTGGATTTCAAGTGGGCTCCTCTGCTTTACAGGCATGATCACTGATACTGTTTCGGTGTGCTAGGACTGCAGTGATTTTTCTTGCTGAGGAGTTGCATATCACCTACAATCAAGAGGCTTCCTTTCGGACAACTCTTGGCTTAAAAACAAACAAACAAACAAAAAAAACCAAAACCCAAGTCCTTGGGCTTCAGAATCTCACCTATCAAGCTGGAATGTAGTGTCCTCTTAGGACAGGAATTCCCCTGATCGTGCCTTCTCCTGTCCCAGGCTCGTTACGTCTTTTAAAGCATGCATTTGAAGGCTCAAGGGCTTGAACTTTATAGTGGGAGAGACTTGGATCCAGTAGAAGGAAACAGATTGATGCCATATGAAACAGGGAGGATGAGAAGAAGGTTTCCAGTGCTAGTTGGTTTGCTGTAAGTCATTGAGAAGGGAAACTTTAGGGACCTGGAGAGAATGCTTCAAGAATGTGCATCATTTGTAGGCTAGAACCAAGGCAAGGTGCTGACTGCTTTTGCCAAATCAGACGGATCTTTGTTGATACTTATTTAACTAATTATTTTCACTGTTAACTAAACGTGAATGGTCTATAGTGGGAATATGAAACAGAAATATGTCCCAACTGGAAAAGGGGAGTTTGCGTACAGGGTTTCAAACATTTGCCTTAAACCTTCTAGCCCAAGTTCTAAACCTGTAGTGAATGCTTACAGATTTTCTTCTTCAGCATTTCTCTGCATGCATTGACAGAGTAGTATATTTAACTAAAATTCATTAAGTTTTCATTTGTTGGACGTTGCACTGAGGATCCTTTCCCCTTTATTTAAAAATAATTCTGGAAGAATTGACCCTGAGCTATGTGTTGGTATTGATCTTGACTCATTCCATACTTAAACATGCAGTGCAATGTAAACGTTCGTGTTATCAAGGTGCATAATTGACTTAATTTAATACTTTTGCATTAATTCAAGTTAGCAGAGAAAGAAGCTGACCAAATGTGAGTGAAGACGGAATTAGTCTCAGGATTTCAGCGAGAAGCTCCCTTAATGAAAAGTCTAAAGGAGTGTTCACCGCTGAAGGTTGCCATTATTTTAGAACTTATGGAGAGCAGCTAACAATGAAAGTGATTGTGTCAGAGTCCTGTAGACCTAATTAGTTTTGGAAGGTTAATGGTGTGGAGGTGTGAGGTGGATACATTACATGTGAAACCTTGGCTTTTGCTGTTGTGCTGCAAACCCAGTGTGCATCCTTGAGTAAGGGACTTCCAGCTATTCCCACTCTCCAGGCTGATGATACTGAGATACATGGGGTGAACCCAGACTCCAGTGATGGGAGTAACTCTCTTATTGGTATCTCTCTCTGCTGGCCGGAAGGATACAGATACGAACCTCAGAGATCACCTATGGAGAGGAAAGATGTGGTGAAGACAGCTATCTTGAGTGGGGGGGGGGAGTGGAGGGGGAGTAAAAGATGCAAGTAGTTTTAGCAGGAGCCATAGCTGCACGGAAGAGAAACTTACCGGAACCCCCCTCTGCCGCCTCAGAGGACACGCTGCAATTCATGTCTTGGGTGACGTCTCAGCGGGGGTGCAGAAGAGCTCCTTGCTACACGCTGTTGCGCTCTCCTCCAGGTCATCCTCCATCTCCTCCTCATCGATCACATCCTCATCCTGTTCGGCTCTGGCATTCAGTGGATGAGGGGGGGCTGATGTATCCACAGGACTCTTTGCAGTGATTGTGGGGTCCCCACTGAGGATGGCTTCGATTTCCTTGTAGTACCTGCATGTAGCAGGCGCTGATCCCGAATGGCAGTTTGCCTCCTTCGCTCGGTGATAGGTTATTCTTAGCTCCTTCACCTTTGATCTGCACTGCACAATGTCTCTATCATAACCTCTCTCTGACTGGCCCGAGAAATTATGCCATATGTATCGAAATTTCGCCTGCTGCCGCGTAGCTGCGCCTGCACAGCAGACTCTCCCCAGATGCTGATCAGGTCCAGCACCTCTGCCGTGCTCCAAATGGGTGCGCGTCTTCCACGATGGGCCGCCATTGCTAGTGAAGATCGGAGCTGCACTCCACTCCACGAGGAAGAGAACAGGGAGTGAAACAGAGGAGAAATTCGAAAATCCCAGGAATCGAAACAGGGCAGGGACTGTTTCGTCACGGCCACAGAGCGGGTGGAGGGAAGACCAGAGAGGACGACTTTGGAATGCTGGGACACTTCTGGAGGCCAATCATTGCGCGGTAAGCGTACACACGAGTCGAAAGGCGCAACAGCTGTTCCGCGTTAACTGCTACCACCCTCGTCGAGGTGGTTTTTGTATTGCGCTTCAACTGGGCTGTTGACGCGCAAGAGCCCTATTGCACGTGTGTACGCTGTTGCTGTTATCGCGTGGTAATGACTGTTAATGCGCGATGAAGTGATCGTGTGTACATGGCCTCAGAGTTGTTAGCATGGGAGGCACACCTAGCTAGACAATGGATCATGTTGCAGAGCCCAGGTTTCAAGAGGCCGGGGAAGACAAAAGAGGGAAGGAAATCTCATCCTGTGAATGTGAGAATGGGGTTCACCCTGGAATATCCAAACCCCAAGGATGTAGTCAAATTAAGGTCCTATGCTACCAAGACCAAGGAGATAAACCAAAATCAAGCAGTTAAGTGTTCAAAAATCCAAGAAGGCATTGAACAAATGGCCCCACTGACAAACTATCTGTATTGAAGACATAACAAAATGAATTGTGAACACATGTTTGTGCTAACTGGATGTCAATGTTAATGCTGATAACTTTTGTAATTGATTTGTTACTCAGGGATAAAAAAATGTATCCAATGCTTTTATGTTTTGAAATTTTTGAAATTTGTTAAGAGCTGTAATGGTACACAAACAAGTTTAATCCTTTTGTGATGCAGTCAGTAGTGTCTAGGTGACATCCCTTTCTGCATCACTCTGACGGTGGGGGTGTGAGGCTGTCTGGATTTAGGGAACCATTTATGATATTATTATTGTATTAATATTTTATAATTGTTATAATCCATAGGAACTATGCCATGTTTGGTGTCAATAGAAAGGTAGTAATTTGTGGGGAATGATTATATAGTTTATGTGTAGGATTCATATTCATATTAGAAGTTAGGAATATGATTGTTATATTTGAATTTGTGTGAGTCTGGGGGAATTTCCCAGACTGAATGTCTACCCAGCCATTGTCCCCTTAATGGCCCATTAAGGAACTCCCCAGTACAATGGGCCAAAGGAGAAGCCTCTTGAGCCACTAGGATTTGAACATGTGACTCAACTCCGGTTTGATTGGAGAGAACTGCACACAGCATGGAGAAGGCCAGAGGTGATAAAAGGCAGCAGCCCCGACTCCATCTTGTTCTCAAGTCCCCAGTATACAGCCAACACCCATCTCTGGAACTATTCCTCTGAGACTGGACAAAGGATTGAGGCCCACCCAGGTGCTGGGTGTTTACCAGAGGAACAAGCCTGCAGACTCCAGAGGAACAAGCCTGCAAACTCCAGAGGAACAAGCCTGCAAACTGCTTTACATGAACTTTAAATCATTTGTATGTATGTGATTCGCTTTGACCCTTTAATATCTCTCATACTTTGCTTCTTTTCATTTTATATTAAACCTTTAGTTGTAGTTGCTAAAGGATTGGCTATCAGTGTGGTATTTTGGGTAAGATCCAAACCTCTATTGTTCTGTGTGCTGTGGCTGGCCCTTTGGGGTCAGGAGAACCTATTTCTTTAAGGGACTGTGTGGCTAGGTGGGAGCTGGAGGAGCTGGAGTGCAATAAAGGGAGCTCTTTCTATTTTGGGCAGATTTCTTGGTACCTGGTGTGGGGTGCCAGAAGCCTGGTTGTGATTGATAGGGAGACTGGTTTACGTACCACCCCTCAGTGTGTGGGGAGTTTGGCTCCCAGTTTTGCCGCTTGCCCTGATTTTTGTATGTCCAGGAGGGTATCCCAGGAGGCCCCGGTCACAGTGTCATCTCTCAAACCCATCACCACCGCCCCCTAGTCCCTAATGTGAAGAGGCACCTCTGCAGAGAATTCACAATGGGAGTAGCTAAGTCCTAAGAAGATGTCCATATTGCATGAGTGAAAGGAAATGTTCTGAAAACCAGACTTCAGTTGCTCCCTAGCACTCATGTTGAACACCAAAAGAAACTCTCTTCTGGTGCTCCACTTTCTTTTAGTTAGTTTCATACTGGTTCCTCCGTGGCACAGCCCTGACTATATGTCATGGAAAGTGTTTCCATCTCTTAGCGCCTGTGCCAGGGCAACCATCAGGAATAAGTGGCTGCAAAAGATGGTTCATGTCAGAAGAACAGGTCAAAAATGGAAGGTGGCAAATAGACCTGAAGATGCTCAGCATCTCTAAAAATCATGTCCCATTTCTTTTCTGAGATTTATAGAAACATGGATTTCAAGCAAATGTATATATTCCCCATGTCTCCTATGTTAATGGGTAAATGGCTATTTTTTAATGCAGCATTTTCTTTTCTTAGATGAAAGTTACCCTGTATCCTGTTCCTTAAATATTTGCAAATAATATACAAATGTGCAAAAGGACATACTGCACAGAATGTGGTGTTCAACTGTGCCAGGAGAGGATAAGCTCCTGCATTCAACGTCTTGCCAAACTGGGGATTTTAGGTGAGATTGAGATCAACTCAGTAACCTGCCTTAGTTCCAAGGGGAAGCAAGTTCATTAATTAAAGCACTAATTCAATCCGCAGATCTGCTTCACCCAACGGATAAATAATTAAGGCAGAAGGATGGTGTTGGAATAATGAAAGTGAATGGCACAGTCAACCTTTGTGAGAGTCTGAAGTGTTTTAAACAAACAAGGAGTCCTGTGGCACTTATAAAGACTAACAAATTTATTTATCGCATGAGCTTTCGTGGGAGAAAATCCCACTTCAAAGCATTTGACAAAGTGGGATTTTCTCCCACGAAAGCTCATGCGATAAATAAATTTGTTAGTCTTTAAAAGTGCCACAGAACTCCTTGTTTGTTTGTCTGACCTAGACTAACACGGCCACCCCTTTGGAACGAGTTTTTCCTGATTTCTCCCCCAAATTCCACTCCCAAATGTTCCTGGGCACATACACACAATTTATTAGAAAATATACAGGAGTACTATACTGATAAATATGGGTTCCAACAGGATGTTCCAAGTGCTTTGATCCTTGCCACAGAAAACAGACTGCTCTGTTTGTAATCAGAGCAGTTCAGAGCACTTTGTACCAAGCTGTGTATTCCATGGATCTAATATGCACATGTGCGCTATAGTATTGTCAGCCACTAAAAGAACCATGATAGCTGGCGTACAATAGATATTTAATTTAAATGTTTTTAGATGCGCTTGTTAAGCTCTTTAGGATATTGTGTGATTCTAGAGGCATTATGTAAATGTAGGTGGTTATAATAAAAAGCATGCTTTTGAATTTTCAGTGTTTCTTTCCCCTTTTGAATTGGTAGTACCAAAAACAAGTAAGGATTTTACTCAATGGATTGCAAATTATCCAGGGGATTGAAATCTTTGCTTTCAGATATTACACTGGGGTCTAATCTATTCACTACTTCCTAGTTAATAATACACACGGCTCATGGGCTCAATATCCCTTAGACTACTGATACAGAACAAATACCACCCATTCATTTGTTTTACTGGTAAAGGTTCAGTAATCAGATCTTCTTACCTCCCGTTGTACTCAGAGTGCCTTTTTGGCATCCTCCGCCTCTTGGCTTCAATAAGTGTTCTTTTCATTATCTTTTTAATTACCCCCAATCCAGTCCTGGAAATGTACTTTTTGCCTTGTTCTCAGGAGTATTAAAATGAGCAATTCCCTTTCATCATAAAAGATCCATCTTCATTGTAATAATAGCCATTTTAGAGAACCTAGCTATGACATATGTGTTTCCTAATGTGGTAAAAATACAATTCAGTCTTAGAGGTGAGTTTACACTTCAGCTACACTACATTTTTGCCATCTACCCTACCCAATGGCCTTCAAATCAAGGTATGCATATCCATATGGATATGTGCGCTATTGCCAGAAGGTATGCAAGAAAAATCCTGTAAAATTTTGTTATTAAATGTCTGAGGATAAGCGTGTCGTGACACGAATCCCTAACAGGATGGATGTATTGCCAACAAGTTTTCAGCAAAACAAACAAGGAGTCCTGTGACACTTTTAAAGACTAAGAAATTTATTTATCGCATGAGCTTTCGTGGGAGAAAATCCCACTTCATCAGATGCTTGAAGAACAAGTTTTCAGAACTCTTCTTTATCTGAAGCCATGGTTTACATTATCCTTTAGCCCTTTGCTTTTTGGGTGCTCCACTCTTTGCCCTTTATATCCAAAAGGAAAGTTAATAATGATGGCTTCCCTTTCTTACAAAATGACTGGTAGCTTGAGTCTCACTGGCATGGGTGACTTTTGAAGCTTCCCCTGGGGAAGGCAAGCTCCCTGGATCCTGCCCCTGCCCCTCCATTCTCCCCCAAGGATAAGGTCCCACCCCAGGCCTCTTCCCCTACACCTCACCAAAGTCAC
Source organism: Pelusios castaneus (assembly GCA_007922175.1). NCBI lineage: Eukaryota > Metazoa > Chordata > Testudines > Pelomedusidae > Pelusios > Pelusios castaneus. Next base: position 16,151,488 of record ML685785.1, on the reverse strand, counting down.
TGCATGAGTCTGTGGCCAACTTCCTGCTCCCCTCCTTCCCTCATCTCTACCTATCCTTCCCACTCCCATTCCAGCATGAGAGGCAGCTGCCTATGTGCCCCTCCAAAGGCAGGACATGGGTCAGCATGGGATGGAGGCTGGCTGCTGTAGGGTGACTCACTCACTCAGCCTCTTCCTCCCTCCGTGGCTGGGGCAGTGACCAGACCTAAGTGGAAACAGACCCCCCATCAGGAAGCTTGGGAGAGAGACAGGAAATTTGGGAAGGAGGAAGGAGGGGTGCAGACAGCCAAGTGAGAGGAGGTGAGCAGGGGGAGAAGCTCCATATCCCAGCAGAAAGACCGGGTAGGTGACTAGGTAACCTCTGTCATGTGGTTCTCCCTCCCCCATAAAATCCCAGTCTCCTTTGATCCAGGACGATTGCATATGAATGGAAGGTTAGTTGTGGAAACACTTTGCATTTGCTGCTTCTTCATTACATTGTGCTTACCATTTCCCTTATCTGGAAAACAAATGAGTATCTTTGAAGGGAGAAGGGACTCTTAATTGATTACTGAACAGGGTGGGAGGCAAGGGGAAGAAGGAAAACATCTGCCTGAGAGGAATCAATCCACTCAGATTAGGGTCAGGCAGTCTGGAAGCCCAGGTAGGCAGATTCAAAGGAGTAGCCATGTTAGTCTAGTTCAGCAAAATAAATGAGGAGTCTTCTGGCACTTTAAAGACTAACAAAACTAACAAAAATAAAGTGCCACAAGACTCCTCTTGTTTTGCTAGAAAGGCTAGTGTCAGTCTCACACTGAGCTTTATATGCTCCATGCCGGTAGATTCCTGGGTGGCTGAAGGAACCAGGCTGCATGGAGCATAAAAGCTTTGTCTTTCCAGCACAGAGGCTAGATGGCAGGAAAAGAGGTGTGGCCTCCACACCCAATCAGGGAAAGCCTTGCCTCCCTGTGTTTCAGTAAACTGTGCCCATGCTCACTGGTAATTTAATTTCAACCATTCTGTAAGTCCCCCATCTTCAAAGAATCTGACAAAGTGGGATTTTCTCCCACGAAAGCTCATGCGATAAATAAATTTGGTAGTTTTAAAAAATGCGACAGGACAGTAAATTCGTGGATGACACCAAGCTGGGGGGAATGGTAGACATGCTGGAGGGCAGGGACAGGATCCAGGGAGACATAGACAAATTGGAGCATTGGGCTAAAAGAAATCTCATGAAGTTCAACAAAGACAAGTGCAAAGTCCTGCATTTAGGACAGAAAAATCCCATGCACTGCTACAGGCTGGGGACTGATCAGCTAAGTAGCAGCGCTGTAGAAAAGGACCTGGGGGTTATGGTGGATGGGAAGCTGGATATGAGTCAACAGTGTGTTCTTGTTGCCAAAAAGGCCAATGGCATATTGGGCTGCATCAGTAGGAGCGTTGCCAGCAGATGGAGGGATGTGATTATTCCCCTCTATTCGGCTAGAGACATGGTGGAATCTCCATCTTTGGAAACATTTAAGGCCCGGTTAGACCAGTGATGTTGCTGGCTCTGGGCACACGGAGCATGTGCCCCGAATCCCAGCACCAGTGCACTGAGTCTGGCAGGGATCCGGGGGCCGGCTGCTGTTGACCCAATGCGGCCACTGCCTGGATCCAGGGCCCAGCCGCTGCTGGCCCTATGCAGCCCCCACTGGGATCTGGAGCCCAGCTGCTGGCGGCCCGATGTGGTCCCCGCTGGTGACTTAGGGCCCGGTTGCCCGATACGGCTGGGGCCGGGGCCTCGGGGCCCAGCCACCACCAGCCCGATGCGGCCCCCACTGGGGCCAGGGCTTGGCCACAGGCTGGTGGCGGCAGGAGCCCGATCCAGCCCCAGCTGGGGACCCAGAGGATGGATCGCCCTCCCACCTCTCCATAGAATCATAGGGCTGGAAGGGACCTGTCGAGATCATCTAGTCCAACCCCCTGCTAAAAAGCAGGACCACTCACACTAAATCACCCCAGCCAGGGTTTTGTCTATCCGGGCCTTAAAAACCTCCAAAGATGGAGATTCTACCACCTCCCTAGATAGCCCATTCCAATGCTTCACCACCCTCCTAGTGAGAAAGTTTTTCCTAATATCCAACCTCGACCTCCCCAGCTGTAATTTGAAACTATTGCTCCTTATTCTGTCCTCTGTTACCCTCGAGAACAGCCTAGCTCCCTCCTCTTTGGAGCACCCCTTCACGTAGTTGAAGGTTGCTATCAAATCTCCCCTCCCCTGGATTGGGCCCCAGATCAGGCCCCTGGGCCCAGACCCCAAACCTCTTTTTGGGGCAGCGATACCCCTGGGTTAGACAAAACCCCTTGCTGGGATGATTTAGTGGGAATGGTCCTGCTTTTAGCAGGGGGTTCAACTAGATGACCTCCCTTCTAGTGCTAAGATTCTATGATTCTATGACTCCTTGTTTGTTTTGGTAATTTTATGTTAGCAATGTATGTTATCTTAGATATTTCTTTGCTTCACCTTCTTTGGGTATGGTATTTTGGTTCTCTAGCATACTGACTAAAGCAAAGGAAAGTGATTTTAGTAACCTGAACTCATCCCCATTGAATGGTAGTGGTTTTCTCATGATGACATCAATAAGCAGATGGTACGCTGCTCAGAACAGCTTCATTTTTACGGTAAACTGCAGAGACAGCATCTATCTTCTTTATTGCCGTTTTGTTCTCTGTGTCCTACCAGTTTCATACAGTGCAGCCTTGCACAGTTGTCACAGAAAAGCTACCAATTCAGCTACGTTATCTCTCCATGGAGATGATGGAAAAAATATTATTTAACTTCCCAGCTCCACAGCCACCACCTATCTTTCCTGTCAAATTGCCCTGGGTGACTAGACTCGTGCAAGGCTGCTATAATGTGACCTTGGCAGTAACATTTGAGAGTGATAAAACCAGTAAAATGGTGCTCAAAAGCTTTTATATGAGGCTTTATGACAAAGATGGACTGACTTGCTTTTTGTGGTAAGAAATTATGTTTTGGAACTAAAAGCTTATGTTACTATCACTGGCAGATATTAAGGGCATAAGTTTAAATAAAACACCCTTGATAATGATCCAGTTATAGAATCATAAAATCATAGGGCTAGAAGGGACCTCATGAGGTCATCTAGTCCAACCCCCTGCTAAAAGCAGGACCACTCTCACTAAATCACCCCAGCCAGGGTTTTGTTTAACTGGGCCTTAAATATCTCCAAAGACGGAGATTCCACCAGCTCCCTAGGTAACCCATTCCAATGCTTCACTACCCTCCTAGTGAGAAAGTTTTTCCTAATACCCAACCTCGACCTCACCAGCTACAACTTGAAGCTATTGCTCCTTGTTCGGTCCTCTGTTACTACTGAGAACAGCCTAGCCCCCTCCTTTTTGGAGCACACCTCCAAGTAGTTGAAGTTTGCTATCAAATCCCCCCTCCGTCTTCTTTTCTGCAGACTAAATAAGCCTAGTTCCTTCAGTCTCTCCTCGTAAGTCATGTGTCCCAGCCCCCTAATCATTTTTCGTTGCCCTCCGCTGGACTCTTTCTAACTTGTCCACATCCTTTCTGTAGTGGGGAGCCCAAAACTGGGCACAGTATTTCAGATGCGGCCTCACCAGTGCCGAATAGAGGGGAATAATCACATGCCTCGATCTGCTGGCAACGCTCCTGCTGATGCAGCCCAATATGCCATTGGCCTTTTTGGCGACAAGAGCACACTGTTGACTCACATCCAGCTTCCTGTCTGCCATAACCCCCAGGTCCTTTTCTACAGTGCTGCTACTTAGCCGATTGGTCCCCAGCCTGTAGCAGTGCATAGGATTTTTCCATCCTAAGTGCAGGACTTTGCACTTGTCCTTGTTGAACCTCATGAGGTTTCTTTTGGCCCAGTGTTCCAATTTATTTAAGCCTTCCTGAATCCTGTCCTGCCCTCCAGTGTGTTTACCATTCCCCCCAGCTTGGTGTCATCTGCGAACTTACTAAGCATGTAATCTATCCCATCATCGAGATCATTAATGAAGATGTTGAACAGAACCGGCCCCAGGACCGACCTGTGGGGCACTCCACTTGTTATCGGTTGCCAACTAGACATTGAGCCATTGATTCCTACCCACTGAGCCCGTTGATCTAGCCAGTTTTCTATCCACCTTACGGTCCCCTCATCCAATCCATCCTTCCTTAACTTGCCAATGAGAATACTGTGGGAAACCGTATCAAAAGCATTGCTAAAGTCGAGGTATATCACGTCAAAAGCTCTTCCTGCATCCACAAATCCAGTCATCTCATCATAGAAGGCAATCAGGTTGGTCAGGCACAATTTGCCCTTGGTGACTCCATGCTTACTGTTCCTGATCACTCTATTTTCCTCCAAGTGTTTCAGGATGGATTCTTTGAGGACCTGCTCCATGATTTTTCCAGGGATTGAGGTGAGGCTGACGGGTCTGTAGTTCCCCGGATCCTCCTTTTTTCCTTTCTTGACATAGACTCGAGAGAGCCTCTGACTGCCTGGGTTGTTGGAGACATGCTTATTATGCCTCTCTCAAGGATTGGTGGGGAAAGTTTTACTTCACTACTTTAACCTCCTCCTCTCTCTCTAATCTCACAAATCTCCTCTGACTACTTAGCCTGTTATTCTTCTAGCTATCAATCCTCCCTGTCATACACATGCACTGCAGTCTTTGCCCTTAATCTTGTTGAGACAGCATTGACATATGTTATGTGGTGACAGGAAGTTATGTTGAAATGCAGTTGCCTTCTCACCTGGCCCTGCTGTTCAGATTCTGGGAACCTGCTATGGAGATCATATCCCTCGAGTTGTATCCTCATTGAGATAGCTTTTGTTTTTAACACAAGACATGAAGTTCTCTTGGGAGCAGTTCTGGTATTACAGCTTTCACATGAGCCTTTGTCCTTTTTCCGAAAAAGACATCTCTCCAGACAGGTACAAAATAAGAAAGCACTTGACAGTTGTCTTCAAAGAAGTGCCCCTAAATCACAGAGAGGTAGCCAGCACGGACCGATGCATGTTGTGAAAGATTAATAAGGAAATACTGTGACGACATTTACTCAGAACCATCTCATGAGTTTTTATCTAGGGAGAACAATTTTATGAGACTTTCATACAGGTAAACATTCATGGATCTTGAGAAATGGTAAAGGCAGAGTGCCATAAATATTCCTACCAATGGGTGCTACAGTCCTTTAGAATTTCATTTCCTGTTTAGCACCACCAGCGAAAACCAAACTCCCTTTAAAATGATGTTGAGAGCGGATATTCTGATTCTAATCTGATAGTCATGATTTTTATTTTATTTTTCTCAACCCTGACAGCTTTGCTTATCCAAAGAGTTCTGAATTGCAAATGACAAGTTCAAATCGGGCTAAAAATAATAAAATTAAAGCTTCTTCTGATTTCCCCGTCATCCCTCCAGGGTTTCTACATTCTAGTATTAGTTTCCACACAGCATGGGATCTAGATGTTTTACAATATAATATAAAATGTGTGGTGTAGGAGTCTGCCTGAGACTGATTTTTTATTGGAAAGTTTCATCAAAAGCAGGTCCACCATTTTTCTGAATGATAGGGCAAAATATGTTATTTTGCCCAGGTTTAAAAAGAGAATTCTTTCAACCATTTAGCTGCGAAGCTCTACACTTTCCATGCTTTGGGGAAGGTACTTGAAATTGATCAGGAGAGTTGCTCTGGTGTCACAGCTGTGCCTTTGGCTGTTCGCTTGGAAAATCACCTCTGTTTTGGCCAAGTTAGAAATCTTTGAAATGTTTGTCTGCACATGCTCAGTAGAGACTTTCTAAGGTTTGGTAGCTAAATGTTTTGAAGATTCTGTTGGACTGGACATGCTCAAACATGGAATGACCAAGGCTGAACTTCTGAATTTCTTTGTAATTCCTCTTCCTGGTTGCTCTGATGCTAGGCCGGGAACTCATAAGAATGGACATACTGGGTTAGCCTAATGATCCATGTACCTTAGTATGCTGTCTTCTGACAGTGGGTTGATGCCAGATCTTTAGAAAGTTTAACAGGACAGTTACTGAGTGATCCATTCCTTGTCATCCAGTCCCAGCTTCTGGCAGTCAGAGGCTTAGGGATTGCATCACTGACAATGTTGGCTAATAGCCATCGATGGATCAATCCTCCATGAATTTACCTAGTTCTTTTTTGAACCCAGTTATATTTTTGGCCTGCATTGCACCTCTTGGCAACAGTTTTCACAGGATAACTATGTGTTGTGTGAAGAAGAACTTACTTTTGTTTGTTTTTAACTTGTTGTCTATTAATTTCATCAGGTGACTCTTGAGTCTTTTGTTATATAAAGGAGTAAATAACATTTCCTTGTTCACTTTCTCCACACCACTATTCATGATTTTATTCATGAACTCTTGTATTGTCAGTGCCCCTCATGATGGATCTAGAAATTATGCTCTAGGAATTATTTTGGATGGCTAGGTTTCCTCTCCAAGAGAGATGAGGACCGTGGCTATTTGGGAGAGCTCTGTAGTTGAACGCCTTGCTCTTCTGGAACCAAAGGAGTCAACTGAGGTGGTTTGGGCACCAGATAAGGATGCCCCCTGGTAGACTTTGTTTGGAACACTACTGGGCACACTTCACAAGAGGGGGCCTTGTGCCCAACCCAGGACACACTGGAGGGATTATATCTTCTGGCTGGCCTGGGAGTGCTTGGGAATCCCTCAGGAGGGTCTATAACCTATTGCAGAAGAAAGGGAGTTTTGTCCTCCCTACTCTTCCTTCTGCTGCTGCAACTCTCACCAGGAAAAGTGGCATGGAGGAGACGGAGGAATTATTTTGGAGAAGTTCTATGGCCTATATTATACAGGAGGTCAGACTCTCAGTGGTTTTCAAAGATAGCGTTGGGACCCAGTACTGGGTATTGGGTTCTGGGCATAAATGATTTTTTTTTCAACTGGGTCCCAAGAAAAAAAGTTTGAAAACCATGGGACTAGATAATGGCAGTGGTGCCTTCCGGCCTGAGAATCTATGAGCACAGGCAGCACAGAAGAGAAAGCTGCCTCATTTGAATCAGTGGGGACAAAAGCAGGGCCTTCTAGGGAGGTGACAGGGGAGTGGAAGTGGGAGACTGCGATGGAGTTTGGAGTGCAAACTCTAGGACTGAGACTTTGTGGGTTAGGGGAAGACTGTGACTGGCCAGACAAGGAGACTAAAAAAGAACCAGGGTGGAGATTGGTAAAGGAGGTAGTGGAGGGGGAAGAAGACGGCTCTTGGAGATAGAGCCAGAGTGAGAGGAGAGCTGGAATAAGGAGCCAGGAGAGACCGGGATGAAAAATAGGGATGTGGAAAGAGATAGGATTGAGACTGAGACAAGGATAGACTGGAGGGGATAAGGACAGAAGAGTCTGAGTGCTAAAGCGCACTCCCTTCCAGAATCTAAAATAAAATCCAAGATTCCTGAGTCTTGCCATTACTGTTTTGTCAACAAATACTACGAAACCCACTAGCAAAGTTTCTCATTCCCCTCTACTGCTGTTCCTCACTGCTCACAGTTACTCCATTAGCTTAAGAGGCAGAAATCTCTTCAGTGGATCTCTAAAGGTTCCAGGCCTGCTGATGAAATGAACATTGTAAAGGTTGCAAAGTCAAGTACACAAAAGTTGAGACATGCCAGAATTAAGATCACTTTTTTAACCTCAATTTGCCTCTCTTGTGTGTATAGATTATGCTAATCTTTTATTACATGCTCACACACCTTTTAAAATCTGGAATCCTTGTTTCCCTTGGTGCACAAGATAGTTGGTGTTCTAGGGATGAGTCTTTGTATGGGACTCTTCTTTCATTTGTTGCAGAAGTTGGAAGGCATTTAGTCAGTGAAGCAGTCTAAGAACTACAGGAAGAGAAAAGATAAGGAGCAAGCCAGACCCCTAGGGAAACCATGGTCAGTATTTTCAAAAGATTTAGGATGACTCAGATTTTGGTTGGCCAATTTAAAAGGAGTCTGATTTTCAGAATGAGTGCTCAGGACCTTCTTTTAAAAGGCCCTGAGCTGTGTGCCCGGAAGCAGTCATTTCTGAAGTCTTAGGCACCTGTCTCTGAAATAAACTGGGACATCTTTAATGAAAAGGGGCAGCTTTGAACTGAACCCGGAAATTAAAGTGGCATCACTCTAAGTGTTTGAGCATAGGAAAGTGAGAGCATGTTTCTGAATACCTTGGGTAGATGGCGGATGGCAGCAGGCAGATGTCTTGAAATAAACAAATGGGGGTAACAAATACCATTACAGTCAATATAGTATTTATGAGAACAATCTTCTGTTTTAAAAGGTGAAATTGACAATAGTGCATGTACCATATCATCAGCTGTTAGAGCATTTGGTGCACAGCACAGGCTGAAGTAAAAGCGCTACACTTGCAACGACTTGGTTTGAAAAAAAATAATTTTCAATTAAGCTTGAAAGACAAAATGTAAAATTAACAAACTTGCAATTAATTTCAGTAGTGATTATGTAAAAATTCCAGGCATGTAGAAGATGAGGAGTGTAGCATAATTAGTTGTGGGATTTTTGGGGTTTTTTTTTACTGCTATAATTACAGTGATGAATATGCATGAAGCTGTTTGGGAAGTAAAGCACAGCAAGCAGTTGTATTTAATTAAACTTTTAGCTGTCTTAGCTATGGCGGCTGCTCTTTGTTTTAATGCCATCAAAACTATCACAAAACTCCCAGAAAAGAAGTCATACACTAAAGTATGAAAATGGCATTTTATGATCCATTTTTCTTAGTAATGGTCTCCAAGGTCATCTATCATTTCCTAAGCCCTGGGTAGCTATTATGATTCGGTTTGCCAGCACTTGAAACCTTCATACTAGACTTGATCAAAGCAAACGGCACCTTTTTATTTTGGGAGTATTTAAAAGAGAGAGTCAGTTCAGAGTGTCATGTAGATAAGAATGAGATTTGGGAGCAGGTTTGACCTTACCAACGTTAAGAATAATTCCATTGTTGTCAGGGGTATAAGATTAGAATCAGGCCCTGAGTCTCCAAAACTCTTAGTTAAGAGCCTTATCGGTACAAAACATGCAGGAATTCATCTAAATGATTAAAATGAGCTAAATTGGAAAGGGAGCGAGAACGAAGTCATAAAAGCACTGCGATTCCAAATGTTTCCTGTATTATGCTTAGTCCAGAAACCCATGTGATTCCGATTCTTCTTTCCTGATGTGTGTGTCCAATCGATTTTTAATCTGATGGGTAGACGTTTGGGTGAAAGGCAAATGCTTTTACGCTGTAAGCCACGTTTCCAGACTTGTACTGCTGCTTGGATACAAGGATTTTACACCGCATATGAAAAATACCATGAAATGTACTTTTGGTTTAAATGCTTAGACACTGGAGGATAATTAACCAATTGCATCATAATGTGCTTTTGCTTTTGTATTGATGGATGTTAAAGTATCCCAAATCAGGATGGAAGCAGAGAAAAGAGCACAGACTGGTAGCCTGAGCATAGGACTGGGACTCCAGGAGTTCCTGAGTTCTAATACCATCTCTGACACTGATTTGGTCTTTGACAAGTCACTTTACTGATCTGTGCCTCCCCTTCAAATAAGGATAATATTTACTTACCTTGCAGGGCAATGAAAGGGATTTGTTAGTTCCTGTCTCTAAATTCTTAGAAGAAAAGGACTCTAAAATACTATTATGTAGGACTGGAAATAAATCAGTCATACATCTTTCTATTTAATCATGTTAGTAATAGCATAAAAAAACTTTTTAAAACTTTAATTTTAATCTTTTCCTAAGAAGCAGTTTGTTACAGATGTCTGTACATCATAAACACACATACATGTGTAGCCAAAAACATTCCCCTGCGAACAGACACAAAAGGCAGCCGGCTTCTCTCAAGCATAGAAATCAATATCCCTTTAACTTCTTAAATTCCGTATAGTCATCCAATTTTTGTTTAACTACAGTACTACAATTTGATTTCACCTATTCACCTTTTTCTCTGTCAAATACGTCCATAAATTCTTTTTACATGTATTCCCTCCTCAACTTTAGTTCTACTCTGTCCAACAATCTTAAAATAAGTCATTGAGCTTAATTTTATAATAACCCATCGCTATTTAAAATACTTCAATCATGTCACTTCTTAATCATCTTTTCTCAAGGCTAAATAAATCCCACTTTTCTCTCTCTCTCGATATTTAAGTCCCCCTTTTCCCATTTTCTTTGCTGTGCTCTCTTCAACCTAATTCTGTCTTGCTTCAAATGAGCTGACAAAAACTGGACACTGTACTTCCGCTGTGGTCTCACTAAGGCTTTATAAACCAACAATACAGTACATTTAGACTTGTGTTAATGCTCTGCTCGTGTTATAAGCCAGCATCCTATTAACCTTCTTTACTGCTGCTACGCAGGACCAAGAATTTGTCAATACAAGATGATTTTCCTTTGACATGTTCCCTTAATTCAGTGCTTTTTAAACTGTGCTTAGCTGTACTAATTATTTGTCTGCATCTCTCAGTGCAATATAAAAATTCATACCTAGGCTACCAAAATCTCTTCATTTGTCCTCATATAATCATTGTCTTGACATAGTCATTAACAATCATGAATCCTGCCTTTGAATATTATTTTTGAAGTACTCCTTTTTTGCACTGTGCACAAGTATTTTTCTGATGTAGAATAATGCACGATTTGATATTAATTCAGGCAATCAGCAGTGGTTAAAAGGGAAATAAACATTTCCATGCTTTCTCTACAATAAACAAGCTCTCCATCTTCAGTAAGAGCAAACCTGGCACGTCCGCTTCTACCAGACTACCAATGCTGGATAAAAAATCTTGTGCCAAATGCAGAAGTTTCCACCATTCTGTAATTAAAGCAGTTTTTGGCGTAATTTGTTAATGTGAAATCTTGCTTACGTGAGACCAAATCTTTGTATAATATGTACGTCAAAGGGGAATAAAGATTCTAGCTAGACTCCCGGGTACTGTAATATCTTGATTTACTGTCAGAAATGCTATATGAATGCCATCTACAAAAATAAATAAAAAATCCATATTTTCTTGCATACTACTGAAGTAGATGGTTGTCTTATTCCTTTACATGCCCATGATTTCTTTGCAAGGGATTAGAATGTATAGAATTGCCAATGACATATGTACTTTTTACTGATATTGGCATTAGAGCAAGATCCTGCAACAAGTGACATAAAATTCGAATAATACCTGAATACAGAGGTCATTGTTAGGTGTTAGAGGTTTTTTGTTACAGGTAGAGGTAGTGCGGGTGTGTCAAATTTATTTAGAGAAGAGGGGCAAATTCTGTACCTAGTACCAGTCTGTGGATTGGAATATACATTCTGAATATCATTTCCCCCACTGATTCCTCCCCCTCTCTGCGACAGGCCATGCAATGACATAGCCGATTGACTGCATGTATGACATCCGTGGAATAACCGCTCAGGTATTAATTATATATAGCTTTTTACATCTTGGAGGGGATCAAATCCAGCCCAGGTTGGTAGCGATTGAAAGTTTGAGGGTTTTTGGTGGGCTGTAGTAAATGAATTTGTAGACTGGATTGAGGCCACCAGAGGACAGTAGTCCATATTAGCAAGCTTATAGTTTCAGCAGGAAGACTGAGGACTACATGGTTCTTGAAGATAGAACTGTTCTTTTCCCCCCATGGGGTGCCAATACCATCCAGAATGACAATAAGGCCACCAGTATTGGCAAGTGTTTGTGCTGTGGATAATGTAGGAGTTCAGTCTGCATGATGCTTCATCTGGCACCTTGCCTCCTACCTTCCATACCAAGTTGTGCTGTCAATCATCTCACAACGGGATCTTGGTCCAAGACTGGGGCTCCAAGATGCTACGATAATGCAATTAATAATAAAGTATGACTTTAGTTTTAATAAATGATAAAAGGAACCCCAATTTTTTCTGAACCTAGCTAGCGTTCAGCCCTATTGCTCTGGTAGTGCAAAGACCTGTAGAATGAAATTTTTCTTGTGATCAGCAAAATGATGGACTATTAAGAGAAAATTGTCACTGCTACCCATATTAATTTTACACACATACTAGAGATAAGTTAACGTCACCCTATTACAGAACTAGCAGTAATCCATGAAGCATTTGCATTATATAGTAACATCATCGCTTACCCTCTGACATTCAGTTTATAAGTGACCTGATCACGCACAACTGAGCAGGTCTGCTGTTCCATTCAGTGCTAGGCATGTTCATTATGACATAAAAGTGGTGTGTCATACAGATTCCTGGGATCCATCCATGGATTATAGCAGTACAGTGCTTCAGACCCAGATTGATGAGTATCATGTATTATCTATGCCACTCCTGTAGATACATGAATGTCCATGTACAATCTATTCTACTTAATAAGATCCCTCAGAGAACCTGTTTAAATTCAGTGCTAATAACAAAGACTGATGCTTAGTGGGAATGGCAGTTGGAGGATTTAGTGGTGCTTCAGTTTTCTGTTCATCTTCATCCCCAAGGTCCCCTCCTCACCCCCCGTTTCCTTTTCTGCTCGCAGTTTTCCAATCCTTCACTGTGGAATACAGAAAGTAAGTAGCTGAAATCCTCATACAGTGCCCGTGTCATGACTAGTAGCTTGCCTCTTCCAGAACAATCATGCATGCTGGTCTGTCACACCACATATCTGATAGTTGCCCTGTCTCCTGGGCTGGCAGCAACCCCCATAAGTCTGTGTTGCAGGAAATATAGCCTAAGTCCATGAGCCTCCTCAGCATCATGGTGGGTCCCACACTTCCTGGGCAGAAGCATTGTTAGTAAAACCCTGTCTGTTATTATCTAGAAATTCAAGCTGATTGAGACAATTCTATTGTGTTTAGCAAGGATTATAATGTGTTACATACTTCTTCGTTTTTTGAGTTATTTCCTTGTCCTGTAGTCATCAAAATCTTCTTCATCTGAAGGTTTCATGGTAGCTGGCTTGCTCAGATAGATAGGCACTTCAAATTCCTTCACAGATGGCTCTGTTTGCTGTCTTATGGTTAACAGTGCATGTAGTCTGTCTAATTTCCATTCACTAAAAAAAGAGGTTCCAGGAAAATCAAAATGACCATTAAACGTACTTTTAAAAAAACCTCTTTCTAAAGTGAGCTTTCTGCTACTGCTGAATTTCCCAGATTGGAGTGGCATTTATTTCACTGTTCTCAAATGTCCTCCCTCTCGCTGCACGAACATGATTTCTTTCTTTCAAATGGTCATATTCCCGCATAAGAATAATTTCTCCATTCTGAATAAATGTCATCATAGAGACGGATAGTTGTAAGGGAGCTGTAGAGTCATGGTATTCCTCCCTAGTCAGCTATCAATCAAGCATATGGAGTGAGAGAGAAAACTTCTTGTGGAGGATCGTTCCAAGTCCCCTCCATTCAGCTTTTGGTTCTAAATCTATTTGATGCTCATATTAATGTTCCTACAGAGAAAAGAATTCCCTTTTCCAGTTGAGTGTGAATCAGACATTGTTTTTGTGTTGGATTTTCAGTAGGATTAGCTGGCTTAAACCACAAGCACATAAAGTTGAACCAAACCAGTAGGCAACAGAATGTCAGCCAGAGTGTGACACTGTAATCTGAGGCAGTGTTTTTTGGGAGAGACAGTGGCGTGTTGAGCTCTTCAGATTTAAAAACCCAAGCCCCACTCTGAGTGTAGAAAGTGCATACCCAAGCCATAGGGTGTGAATTGAAGCTCAGGATTACTCAAGATGATTGTTGAATTGCTGTGAACCCTGGATATGTATACTGCTGTTGATGACAAAGAAATCTAGGTGCAGTATGTAACCCAAATATAATTTATGCTTTTGCAGTAAAACAACTGGAAACCCTTTGAACAAAGAGTTCAGTTAAATTATTGCCGCTTTTATGAGAAAAGAAACAAAAAGAGTCTAGTGAAAGGTGTAGGCCATGTAAATCCTGGCTGAAATATTTTTGTTTAAGTGCAGCTAACAATTACAACAAATCAAAATAGTATTTTTTGTTCACGTTACATGCTTTGGACACTTCTATTTAAGGAGAGAAACTCATCATGCATACAATGTGTGCTGTAAAGGGGTAAATGCAGCAGGACTTCCCAATCATGGCTGATTGTGAGCTGTCTTTCTCCAGAGGCACTAAGAACCCAAACCTCCCATAGATCCTTACAATTAGTCAAGTTTTCCCTCCCCATTAATGCATGTTCAGTTACTCCAGTTGAGCATGACTGTTGTAGCAAATATTTGTGACCAGAATTTTTCAAAATGGCTAGCAAAATACTTGAACCGCATTCACTTATTTCAAGTGCACAAAAAGATTTTACTCATCCAGTATATTTCAGCTCTTGAAATTGGTACCTTTTGATGTGACTGTTGTCTCTTCACTAATTAAAAAAAAAAAGTGGGTTTTTTTCCAAAGAAATCGATATTTTATTGTAAAGATCCTATTGAAGACAAGGCAAGAGGTAGCTTTAACTTTGATGTAACTGGTCAAGATTTATAGACTTCATGATTGCAGAGGAAAGCATAGAAATGAGACCCTAGCATATACTCATAGGCGGTCTTAGCGGGAGGGCAACTGCCCCGGGCCCCCCAAGGTGAGGGGCTGCAGCCGGGGGTCGGTGAGGAACCGGGGAGCTGTGGCTTGGGAGCCGCAGGCGGGAGTCAGGGGGAGGGGGCGACGGGGAGCCGTGGCCGGGAGTCAGCAGGGGGCGGGGACCCCTTGGGGATATGGAGGTCTGGCGGGGTCTTGGGGGGGGGGGCAAAAGGCAAGGATGGGGGCCACCCATGTGGCGTGAGAGGGCCCTGTCCTTGACTTTTGCCTCAGACCCCGGAATCACTAAGACCACCCCTGCATATCCTAAACACTCAAACTATGAGGCAAATAAAATGAACCCAGAATGTTTGGTTTTGTTTTTAAATCTCGTGACTGATTTAAAATCTCGTGATTTTTCAGAGCCCAGTTAATTATTTTCTGCTCTCTGTGGTTGCCAGATACTCCCACTACTGTTGCTTTCACTAGAGTTTTATAAGGCAGCTATTTTGTGTTAGCGATTTCATTGCAAAAGATACACCTATTTATCCTAGTGAAAACATAGCCTATGGGGAAAGAAAGTCTTCCTGGCTAAAGTACCAGCGCTGGATCTCAGGACACCTGGATTCTTTTCCTGGCTTGGCCACGGATTTTGTACATAACTATAGTAATGTCACTTAATGGCTGTCCGCCTCTTTTTTTTTTCCATCTGTAAAATGAAAATAATGTTCACCGGCTTCATAGGTGTTTTGTGACTCTTCATTCATCTTTGCAAAGCACTTAGATGTCCTCTAAAGTACGGTGCTATGTTGGTGCGAAGTATTATACTCTTCCACTTCCTGTCTCTGCGGCAGACAATAACCACCTTGAGGTATGATTTCTATAGCAGTGATGAAACTAACAAGAATATTTCAGGTAGCAGCTGCCTGGACTCAGAGGATCTGTGGTGCCAAGGCAGCATAGGGTCCATGGCAGCCCTATTATATTGATTCATCTTTCAGACTCGCAGGCCAACTGGCTCCCAACTGCCCTCTCAGGACCACAGTAAAGTTGTGGTGGGCTCTTGAAACCCTGAGATCCTCAAGCCCAGTGAAATCTATATGGCGGGGCTGCCCCAGAGCCACAGACCCTGGCAATCCTGGGATTCCTAGCAGCCTACCAGGAAGCGAAGCCGGGTTCCACCCATCTATGATTAAACAAAAGTTCATCGAACCCAAGATGTTTCCACAAGACGCTTTGGGTTCGGCAAATTTTCCAATGATGATGTTTTTTCAAACAGTGTCTGAGCAGGTACTAATTTCTGTTACAGCACCTGGGGGAAAAAATGGGTCTGAATGAACTCCAGGAGCTTTAAGGAGGCAGAATGCAAAGTAACCTGACTAGGAATTTGATCAGGTTATAAAGTTAAACATCCCCAACACTTGAAAAAATTTCCAAGAATTCTTTTAGCAAATCACACAAATACTAGGGATCTCTGTGCCAGATATGGCAATTTCTTGGACACACCTTATTGAATGAAGTTTAAGTATTTTAGGAATTCATTGTATTAAAATGCAAATGTTTGTGTTATTTTGGGATTGTATGTAATGTTTCTAGGGAGGAGACCTAATTAATGTAAAATTTGGGAAGTGTTATGAGCTTCAAAGGACTATCTGAAACAAAGTGAACTTTTAAAGTTAAGTGGGTTTTCCAGGAAATCTCTAGTGGGAATTGTATGTAAGTTATCTTGAATAGGGGGCCTTTGTCTATTGAACTTGTACCCACAGAAAACCCCCTTGGTGAGATCTGAAGGACTGTTTACTTGTGAGAGCCCTTTTTGGAGTTGAGTTGATCTCTAGGTAGCTTAATGTAGGTAGGGTCTTTTATTGGTGGGTTTTTTTTTTTTAATATATATAGTTTCTTTGTAATGCTTTAACATAGGGGTCTCAAACACACGGCCCGCGGAGTTACCTCCTGCGGCTCTGGATGAGACCTGGAATCCAGAGGCTCCCAACCCCTGGCCCGAGGGCCAAAAGTGGCCTGCGGGGCTTTTCAAATGCCAAGCCCCTCCGCTGGCTGGGAGCCAGCATCCGGGCTGCAGCCGCCTGCCTCCCGACCGGGGTCCTGCCGCCGACTGAGCTGAGCTTGGTGTCGGCAGTGCTTCTGGGGCAGGCTGCATGCACCGGGCCGCATCGCCTGCCCCCTCCTCCTCCCCCCCTGCCCCACAGGAGCGTCATCAGCCACTGCTGGGGAGGAGCCAACTGCCACCCGGGAGCCGCGCCACTCACCAGAGAGCCCCGGGTCCGGGACAAAGCTCAGGTGCGGGCTGTCAAAGGAGGGTGGGCTAGGGGTGTGGGGAGGGTTCATGGAGGCTTTGTGCTGCTGGGGGAGCTCCAGGGAGTCCCTGGGGGTGTCTCTGCCTGGCCCATTTCCTGCCCTGTCCCAGCATGCAGCTGGGAGACGGACTGTGGCTGCTGGCCTCCCCTCCAGGCTGGCTGGCTGACTGGCTGTTCTTTCTTTCTTTCTTTCTTTCTTTCTTTCTTTCTTTCTAAAAAAAAAACTTTAAAAAATTTATTTTTAATTAAAAACTCATTGAAATTCAATTAATTAAAACCAATTCATGAATTATATTTACAATCACTTTGAAATCAATTATTTTTAAATTTAATTTTAATTAAATAAACTGGTGGCCCTGTTGTATGAAAATGTTTCAGTGATGTGGCCTTCAGGCCAATATCCTAGCCCTCATGTGGCCCTCGTGGTGATTTGAGTTTGAGATTCCTGCTTTACCACTTAGAATAAATATGCTTGCTTAGAAAGAGCAGTGTGATGCTTTATAACTGTGGACAATTAAGCTTCTTATAGCCTTTGAGGAAGGAAGGCAAGGCAGCCCTACTGTGGTGCTCTGCCAGGCTTCATAATTCACAGTCCAGGCAGGTAACTGTGTAGTCTGGAAGTACCCTAGTTTGCTGGGAGAGAGAGATATGTGTCTCTGTCCAAGAGAGGAGGTGGTGAGAGAGTCAGAGATCTAAGAGTAGTTGCATTTGCTGGACCACAGAAGGGGAATAGAAGTGCAGTTGCCCTAAACTGTGACACTCTGTTTCATCCCTCCTCTGACAGACGATACCTCAGTGCTCCCGACAGCCACCCTGGAGAATCAGTTCAGAGGGAAGCGTGTCACTTACTGACTCACCTGCATCTGAAGATTTCCAACACTGGCCAAGTCCAACCCTGTTTAATAAAAGGGCTCTGAAAAGATAGCATAGGTTGAGAGGATGCTACTGCTGTTCATCGTGGAGATAATAGTGACAGAGGTAAAACATTTGAACTCCTTCTGGTGTAAAAATAATTCTGGTGAATCCTAGGAAGAACGGCAAAGAGGAAGATTTGTAAGTGAAAACCACAGTGTCTTCCAGAGAATCCCAAACTTTAATACATTTTCCCCACATCAGTCATGTTACCGCTTACCAAGCAGATGCTGCTTCCATTCAGTGCTAAAAATTGTTGTCTTCCTGGGTTCAGGCCTTCTTTGGGCTGTTAGAAGTCCCATTTATATGCAACGAGATCTGACTGATTTTGTTGTGGAAACTGCCTTGTTCCCTTATTTTGCTCTGTCATATTAACACAATAGCATGTTAATGTTTTAAAGGTTCTGCAGAGCACTCTTTTCTTTGATCAGAGAGGGTTTGCCAAACACCAGGCTATGTTAAAGCTCCCTAAGGACAGATTTAGCATTGTTGTTGCTTTTTATGTATTACTTTTTCTTTAAAAATATCAATTGATGTGAGATTTTTTTAAAAACACCTGAGTGTGTTATTTAGGCATGCATAATTTAACACCCAAATAGAATAGACTCTCTCATGTGGTGCCAGCTGGTTATTAAAGGTCTTATGGGGATAACATACCTTGCCTAGCGGTGCATTATACATTAGTCTTCATCACAGTAGGCGTGGGTATGGAATGACCACATGTAGTGAAAGGAGCTAGATCTGGTGAAGTTCAACAAGGACAAGTGCAGAATCCTACACTAAGGCCAGAAGAATCCCATGCACTGCTACAGGCTATGGACCAACTGGCTAGGCAACAGTTCTCCAGAACAGAGGCTTACAGTAGACAAGAAGCTGGATATGAATCAACAGTGTACCCTTATTGCCAAGAAAGCCAATGGCATATTGGGCTACTTCAGTAGGAGCATTGCCAGTCGATCGAGGGACGTGATCATTCCTCTCCGTTTGGCACTGGAGTGCTGTGTCGTTTTGGGCCCCCACTAAAGAAAGGAGGTGGACAAATTGGAGAGAGTCCAATAGAGAGCAACAAAAATGATTAGGGGGCTGGAACCCATGAATTATGAGGAGAGGCTGAGGGAAATAGGCTGGTTTAGTGTGCAGAAGAAAAAAGTGAGAGGGAATTTGACAGCAGCCTTTAATTACCGGAAGGGAGGTTCCAAAGAGGATGGAGCTAGGCTGTTCTCAGTGGTAGTAAATGACAGAACTAAGAAGCAATGGTCTCAAGTTCCCATGGGGGAGGTCTAAGTTGGATTTAGGAAAAGCTTTTTCACTAGGAGCCCTGGAATGGGTTACCTGGGGAAATGGTGGAATCTCCGTCCTTAGAGGTTTTTAGAACCCAGCTTGGCAAAAGTCCTGACGGGGTGGTTTAGTTGGGTTTGGTTCTGCTTTGAGCAGGGGGTTGAACTTACTGAATGACCTCCTGAGATCCCTTCCAAATCCAATCTTCTATGAAAGGATATTTTTCAGTGATGGCAGCAATATAAGATCTGGTTTTAAACACCAGGCTTGCTCTGCCCCTATGGTGAGTGCAGAGGGTGCACTTTGTGAAGCCGTCATTATAGAAGTCTCGCTGGAGGACAGCAGTTGCAGGGTCGGCCAGAAAACCTTTGTTAGTGTTGGTTGGCCTATGCTGAGCTTGCAGGGCTATCTGCCAGGAAAAAAAAACATCATTTTTCCTGCAAGCTGAGCAAATCTGATATGAAACCAGAGCAACTTAACAAATATGGAACCTCTTGATGCCCTTTCTATAGTCACTTTTCCCCTAAAGCATCACTTTAAACCCCTTCTGGGCTTGACTCAGGAATCAGCCCCACTCCATCTGGTTGCTCTGATCTGCTCCTGCCCAGCAGGCCCTGCACTCTTTGTGGGCTGTATCAGAGGGTCCCAGGACACTTGTGGGAATGATATTTGTCATTGATTTGCGCCACTGCATCCTCTGATCCAGAAAAGCTTTGTGCCTGCAGGAATCAGTGATGCAGACATAATAAATATGTACCTCTGTTTCTTAATCAGGAGAGGCTGAGGTTAAATATAACTGACGGGACCACTGGGGGAGGGGGGCATACTAGGTTACCTCATGGGTCTTCTCTCTTTCCTATTTTGATTTTTAACTCATGGTCCTAGCGTACTAAGGGTTTCTAAATCATCAGAACAGTATTTTTAGAGAGGAAAACCATGTGGGCTGTTTATCTGACAGTATTGTTCCTCTTCTCATTTCTAGACAGAAATAGGGTTCATAAAAGTCATAAACCAGTCACAATACATAGACTTTGTGCTAGCAGTTTTTCATCAGAGCTGTGTTTCTTAACACACAACCCTTGAATGATTAGACTGTGTTTAAAAGCTGATTAAAAATACATTCCACAGTGTGTCTAAATCACCCCTAAGCTAGCAGTATTCCTAGCCAAGTACAGCTGACTCTGCAGGCTCAGTAAACCCTTTCATTGCAATTCTTTGAGCCTTAGTATTTCTCTTCTACACCAACTGTCCATACTGCTAATACAACATCTGGGAAGTACTTAATTTGTCATTTCTCGCTAACACTGTGCATATCTACTCCTTACCTACTTCTGGCCCAAAATAAAGCAAGTAAATGTGTGATTTAAAGTAAAGTAAACTGTGTTATTCTGCACAACAGCCTACATTCAGCTGGTTCCACCTAAGCTGTGCATGTTTATATAGGCACATAGATTTTATCAGTTTAGACCCTCCAGAATAAATTAAGTATCTGTGCTTTTGAGACTAGCACTTCTTTGATGAAAACAGGTAGATGGATGAAGAGTGCACAATTTCTCCATCTTCCCTCAAGCTTGTGTACCTCGCCCTTTATTTAATGGAGTGTTTTTTGTTTAATTGTCTGTTATGTTTGGAAAGCTTCCCCTCTCCCACCTCCCAGAGAGTAAAATGATTACAAGGTATATTAGCTAAAAAGCCAATCTTCCACAGAGGTTTAGATTGTAAACCAGCATCACAGACTAGTGACTTTCTCCCCTCGTGATTTAAATCCACTATTTTGCTGGTTTGAGCAAATTGTTTCTTTTTCTCATTTGTCTTATGCTACTAAAGACTTTTTAAATTACACTAGGAGAAGTACTGAAAAAATATATTATGCGGAGCGTCATGCCTTGCAGAAAGCGGGACAATAACTCCCACCTCCAAGCTTGTATGTACCTCAGAGTTTTATTCTTATCTTTTTCAAATGAAAAGATGTTGCGCTTGCACATCAATTTGTCTCTGCTCCCCAAATGAATTTAGTGAAAAATCCACTTGAATGTTCTGCCTTTATTTGCTTAAAGAAACAGAGCTGAGATTGATCTGGGAGACTCAGCTTGGAACCTCCTCTGTTTTGTGGGCTAGATGCTCAACATTCTCACCTTTCCATTAACTCTCTCCTCCCTGCAAATCCCCGGGATTATTTTTCTTCTTAGAATTACCTAATCGCTCTTTCTTCATGGAAATCTCTTCTTTGGCACCATTTTGCTGCATTCTGATTCATATTGGGGCATTTCTTATACAGCTGAGATCAGATTCCAAAGGCGTAGCCGTGTTAGTCTATTCTAGAAAAACAACAGAGTCTTGTGGCACTTTTAAAGACTAACAGATTTATTTGTTGAGATCAGCTATGTCATGGGTATGGTACAGACTCTTTTAAGTATTTATCTTAATTTTCACGAATACGGTTACTGTGCTGTTTTTATCATTTCCACTGCAGTTGGGAAACACTGACTGTGGCTAGATCCAGACAGTGCATAGGTAATATCTGTAGGTTGAGGTCAGCTGCCAACAATGTTGGAGAACTTATATCAACACGGCTAGTGCAGGGAGTCTGACCACCATTTATAACACAGATGCACTATTTAGATGTCATATTGGACACAAGGATGCACCTTGCAATGGTCAAGAGCCTTTTAATCTGGCCTACAAAAAGAATATAACTTTTTCAGTTTGAGCCAGAGGCCTTGTCCCACTTACTAAATCTGCATCATCATGAGGTTAGAAAGCAGTAGAGCATTTTGAAGTGACCTGTGACAAAGCGCATGTAAGTAACTTGATAAAAAGGTTGGAAACTCCCTTAATGCTTTATCTATACTAGGCATTCATATGTAGGAGTCATTTTTTAAATTTCTCTAGTGCAGACAAGCCTTTTTAGTGTAAGGAATGTACAAGAAGCCATGTCTAAGGCAGATTCCTTGAGAGTATCAACACGCACGTGACATTTGGAAGAGAAAAGAATGAGAGAGGAATAGAAACTATTAAATTCCTTCATGTTACCAGCTGAGAGCACTATTAGGAGAATGTTTTTCCTTTTTGTGTTTTGTGCATGGTTTCCATTCTGCTGCCATTAATCAGATCACAGCCGCTGGCCTATCATATGTCCAGGAAGTGCTGCTCATATTCATGGCAGGATGGCCCTCCTCCTTTTTTGTTTTCCAGTAACAATTTCATTTCCTATTTTGGCCTTCATCCAGTTGCAAAGCCTGGGCCCTTGTTTCCATGCTTGTTGGCAGATTTTGGCTTTGCAAGTTTTTACATCACCCTGAAGTTAATTTTAGAACTTTAGCTGCAACCATGGCAACTTAAGTAATTTTTAATTCTCTCCTTGTTTGCTGAGTTTGCTGCTCTGCTCTTTTTCCTTTAACGTTTAAATTGGGATGCAAGACATGCGTGGAACAATTATTCAACCTTGTCTAAAATAAAAAAGGAGGGCATGTGAGAGGTGGGGCTCTTGAACTTCAATCTGCTGAGTCAACATCTGCTCACTAAGGCCATGTACACACGATCAATTTATTGCGCGATAAGGCTCCTTACCGTGCAATAAAGCTGGTAGCGTACACACGAGCATTTTCCCTGTTGCGCAGCAACACCCTCTTGCCGTGGAACAGTTAAACCACTCAAATCGAGAGTGGTTAGCCTTGCTGTTCCGCGGTAATGCTCGTGTGTACCCATTTTGCTCATTAGACAGCCTCCGGAAATGTCCCAGACTGCCAGTTGAGGCCACTCTGGGACACTAGAGCTGTCAAACATGCCAATTTCACTACTCTAGATGAGCAGTGAAATTGAATGTTATGGGAGCTGCCAGGTTCGGCGGTTCCCCAGGACTGAGCTAGGGGGCTGGCCCGAACCAGCTGCCCTCGCCAGTTCGGGCCAGCCCCCTAGTCCAGCTGCAGGGCTTTGGGTGGCGGTGGAGGCTGCGTGCTTAAGGGCCACTGCCCCCACCACCACCTGAAGCCCAGGGGCTGAGCTAGGGAGCACCAGAGCTTCGGGTGGTGGAGGGAGCTGCAGCATGCAGCCCCCACCACCACCCGAAGCCCTGCAGCTGGACTAGGGGGCTGGCTGTGGGCAGTGCATGGTGGGGCAGGTGCCCACCATGCACTGCTCCTTGTATCGCAAAGAAGCGTTCACATGGGTGAATGCTCCTTTGCGATACAAGAAGCACGTGTGTACACACGAAAGCGCTATATTTATAGCGCTTTCCTTGTCCCGCAATAGCTTATTGCGGGACAAGTTTGTCGTGTGTAAATTGCCCCAGCACTACCCAGCAACGGCAGTTACTGTCCCAAGCTCTGCTCTTGTATTGCACAGTCAGGGCAAGAGGGTTTAAATCTTAGGTAGGTAAAGTGCTAGCTCGGAATACTGGACAGAGTACTGTTCTCTTTGTACTGATCTCTTTTTCCTTTTAAGAGCTTGAGGGCACGAATCCCCGTTCTGATATCCACTTTGTTGGCAGTACAGGTTAGGGAAAGCATTTTACACAGACCTCCAGTTACAGTCTTTAAGGCACCTTCTTCCCTGAATTAGACCTTCTTAAAGAAAAACAATGTAGTGACGTGGTGCTACATCAGCTAGACTGATTTGTACTTTAAAAAAAAATGGATGCAGAATATTTTGTTTAAAAGGGCCACAACAGAATAACAAGCAATTTGACAGTGCAATGCAAGGAGTCCATGGTTGATTTGTTTTAATGGAACGTGGAACCATACAAAGACAGAAAACTTGGGAGGTTGGGCCGTTAATCCTTAGCGGAAGCTTGTAGGTGCTACCACAGTACAAATAATAGTGTGCTAACAGTCTGCATGTCTGTGTTTGCATTTTTGTCTCCTGTAACCTTCCAAAGCTGCAGCCGCACTTTTGAACTGATTGGAATTTAAATGTGTTGCTACAGTGCTGTCTTTGTTGGAGATGGACCGTGACTCATGTTCATTAAGGTTACAGATGTCTGCTCCGACTATGTGGTTCAAAATCTTTCTCCCTGATGAAGTGTGAAAAAGCCAAGCTCAAGCAGAGGCTTGTGAAAGATGAATAATAGCCCAGCCTCTGACAGGCTTAATGCCGTTACTCTCAGATCTCTTTTAAAACTTGGAGAGAGTAATTTTGTTCGAGTCAATAAAATAGTCCTCTGAGCACAGCTCAGTATTTTCCTTATCAGCCTTTCCCTAAATTATTCACAAAGTTTCTTACACTCAGAAGCTTCTAATCTGCACATTCAGCATTTCCCAGGTAATAAGGTTTAATAGGCATAAGTGGCAATGATGACCTGTTTATAGTTGGTGCTATCAGAATACATAGATCATGAAATATGAATTTGAGTTAAATCAGCCTGTCCCCTCTTTTTCAATGAAATGCAAGAAACAGCAGAGCAGATGTTGCTTTGTAAACCTGCCTGGGCAGTACATGTCTGTTTCTCACTAAGGAAAAATTACTGCATTATCAAGAAACTTAGTTCAGCGACTTCTGCAGCATGTAAACATTTACAGAAAGTTATTAGAGCAGAACTTGAGTCATATTTTTCTAAACTACTGTCGTGCATCCAGCCAAGATGCAGCAAAGTGTCCTTGTTTACACCTCTCTGCTTATCACATTGTGCTCTGTTTGTATGCGTGCTCCATAAAGCAAACACTACTGGCCATCCCACTGTTCCAGATACAAAAGCTGTGTGATAACTGTATGAGGAAGCAGCACTGTGCCTACAGTATCTCACTGGAAAGCTTTCTTTTCAAATGAAAGGCTTTGGTAAGACAACACATTGATAGAACTTTAAAAAAAAATGAGTGCGCATCCTTTCTGAGAGACGAACATGCATGGCTTCCTCCTACTGAATGACCTCCTGGGTAAAGTATTCTAGATGGAGAGATCTGTCATAAACACTCCAGAAATACTTTGGAAATAGGCATATATACAGCAATAGCATTTTTTCTTCTGCAAACGTTTTGGATGAAGAAGAAAATCTCACCAGAAATTTCTTGCACATATTGATATGAACAAGCTTGTAGGAAGAAAACATGCTGTAAAAATTTTTAATACCTGAGCTGTGGAAAAGTCTTGTCTGCACCGCTCCCCCTTTTATTTAAAGAGGTTATAGTCTTCCTTTCTGGCAAATTGTTCTGAAAATTGACCTTTAAGGGATGCTTATTGTGTCTAATCTTTGTTTGAACTGGAACCTGTTTCTTTTCAAAGAGTGCAAACCAAACAGTACAGACACAATAGGACGACGTGATAGGACTCCCTCATCTCCTGCGATCTGGATTTATCAACTTGGCACACTACAGCCATCCATCAGGAATATTAGATTTAAATGATTCTGTTTAAATAGCACCAAAATGGAGAAAGGACACAAGTAAGTTTCTGTTATGTCAGGTTGTGTCAAACTAGACAGGTCGGCAACCCTTGCCAACCCCCGTGCCAGCCTCTACTCCCTGACCCTCAACTGGTGCCGGCGGCCCCCTCTGCTGGGAAAAAGAACAGCCACAGCTGGAGTGGGAAGGGGGAATTTCCCAGGCACGCCTCAGAAAGAATCCACCCAGAGCAGCTCTTCTCAGTAGCATGCCGGGGCTGGGGCTTTTGGCAGCAGGAGCAGCAATTTTTGCACGCCACTGCATGCCACTCCACATGGGCTCATCGGCCACTCATGGCAAGCGTGCCGGGGGTTGCCGCCCCTGAGCTAGGAGAAAAAAGTAAAACGATTGATTCTCTGCAGTCCTGGGGCCCCTATTATCTACCACAGAGTATGAGAATAAGGCCTTTTGACAGTCGCTGATGCTTTTCAGAACAAATCCTGATCTACAGAAGTAGAGCAGGCAGTGAACAGTGTGTGCCTGTTCCTAGAAACGGAGAAAGACGCTGAAGTTTTCAGCAAGAGTTTTTGGAGAGGAGCAGGGCGGGATACCTTTCCCTGAAGCATCAGAAATTGGCCCATGTTTAAGGCCGGGTTCCTGACTAAAAATAGATCTGGTGTGTCTCACTCTTAGGCCTTGTCTACACGATTAGATTATAGCGCAACTTCTGAACTGCGCTATAAGAAGCACGTGATGTTTATCGCGGTGTAGCGCGTACACACGTCGCTCCTTGTTCCGTCACAGAATTCCTCGCTGTAATGCGCATTTTCGCACTGAATTCTGGGCACGTATCCCAGCGTTCCATTTTCCCTGAGTCCGCACTTGGAATCATGGGATGAAGGAAAGGAGCACAAAGCACCCTGGGTAAACTAGATGTTTCCCATGGTGCAGTGCGTCTCCCTAGCGTCTTCCGCGTTGCCAATAGCAACTCGCGCCTATTTTCAATAGTGTTTGCACGGAGCGCGCCATTGGAAAGCAACAAAATCAGCATCAGCATGGATCCTGCTCTGGTCTCCACTCTCGCCCTCCACATGCTGAACATATCTCGGATGGTTGCTCATTACGTTATGAGCTCCCAGCCAGAGGATGACGCAGAGGAGCAGCGGCTGATTGATGCCATGCAGAGCAACAGCACCGCGTTGCTCAGCACCTTCACCGACCATCTGCACACGGTCCAACGCCGTTTCTGGTCGCGAGAGACAAGCACCGAGTGGTGGGATCGCATTGTTATGCAGCTGTGGGGTGACGAGCAGTGGGTACAGAACTTTTGAATGCGGAAAGCAACCTTTCTGGAACTGTGCTCAGAGTTGGCCCCTGCCCTGCGACGTAAAGACACCAACATGAGATCAGCCCTCACTGTGGAGAAGCGTGTAGCGATAGCTGTTTGGAAGATGGCAACTCCTGACTGCTACCGGTCGGTTGCAAACCAGTTTGGAGTCGGGAGGTCCACCGTCGGAATAGCCCTAACACAAGTCTGCCGAGCCATCAATTGCGTTCTGCTACGGAGGACGGTGACGTTGGGGAATGTTAGCGAGATTGTGGACGGCTTTGCTGCCATGGGATTCCCGAACTGTCGGGGAGCCATAGATGGCACACACATCCCTATTTTGGCACCGGATCATCTCGCTACCGAGTACATCAACAGGAAGGGCTACTTCTCCATGGTGCTGCAAGCACTCGTGGATCACAAGGGGCGTTTCACTGACATCAATGCTGGGTGGTCAGGAAAGGTCCATGATGCCCGCATTTTCAGGAACTCCGGTCTGTACCAGAAGCTGCAAGGGGGTACCTTTTTCCCTGATAAAAAAATTACAGTGGGGGATGTGGAGATGCCCACAGTTATCCTCGGAGACCCAGCCTACCCACTGATGCCATGGCTCATGAAGCCGTACACCGGGAACCTAGATCACAGCAAGGAGTGGTTCAATTACAGATTGAGCCGCTGCAGAATGACTGTGGAGTGTGCCTTCGGCCGTTTAAAAGGCCGCTGGCGCTGTTTGTATGGGCGGCTGCACTTGTCGGAGGACAACATCCCTGCTGTGATTGCGTCTTATTGTGTCCTCCATAATATTTGTGAAAGTCGGGGAGAAAAGTTTTGCCCAGTGTGGGCTACGGAGGCACAGCGCCTCGAGGAGGCCTACGAACAGCCAGCCACTAGGAGTATTAGGGGGGCTAAAGGGGAAGCTTCTCGCATAAGGGAGGCACTCAGGGAGCATTTCAATCACGCCCTCCCCTAGTTTTCTTTTAGGACGCATCTGATGCACCTTATGAAAGTAGCCATGTGTGAAAATAAAGCCTTAATCAAATGATTTTTTTCTGTTTTTATTCAAATTTAGAAGGTTGGGGTTACAGGTGTGTGTAGCTGCGGGGCTCTAGAAAGTACGGGGGGGGGGGAGAGCTAGTCGTTGGAATGCTATGGTGGGATGGGTGCACTTCATAGAAATTCTTATAGGGACTACGGGGGGTGGGAGGCAGACGCGGCTGCAGTGTCTGTAGTGGAGCCCTAACATTAATCGCCTGCGACTGCAAAGCGATCATGCTCTTGAACAGTTCTGTTTGCTCCTTCATGACGCTTATCAATTCCTCGGTGTGTGTTTTCAACATCTGCTGGTATTCAGCTCTGAATGCTCTAGTCACAGAGGAGGATTCCTGTGCAGTTTTCAAGGACTCCTGTGTAGCTTTCAACACGTCCTGAAACATATTCTCCCTGTTCCTTCGTGCACGCTACCGAATGTTTCTCATTTGGGCAGCGGGAGTAGACAACGGCCTTCTCAAGGTCTGTTCTAAAGAAAGAAATAATTGTCAAGCTGCAGTTTACACATAGCCAGGATAAGAAAATTAAACTTCCAATAGCACATTATTCTGGAAGGTGCAGTGCGGTCAACAGCCTATGCCTTGCTGAAGCGGACAAGGTACGTCCTAGTAGACAGCTTTACTGGGGGCTAATAATCAGCGTTGGGCACTGAGATGGAACCCGATATCGCTCTGCTCAGAGTGCCCCTTCCCGCTAGAATACATCTCCTACATGCCGCGGGCAGCCAGCCGGGACCGTATGCTGCAGCACTGTTTGCGGCCATGGTTCCCAGGGCTGTGCTTTGCAGCTGGCGGGGCAAAGTGTCCATCTTTGGGAGCGTTGGCACAAACGCCATCCCATCCAATCTGAGTACTAGGCTCTGGAGGTACATTGAAGAATCATTTACTGACCTAAATGCAGATGATTACTTCACAATCACTGCTTGTGTTGATGCCCTTCTCATGGATGGGGAGTAAGGAGCGTGCACAGCGGGGAGACACAGCAAGCACCCCCGCAACGCACAATGATATTTTAACGTGAGACAGACTTTTAGCATTACAAATCAGAAACTTACCAGATCCCCCCTCAGCCGACTCAAGGGACATGCTGCAATTAATGTCTTCTTGAGAGGACGTATCAGCGGGGGTGCAGAACAGCTCTTGGCTACACGCTGCCGTGCTTTGCCCCGGGTCCTCTTCCGTCTCCCCCGCCACCTCCTCAAGGTCCTCATCCAGGTCCGTTGTGGCATTGACTTCATCTGTGGTTAGAGATGTGTCCATTGTGGTGTTTGGAGTTGTTGTGGGGTCACCACTGAGGATGGCTCCAATCTCCTGATAGTATCTGCATGTAGCAGGCGCTGATCCCGATCGCCGGTTTGCCTCCTTCGCTCTGTGATAGCTGATTCTTAGCTCCTTCACCTTTGATCTACACTGCAATGTGTCTCTATCATAACCTTTCTCCGTCATTGCCCGAGAAATCATACCAATTGTATGATAATTTTGTCTGCTGCCGCGAAGCTGCGCCTGCACAGCGGACTCTCCCCAGATGCTGATCAGGTCAAGCACCTCTGCCGTGGACCAAAGGGGTGCGCGTCTTCCACGACGGGTCGCCATTGCTACTGGGAACACTGCTGCACTCCACTGCACTCCACGAGGAAAAGACCAGGAAATGAAACTGACAACATATTTGAAAATCCCGGGATTCAACTCTGGGCGGGGACAGTTTCATCACTGCCAAAGAGCGGGTGGGGGGAAGTCCAGAGAGGACGACTTGGGAATGATGGGACACTTCTGGAGGCCAATCATTGCGCGGTAAGCGTACACACGAGCGCAAACGCGCAACAGATGATACGCCACAGCTGTTACCACTCTCGTCGAAGTGGTTGTTGGATTGCGCTACAGCAAGGTGCTTGACGCGCAACATCACCGTTGCACGTATGTACACCGTGCTAGCTATCGCGCGGTAATGATTTTTAAGGCGCAATACAGTGATCGTGTATACAAGGCCTTAGATTTCTGTGGTTGTAGCGGCTTCCACGGAAATGAACGGGGTGAGAACACAGGAAAAAAACTTAAAAACCTGCTAAGTAATGAAAAGTTCCTAATAAATAAATGGAAACAAATACCTTAGGTAACGTTTAACCATAATATTTCACCTTGTTGTAGAAACATCTGTATATGACCTGTTATGCATCTGTACACAAGGTTGGTATTTATGTTCCATGAAGATTAACATAATACTGGATACAATTAATGTATTTCACATCATAGTTCCCCCAACCATTATTTTCTCCCTCTTTCTGCCAAAGTGGGAAAAGCTGTGTGTGCTTTCTTCAGTGATACAAACAAGGAGTCTCGTTAGTCTTTAAAAGGGCCACTCCACACCTTGTTTGTTTTGGTGAACTAGACTAACACAGCCACCCTTTGGAACTTTCTTCAGTGATCTAATTAGGCAGTTGAGATATACAGACACTTTCCATTCCAGTCCTGTTAGTTTGAAGTTTATGTATCCATTGAAGATGTCACTGTTAGCAGAGAAGTTACCTGTAATGTACTGCACCCATTTTTCTCCTTTGATGAAAGGTATGGGACTACCCTGCCTCCAAGCAGTCCTCTGGTAAATAATTAGCTCACAGTTCTGCACTGATGTCCTCATCTCACTCAACTTCCCACAAATGGCAAATTGAGCTAAATGAATGTTTAAGGGGTCTCCTAATGTCTGTAGTTTCGTCACACCCAGGCACACAGGAGAATAGTTAGTTTTTGGCCTTCAATAAAATTTAAATATTTGGGACATAAAAATAATCTGAATTATCCATGATCTAAAAATAAGCACAAAACCCAGATTGTTGTAATTACCTTTATTACGTTAAACCTAAACAGCTAAATAAACACAAAAGGACTTTTTGTATTGGAGAGACACTATTGGCTGATGGAAGAAGTCTGAATTAAAGTTGAGGCATGTCAACTGATTGTCACTGTCCTCCCCACATTGACCCATCCCTCTGTGTAAAATGACATGAACTCAGGCACTCCACTGGTGAATTCTGGATTGGATTACAGAAGAAGCAGCAGTATGTAATGAGCTATGAATACATTTACTAATGCATGTTCATTCCTTTGTGCCTTTCTTCTGCTTTGTTTGCTTGCTTTGATATTCTTCATGTATATGGGCTTGAGTTCCTTTTACTGAAGTGAACCAGAGATCTAACCATGGTTGGTAATTTTTATTACAGAACATTTGGGTGTAAAGGGGGGCTTCAACGTTGGCAGCATTAATAAAGATGCTCACTGAAGTCTGACACTGTGTATCATGGAAACTTGAAATGATTCCGTGACAGGACTTGGGATTGTTATTGGCTCATAAAGGAGTTTCTGGTAATAATGATCTTGTCAATGAACCTGAGTTATTTGCTTTAAGAGGAATAGTTCTTTAAATTCAGATAATGGCAGGAAATTATGTTCCCTCATCTCAGGCACTTTCTTCTTGTCTTTCCCACCCCGTAAAATCCATTATTTAACAATGAGATATCTGAAAATAAAGAATGGAACATTTTAAATTCCATTATCTTCCCTGAGTAATGGGAAATTATTTTAAACGTTGCTGCCAAGTGTGTATTTTGCATTTATCATCAAAGTAAATTACCAATATGAAATTTGAAATACCAAGAGAAATAGGCCAAATATCCTCAAGCTGAGATCCAACGAGCATTCCTGAGATTTCATAAAGCACTTCAAATCTTCGTGAAATTGTGTAGACATATTGGTTTTTGTTTGTTTCACTACTAGATAAGGGCCAAGGGGGTAGCTGTGTTAGTCCAGTTCAGCAAAACAAACAAGGAGTCCTGTGGCACTTTTAAAGACTACCAAATTTATTTATTGCATGAGCTTTCATGGAAGAAAATCCCACTTCATCAGACACTTGAAGATGGAGAAGTACAGATGAATGGGAGGAAAATAAATGCAGGGAAGTGTAAATCATAGGATCAGGTCAGACTGTTACAGCAAATCAAAGCAGTTGCTTAGATTCAAACCGTGGAGAACACCATACAGAGGGAGGTGCTGTTCTCCCCTATCTGCTTTGATTTGCTGTAACAGTCTGACCTGATCCTATGACTTACACTTCCCCGCATTTATTTTCCTTCCATTCTATAAGTTCCCCATCTTCAAGCATCTGACCAAGTGGGATTTTCTCCCACAAAAGCTCATGTGATAAATAAATCTGTTAGTCTTTAAAAGTGCCACAGGACTCCTTGTTTGTTTTACTACTAGATAAGTCATAGTCAGCAAAGTTCTGGAACACTAGGGCCATGTACACACCATCACTTTATCGCGCGATAAAGCTTCCAGCGTACATACGAGCATTTTCCCTATTGCGTGGCAACAGCCTCTTGCCCCGCAACAGTTAAACCACCCAGATCGAGAGTGGTTAGGCTTACTGCAGAGAGGTCGTGTGTACACTTTTTCTGCTTATGACAGCCTCCAGAAATGTCCCAGAGTGCCAATTGAGGCCACTCTGGGACATCAGAGCTGTCAAATATGTCAATTTCACTGCTCTAGCAGAGCAGTGAAATTGACAACTATTGTTCCTGGTGCCTCCTGGGGATTAGCCCCCTGGACTGGGGGCTCCTGCTCGGGAGCCTCCAAGCACAGGCAGCTTCAGCCCTTCTGCCTGCTGCGGGGGCTGGGGGGCTCCCAACTGGGAGCCCCCCCCAGTCCCGGCAGCAGCCAGCTCTGTTGGGAGGTTCCCATGTCAGCGGAGCGCTGGGTCTCGGAGCTCCCACTGCCTGCGACCTGCCTGCCGGGGCGGCCCCTAGGCAGCGGGTCCCTGCTGCCCTGGCTGGGGGGCTCCCGCTTGGGAGCCCCCAGCCCAGACAGCAGCTAGTGGCTGGGCTAGGGGGCTGCCACTGAAGCACCACAGCCCCCGCTGACTCCCCTAGCCCGGCAGCTGGGCTACGGGGAACACCCCCGGGTGGGGCTCTAGCCCCAGGGAACCCCTGGGTGAAGCCCCGAGGCAGCCCACTGCCAGCCAAAAGGCTGGCTGTGGCAGTGCATGGTGGGACAGGTGCCTACCATGCGCTGCTCCTTGTAGCGAAAATTCAAAGGAGCATGTGAATGCTGCTTTGCACTACAAGAAGTGCGTGTGTACACACCAAAGTGCTGTATTTATAGTGCTTTGCTTGTCCCGCAACAACTTATTGCGGGACATGTTTGTCGTGTGTACATATGACCACCAATAGTTTTGCTAGTGTCTGTAGTCAGATAAATGGAACAAGAATTGTCTATCAGCACTTGCTATCCTAGGGGCTTGATGGGTGGCTTTCCTGCAGTTATCTCCTTTACCCATTCCTTTTGTTTTTGCATGAGGTAAAGGGATATTTTTGTCTTGTACTTCAGTGGAATTTAATTATTGCTGTGTAGAGAGAGGTGTCCTCTAAAAGATGAGTCTTAATTCTTCAAAGAATATTACTGAGAGGCAGTGTGTTCCAATGGGTAGGAAACATGTTTCCATTCCTGGCTCTGCTGTTGTCTGTCCTTGGACAAGTCACTTCACCTCTTTTGAGCCTCCATGTCCCCCTCACCCTGTGTTTATTTGGTTGCAAATTCTTCAGAAGAGAGGTGGTCTCTTACGATTCATTTCTATGGTGCCCAGAACAATAGGGCCCCAAGTAAGAAGGTGCCTCTAGGCATTACTATAAATGTTTTACAAATAACAATAGCGTTAGCACTTGGATCTGAATATTATCAATTCAAGTGCTGTCTTTGTATTATCTGCCATGCCTTTTTGTCATGCAGGCCCACAACCTAGGTAGACATTTTTCTCCTCTCTCCTTAGTCTCCCTGTTGCGGGTGTTTCTTTAATATCTGTAAAATCGATCTTTTTTTTTGGCCTCCACTAATTGAACCTCAGTCAACAAAATGTTCAAATTACTGTAACATTACCTATCTGGTCTTCCTTCTCTTCTCTACCCCGCAACTTACCCAAATACAGCTAATAAATCACAGCATACTCCCTACCCAGTGCCATGTTCTACCACATGCAATTAAAGTTAACCTACAGGTCCGACATAACTGTGTGCCAGGCTGTGCGCATTTCTGCCTAACCTTTCTTACGCTCTTTGTATTTGTTCCTAATTAATTTGCTTTACTAGTCTCTTGTTCTCTTCCACACCCTTCGCTCTATACCTTCCATTTTACTGCTCCATACACCTGGACAAGTGCCCTTATCGTTCATCCCGCCCACCCTCATTCTCGCCTTCAAATCCTATTTCTTCTGGAAGTCATCCTTCTGATCATCAATTATTTCAATGGCCACCCTTAACTGAACAATTGTCCTGTATCTTTGTTCATATTTGTCTTAGATTATAAACTCTCTGGTCTATTGGTTTGTAAACCAAATTCGTTGGTAATATAAATTGACAGACCTATGGAACTAATTTTTTTTAACATTAACAATAGGCTTTTTCCATCTCTGATCTGTCTGAGTCAGTTCTCTCTGTTGAATACACTTTGAAAACCTGGGACGACATATCCCCATACTGACTTGACCTTAATACTGAAGAATACTGCTGTATTGGCCGGAAGAGAGCACGGAGTTGATAAGAAAAGCATGTGGACAGTCACAGGGTGAATTATTCCAAGATAGTCTCCAATGTAAAAAAACAGTGTAAAACAACGAGAGTTCTGTGGCACCTTATAGACTAACAGATTTTCTTCGGCATAAGCTTTCGTGGGCTATAACCCACTTCGTCAGATGCATGAAGTGGAAATCACAGTGGAGAGGTATTTATACACATGCCAGGATGGAGGAGGGCAAGTGTTAGCAAAGTCAGTTCAGACAGCAGATGAGGCCTATTCACACCTGTTGATAAATGTGTGAACATTTGTATGTGTATAAATACATCTCCACTGTGATTTCCACTTCGTGCATCTGACGAAGTGGGTTATAGCCCATGAAAGCTTATGCCAAAGAAAATTTGTTAGTCTATAAGGTGCCACAGGACTCTCATTGTGTTTTGCTGTACACAGACTAACACGGCTACCCCTCTGGAAATGTATAGTATATTTCTCTTTCCCAGTTGATTAGCTGTCTCCTTCCAGGGCATCGGAGGGGGGTCTGCGTGATTCTCTCTGTCATTATCTGCTTTGTACATGCACGTTTTTTAATAAGCTACTTTCCCACAGTTCTAAGAAGACAATTAAACAGCATGTCACATGGTATATTAGCAGAAAATGCACCTGATGACAAGCAAAAAACTCTATGCTGAGACTCATCTCAAGCTTTCCCTCTCCTTTTCTGTGTCTTGCAGAGGCTGGCAGTGGCCAAGATTATGTGACCTCAGAGAACCAGCTGCTCTATTATCCCAGCATCACCTATGCTATAATTGGCAGCTCGGTTATCTTCGTGCTGGTGGTGGCCTTCCTTGCCTTGGTTTTGCATCACCAACGAAAACGCAACAACCTCATGAGCCTTCCTTTGCATCGGCTACAGCACCCTGTCCTCCTGTCCCGGCTGGTGGTCCTCGATCATCCACACCACTGCAGTGTCACTTACAATGTCAACAATGGAATTCAGTACATGTCCAACCAGGCCTGCCACAGGCCCCTGGATCTAGATTCTCCACCCTCGTATTCAGAGGCTGTACTAGACCAAAGGTACGTATGGATGCTAAACGTTCTAGCCCCAAAGTTATGCTAGTCTAGTGATTGCAATTTCTAGCCTCTGGGGGAATTCTCCCAATTTGAGTATGCTGTTTCTTTCTAACAAGCCCAGAGCCCTTTCTGAATAGTGCTTTTTGCTTATTTTTTTCCATAGTGATGCCACTGACTTTGTAGAGACTCATGTAGACAGCCCCTGATTTTTCACCTCTCTTTGTAAATTGGTAAATGAATTCAGTGCCTGTAAATGGTGTCCAGCTGAAAGCTCTAGAACCTGAAGTTCTGTTTTTGAACAAAATAGGTATGGCACTGAATGCATCCCCATGCTTCCCTTCTAATGTTCCTCAACACGGACTTTCGGGTCTAAAAATAACAGAGTAATTCAGTCTTCATGCTCATTCATGGCTCTCTGCGAAAACTGGCAGCAGCTTGCTGTTGTCGTGATAACTTGTAACAGTGATGCAGGCTGTAATTGTAATTCTGCACAAGGATGAATTTCCTCATAAGGTTTGCAAAGCACTTCAAAGATCTTCAGATGTTGCTATAGAAATTTTGTTTCTTTCTCACATTTTTCCTTATGTTGGGATGAAAATTTGTAACCTGTTCCGAGTTCCAATGGTTTGTTATATTTCCCTCTGTGCCATAGTCTTCAGTAATCTTGTTGCTCTCTTGTATTTGCAGCAGACCTCCATGGTTTGATCTTTCTCCACCCCCTTACTGCTCAGATTCTGAATCCCACAGTCAGACAGATCTCCCTCCTTACCGATCTCGGACAGGAAGCATGGTGAGCGCAGACACTCCAATGGCAGGAAGCCCCTTGAGCACAGGCAGCAGTCGGACAAGAGGTATCAGTAATAGTACGGATCATCACAGAATGCTTCATGAGAGAACACCTGAGCAAAATGACTCTCTGATCCATCTTGTTGCTGAAGGAGAAATGTGATGGGGTATTTAAAAAGGTACATGGGTTAGTCTGCTGTGACTTGTTACCATCAGAGATGGCCTGAGCTGTGGTGGTCAGAATGGGATTTGATTGGAATCCAAATCCAAACTTCCTCAACTTTCACAGGTGCTCTGTTTTGATGTTTGGCTCTCACAGACAAAGGCCAGAGCCATGAGTTGTAGATCCAAGTTCACATCTGATCTGTCTAGATTTGGTAGAGGAGGAGTTAACACTAGGGTTCCAGTTTTGATCTGTTGAGTGCTTAAGACTTTGTAATTGAATGTATTTCAGGGTGTATGTACTGTATATGTATGTATATATGTGCATGTGTAAAATGTATAGATATTACACACAAAACCCTATAAGGTTGCAAAAATCAAACTCTCAAAATATAGGAAATGATAGAATTCAGGTTGTCTAGGCCACGTTAATTTGATCCCTTTTGTGTGTATACATTAAGGAACAATCTAATTACATGATCACACACTAATTTTTTCCATGTGATCCGTATCTCTTTACAGGTGCAGGATGGATTGTGCTTATTAGTGAACAGATATTCAATATTTTGTTTTATCTTCATTGTTCAATGTGTGGCTCTAAACTAGGGGTGTCAAACTCATTTGCTATGGTGGGCCAGATTTGACTTAAATGTACATCAAGTGGGTTGTACGTACTATAAATTGAAATACTGGGGCACTCTCACGGCATAACGGAGTGCTGTGAATGCAAAATCGCCCCTTGATACATCTCTCTCTTTCTCTCAGGGAAAGAGTGGGTTCCATGGAGCACAGTCACAGGCTAGATGGCAGAGGTTCACGGGCCACAAGTTTAGGTCCCCTGCTCTAAATCTTGTTTATTGGACACTTCTCAAACGCTGCCGTGAAGACAGCTATTAATTTCCTCATGTGTTTTCTATGGTGGTGCTCACTATGCTACATGAGAAGCTTCATAAACATTAATGAAGTTGTTGTGAATAACACTGAGATGAAGAAGTAGTATCCCCATTTTACAGATGGGAAATAAGGCACAGAAAGATTAAGATTGAAAGTGCCCAGTGATTTTGGGTCCCCAATTTGAGACACCTTGGACCTGACTTTTTCAGAGCACTTAACATTCTATAACACTTTATATGTTCAAACATACCTCCAATTGTGTTCATTTGCAACTCAGCACTCCTGCAGGTCAGTTCCCAGGTTGTCAAGTCAGGCCAGTTAGTGGCCTCCTGTGAAGAATTTGATTTAAGTGGCTTTCCTAGTGTCACATAAGAGCTCTGTGGCAGAGGTGGGAATAGAATTCCAGTTCACCAGGGCAACTTTCAAAACTGCTCTAACCATAAGACCATCCTGTCTTTTCTGCAATCACCTGACTCTTCTGCTTCTGCAATAAATGAGCCAGGAGTCCTACAAATCAGTCTTTTAATATACAGCCCTGATTTATCCATAGAGCAGGTACATCCTGTGGGAAAAATGTGTGTGATCATGCTGTTTAATACTGTACCTTAATGCATATGTCCAAAGAGGCCAAACTAAAATTGCACACACAACTTTAATTCTGGCATATCCTGGCTTTTGAGTGCTTGATTAGAAAGCTTGATGTTTTTAATGTAATTATTTTGTGTGCAATTTCATATTTTTTTAAAAAGCAAACTGAAGAAACAAATTCCAGTATGTGGCATCATATTGACATCCAGCATGGGACATCAGCGTGGTTAGACCCTTCAGAAGAGGGATGGTGAGCCTCAGGAACCTTGGGCTTCATTCCAAGCTCTTGAGGGAAGTGTCCTCTAGTGGCCTGCAGACACTTCTGCCGATTCCCCCCATGCAGTACTTTTTGTCCCATCCCCTCCAACCTGTCCCTGTTCTGTCTTTTTTTTCACCCCAGCTCCTCGTCCCAGTTGTATTTTTGTTGCCTAGCTAAAATCCAATCTCCACTCCTCTGTCTTCTCATCCCAATGACAGTGTCCTTATCCAAGCATTCCTTGTCTCCATCTCTTAGCCGTCAGTTCCAGTGTTCCCTGATTCCTGGCTGCTCATCCGGTTTCTCTTCAGCCTGCCAAGGATCTGCCTCCATCTTAGCCCTTCCTCATGTACTGCATGGCTCTTTGTCCCACTCTTTCCCCTCTCCCTTGTCTCAGTCGGTCACCTAGGGCTCCTGGCTTTAAGGGGCACCAAATTAGATGGAAGAGAACTTTTTTACATATGTTATCTCTTATAACGTGGGAGAGGGGCTCCAAAATCATAGTTCGCCTAGTGTGCCAAAAAACCTTAAGCCGGCCCTGCCCATTTCTCCCCCCACACCTCAGGTCTTTATCAGATCCGTTGTCTTCCACTTCACCAGTCTCCTTGCCCAGCCAGTCTGTCTCCCTCCCTGACCCATTTGGCTCTTGTCCTCTCTGCAGTTGAGTCAGGTGGTTTCCTCCTCCACATTGCGTGAGCTCCAGGAATTCACTGCTAGCGCAGAAGAGACTGGCTATCTGCTCTCCGTTCCAATGCCCAGCCCAACCTCTGTCTGCAGCAGTCAGACACAGCAATTGCAGGGAAGTCCTGCTTGCCCCACACCCCTCAATCCCTGGGCTGGAGCATGCTCAGTGTGAACATCTTTGGAAATGTCAACTTTGAAGCTATCAGAAGTCTTTATTGAGTGAACTGAGGTTTTCAATTTTGCATGTTTTTTCACAAGAAAGACAAAAGGCACATGCCTAACAAAGGCCAATACCTGATAAGTTTCAAATCCCTGCTCCAACTCATGGGGGCCACTTAAACTTCTCAGTGAAGTGGTTGCAAGAATTGTTTTAACAGGGCAAAACAATATATTTTCCCCCCAAGATTTTTCTTTGAAACTGCTGGACTGTTTTGGCTGAAACTTAAACAAAATCAACCAAAGGCAGACATCTGGCATGGAAAATTTCAGCCCGAATGGCTAGAATTTGGAAAAGCTATAAGCAAATTGAAGATAGGGTCTTATAATGAAAAGTATCAGGCAACTATAATACTAGGCATGCTGCCAGCACTGCCTATAAAATATATATCCATGCATATGGCTTTTTACGCAATATAAAACAGGGGTGAATGCATATATATGGGCGTTTATATATAATGTATTTCACCAGCATAAATATCTTTCTGGTATCTTCAGAAACAGTACTTAAATTTCATACTAAAAATACTGATGTCATGTGGAAAACCATTTATTTTCTACAACATTTGCTATTATTATTCATAGTTTCCGTGGTCGAAATTTAAGTTTCTGCAAGCACAGTGGAATTACACAAGGCATTAATTCAGCCAGTATTTCTCTCTTCCATTTTATATTATCATTCTTGGAATATTTGCATCTGAAATGTGTGGACCGTAAGTGAAACAGTGTTTAAATGCCACTGTAAAAAGCAGTGGTGTAGGTATGTGTCCGCAGTAGGTAAAGGATGGGAGAAGGAAGGCTCCTGGAAACTTAAAGTGGTGGCCAAAAATAATGAACTTTATTAGTCTCCCTCTTTGGGACGCAAAGGGTTAACAGTTGTGCTGCTAGCTGAGCTAGACTCGGAAGTCAGCTTCACAGGTAACAAGATAACCCCAGGTGATTACTCAACAGTTTAACATACAATGATTTACACAGAGATAAAACTTTCAGAATAATCCCTCTTCTTGGACTCTTTTGATAGTTCGGAGACAAAGTATAAAAAGACAGAATCCAATACATAAAACAATAAGCGTAACAATAATCCCCAAACCTACACCACTTGTAATACCTTGGGTTAAAACTGAGGTAGCAGAGTTATTCATATTCAACTATATACATTTAAAGGGAAGGGAAACAATCATGAGAAGTAAACGTGGGGGGTAACTCGGGGTCACATATGTACCAAGACTATCAGGCAGGTGACCAGCAACAGCATGACGTCTTAAGGTGGAGGTTGAAATCGACTCAGGCCGGCACTCTCGGGGGAACTCCTACTGCAGGGTGATCAGGCCTGGCAGTTAACTCGTGGAGACTCCTCTCTGCTCCATGCAGCATGGTAGCTTTTATGGCCTAGGCCTCTGCTTCCTGCCGAGGGCTGTGATTGGCCAGGTTTCGCTGCAGTAGGAATGGGGGGCGAAAGGCTGCCCGGTTCCTCCTGTCCTTATTTGAGCAAAGGAATTTTCACCAGCTCTCTAGGTTCCGGGTCAGAGCCTTCTACACCCCTGCGGGGGGGTGGGGGGGGGGCAGAGCAGCCATGATTGACTTGCCCTCCAGATGCCATCACATGGGCGAGGGGGATGACCCACCCCTTTGGGAGCTGGCTGAGAGTGAATTAGGGTTCGAATAAAGCATGTTGATGGTCACAAGCCTAGCAGCCATGAGTTCTCTACGTGACCTGGGGAGCGTATCTGGTAAACAGTTCTTTACGTGACCTGGGGACAGTATCTGGTAAACGATCTCTATGTGACCTGGGGACAGTATCTGGTAAACAGTTCTCTACGTGACCTGGGGACAGTATCTGGTAAACAGCATCTTATGACTTTATATCACAAGGGAGGTGGCGGCCATATTATGGGGTACTGATAACAGCACCTTAACAGTATGGAAGTTAGTGTGGAAGGAAGAAAGCTAAGCTGTCCTTATTGCTGCAGCTTTAAATGCCACTATATTCCTATGAT
The DNA here is from genome assembly GCA_007922175.1 of Pelusios castaneus. Lineage (NCBI taxonomy): Eukaryota > Metazoa > Chordata > Testudines > Pelomedusidae > Pelusios > Pelusios castaneus. Next base: position 16,110,540 of record ML685785.1, on the reverse strand, counting down.
TTACTTTTATAAATAATAGAGATGACAGTGCCTTTTTTCGTATCCAGATGGAAATCAGCCCTGAAAAATAGTCATATCTTTTTCTTCATATAGGGCCTGATACACCATTGCTTTACTCCCGATTTATGCCAGATGCACATAGGCATAAAATAGGGATACGAGAGGTGAAACAAGACCATAGAAATGAAGGCAATTTTTTCCTTTTTTGATAATTTCTTTCAGCTTTAGGCTTTTGGGGAAGAACTCCATCTGATCTTGGGAAACCTTATTTAGTTTATAGTCCCAAACATGCACACGAATGAACATTTGTCAATATCTCATTACATGTGTATCATAGGCATCAATTCTGTCCCCATCACTGTAGTTTTTGGAACCAGGAATTTGAGTGAATTCTACAAATGTTGGTGGCTTTAATGCAGTAGAAAGCACCATAAAATTAGAGTGTTATTGATATCTGCTTGTACATCACAGGGCTGGCCTTACCATGAGGCGAACTGAGGTGGCTGCCTCAGGTGCCAGACTGTGGCGGGGGGGGAGAGAAGGGGGGTCTGGACTAGGACACAGAGTGTAGAAAATCATGTCTGCTGCTGGTGCATGTATATTCTCTCTGCTCTAGATGCATGGAGATGGTGGAGTGCTGTGCTGGAGGAAGTAGGGCACAAGAGACATAACAGACAGGCAGGAGAGACGGTGAGAGGGAATAACAGAAAGCTGCAGGGAGAGAGAGAAGGAGGAGCCTCTTATGTACCTCTCTAGCACCCCCAGGAGCCTGGACTGATTAACACCAGCTTCTCAGGGAGCTTCCTGTTTCCTGCTGCTTCCCTGAACCCACTGGAGGAGAACAGGAAGTCAACTGAAGTAGTAGGAGCCAGTTAGGCCCTTACGATGCTGATATCTTCCCTCACTCATGCCCTGCTACCAGTCTGCTTATTTGTCCCCTTCAACTGAGTGTTAAGAGCCACTGCAGCTGGCACAGAACAGCAGTCATGAGTGAAAGAAGAAAATGCCTCTCTGGGGCAGCATTCAGAAAAAGAAAGAAAGCAAAGGAAGTTTTTCTATCTAAGCAGGAAGGAGCTATCCTGAGATACATAGACACAAATGTTCATGGTGAGCCTTCCGGCTCCAGTGAGGATGTGAGTGGTGAGGAGATGCCTGATCTTCCAGTTACTCACAGTGCAGGTGACCTGGCAGCTACTGCAGTATCCCTATCTCCATCTCAAATTGATGTAACCATGCACATTTCTGAAGAAAAGTGTAGATCAGAGAAGAGTGTGGTGGAGGTGCAAGAAACAGCTGCTGTTGAGTTTAGTTCCTTAAGTTTAGATGATCCAGGACTGTTGACCCACTTGAGCAGTAGCGTGAAGGACTTCTTTGTACTGCATGGGCCACAACAAGTGAAAAACTTCATGTTCCTCAAAGACAATGAAGATAGAAGTTTCCATCCAACACATTACTGGCATGAAATCCCCAATAGTGACAAAGTGGAGAGGCCATGGCTTATGTACTCAAAAACCCAGAAAGCTGCATACTGTTTTTGTTGCACACTCTTCCAATCTAATGTTCCAGCCACACTGGGTTCTACAGGAACAAAGGACTCGAAAAATCTGGGTAGAAATCTGGCATGCCATGAGAAGGCAGCAAATCACTAAAGAGCATTCCATAGGTGGAAAGAGCTTGAAATGAGTCTACGGTTAAAGGCCACCATAGATGATCAGCATCACGAGAAGTTTGCATCAGAGTCTCTTTACTGGCAAAATGTTCTGAAAAGGCTCATTGCCATTGTGAGAGTGATTGCTATCCAAAACTGAGCATTGCATGGCACTTCAGATCAGCTGTATGTGCCAAACAATGGAAACTTTCTTAAAACTGTGGAGCTGAGTTTGATGCAGTACTCCAGAAGCATCTAAGAAGAGTCACCACCCAAGAAACCTACACACACCACTACCTTGGAAAAACTATTCAAAATGAGATCATACAGTTACTGGCAACAAAAGTCAAACAGAAGATGGTAGCAGATCTGAAGTCAGCAAGATCTTACTCTGTTACTTTGGACTGCACACCTGACATCAGCCATACGGAACAAATGACTTTAATGGTTCATTTTGTAACAACAACAGAACCTAGTGAAAATGTCCCTGCAATGGTGACTGTCAGAAAGCATTTCCTAGAATGTATTGACATTGATGATACTACAGGAGCTGGTATGACAAATGTGCTTCTTAAAAAGCTGGAAGATATGATAGCTGACATGAAATGTCAGGGCTACAATAATAGTGCTAACATGAGAGGAAAGAACAAAGGAGTGCAGACATGGATCCAAAAATTAAACCCTCGAGCTTTTTTTGTCCCATGCAGTTCTCATTCATTGAACTTGGTGGTCAGTGATGCACATCAGCTTCTAGTGAGGCTGCTGAATTTTTTAATGTCATTCAAAGCATTTATGTATTTTTCTCTGAATCAAGTCATTGATGGCAATTTTTGAAGCAACATCTGGGAACATCCTCTCTGACACTGAAACCACTGAGAGCCACATGATGGGAAAGTCAAGTAGAGGGAGGCGATAAAGTCTATCAAACACCAAATTGAAAGATAGATGATGTCATAGTTGCCATTTTGGATGATAATGCTATGACAGGAACTGTTTGTGGAGGAACAGTGGCAGAGGGAAATGCAATCACCAGAAACATACATAACTTCAAATTTTTGTGTGGCTTCATGTTGTGGCATGATATACTGTTTGAAATAAACGTTGTAAGCAAGAGACTCCAAGGTGTTGACCTTGATGTATCTGGAGCAATGGAACAACTGGACAAATCAAAGTCATATCTACAGTCTTACCCGTCAGATTTCAGAACGTTCTGAAGAGTCCACAGAAGTTAGCAGAGAAACTTCACACTGAAGCTATTTTCCCATCCATTCAAGAATACAAGTGTCACCGAAGAAGACAACGTTTTGATTACAAGGCATGGGATAATCCCATAAGAGACCCCAAACAACAGTTCAAAGTTGAATTCTTGAACTAGCTGTTAGATTGTGCAATACAGTCAGTTGAAGAACGTTTCATGCAGTTCAAGGAACACAGCAATATATCTGGGATGTTGTATGATATTCCAAAACTCCTCACTATACCTGAAGAAGACCTACACCAGCAGTGCAGGGCACTAGAGACAGTGTTGACACATGATGACATGCGTGATATTGATGCGAGTGATTTAGGTGATGAAATGAAAGCCCTTTCAAGATACATTTCAGCAGGATCAACTCCAAAGGCTGTTCTGGAATATGTGTGCACAAATAAGATGATCACCCTCTTTCCAAATGCTTTATTGCTTTGCACATACTTTTAACACTGACTGTAACAGTTGCCAGTAGAGAACGCAGCTCCTCCAAGCTAAAGTTAATAAAAACACATCTACACTCCACAGCAACACAGGAGAGGCTGGTCGGCCTTGCAACCATCTCAATAGAGCATGAACTGACCCACACTGTGGACCTGCAGGAAGCAGTTCATATCTTTGCAACCAAGAAGGCAGGGAAAATGCCACTTTGATTATTCAAACGGATAAAAATGCCAGTGTTTACTATGCAGACAAGAAAAGTTACATTTGCTGTTCAGGCATTTGAAAGTTACTTAAAATTTTTGAACAAGGCATTTTAAGTTGTTAGTTCTCCTTTATTACAGTAGGTAGCAGGGCAGTACCATGAGAGGAGTAGAACAGGAAGAAGGCAGAATTGAGACCTTTCAAAGTTTTGGCCCAAGTGAGGAGCTTGGGGGCGTCATTTGAGCCAGGACCGTCCCTAGGGCAGGGTGAATGGGGTGATTGCCCTGGGCCCCGCAGGTACGTGGGCCCCGCGCTGTCCCGCTCCCAGCGGGGCAGTGTGGGGCCCGCGCATGCCGCAGCCCCTCCTCCCACAGCTGCCCCACTGCCTTCAGCAGCTAGCCAAAGGCAGTGGGGCGGTGTGGGCTGGGAGGGCTTTGCCCGGCCCCTGGGCTGGCCCTCCCTGCCCCCAGGGCAGAGCAGGCAGGCCCAGGAGTGGAGCACGTGGGGCCTAGCCTTTGGGCCAGCCTGCCCCAAACGGCCAGCTCCTCCCCTCAAGGCGGCCTCGGCCTCCCAGCAAGGGTCCAGGGCCGCCGGCTCCCTCCTGCAGGCAGCCTCCGGGGTCGGGCCTGGGGCCGGGGCTCGAGCTGGCTCCCCCCGCCCTCGTCCCCACCCCTCACCCCCAGGCGGCCTCTGCGGCCAGAGCCGGCTCCCTGGGAGGCGGCGTGGGCCAGTCGGCCTGCCATGCTCCCCTCCAGCATGGGTATTGGGGGCCCCGCTTTGGTCAATTGGTCCTGGGCCCCACTCCCCCCACGGCCAATTGGCCCTGGGCCCCTCACCCCCCACGGGATGGCCCTGATTTGAGCTCCCCACCTCAGGTGCCAAAATGTTGTGGGCCGGCCCTGTACATCAAGCTAAATATCAGCAATATTTTCATGTGGTCTTCAGACAGCCCATCTTTCTTGCTGGCAATCTGGAATGTTGATTACTTTGTTACCCCTTTGTCTGAGCGTGAGAGGGGCTTGCTGGTGCCACTTGCAGGTGTCATTCCAGTCTGTTAGTCACCCCAAACAATCTCCTCAGAAGCTCTGCCAGCCTTTATTTCACCTTTCAGACTAATGTTAAGATGCAGCCCAAGTTTCGTTGAAGTGTGTTTCCCTCATAGTATCCAGCCCCTCTCTGGTCACTCACAGACATTACTAAGTTTGGTGTGTCTAACTCCATCCTCCAAAGGGGTAGCCGTGTTAGTCTATTGTAGAAAGACAACAAAGTCTTGTGGCACTGTTAGTCTTTAAAAGTGCCACAAGACTCTGTTGTCTAACTCCATCCTGTTCAATTTAGCTAAGGAGTCACACCTTATTTAATATACAGCATTAAGGTGAATTTATAATAAACCGAAGAATAAATTAATTTAATTGCTAGTAAGAATAGTGGAAACAGAATTGGTTAAAACTATAACATGCCTCTAAGAAATTAAATGTAACTTCAGTAGACAACACTGCTTTGTCTAAAATGATGTCTCACTCTCAGAGACTTTCTGCAGCCTTTGCTGATTTTCAGTCAAATCAGGATCCAGATTTTTCATGAATCTCCTTTCCTCTAGTTAGGATGTTTTTTAGTGGAATGGATAACACAATGTCCTTTTGCTTTTCCTTGTATTTCCCAATGTTCAGTCCCTTCATTTCCAGAGTCGGGATGACTCCTGGGTGTTCAGACCCTTCTGTGTTCTCCAGGGTGCTGATGTGATGCTGTGTTCTCCTCTTCCTGTAGCTGGTTCCTTCTGATTATCTCAGTTGCAAAGGTAACTCCCATTGTATTCGGCTTATCCTGCTTACTTTCTGTGAAAGACCTAGTCAGACAGGTAAAACAGCATTCCTTTGTCTAGTAAAAATGTATTTATCAATGCTACCTTGTTACAGAGTTTAAAAATACTTTCAGTGCCTACAACTTCTTAAAATATCTCACACACTCATCACACAATGCTTATGATGACCAGTTTTCATGTGGTATCTCCCATTACCTTCCTTACACATAAATAGTATGACAGCAATGTGTTAGATGAAATGAGTTTGTCAAGCCTGATAGAAGTTGCTGTAACAGAACAATGAACACTTTCTCAATTAACATTGAGGGGCTCTACATGCCACACCATCCTGAATTGTAAAATTGAGGAATTCTGCTTAAATATTAACTACTTACACAACACACAAACCTAGTGCCAGATTTACCTTTAGTAGAAGGCAATGTAATTATACCCTCTCATTCAAGGAGAGTGGCCAGTTAAGTGATCTGTCTTTACAGCCCACCAGAGAGGTTAATGTTGTCATTGTCATGTAGCTAATATCTGGTCCTTATTTTACAAATAAATAAATGGAGGCACAAAACTGGAATTTAAAATCAGTTTGTGTCCCAGACCAGTTCTGTGACCATGAGACTCTGCTGTCTTTCTTTTGAACAGCCAGCCTTTTATTAAAATACTACATAAAAGAGCAACTAAATTAATTTATTTTCTTCCTATCCCCATTCATATCACTGGCATTTGAAATGTTTCTAAAAATTATTATTCAAAGATTAGTGTTTCCACTGCATGAATCTAACATTTTTCTAGAAGTCCCGTCACGTATAGTGTGAAATTTAGCCAGAGGGCTTAAGTGAGACTTAGACGGTGAGTATCCACTGTGCAGGTTGTCTTCATGGAGTAGATTTCACCATGTGTAAATAGGTGTTCCCAGACAACCAGAAACATGTGCAAACAGCCATGCTCTAGAAGCAGTGTCTCCCACTGCTAGGGCATACGTACTAAGTGAATAGCATGTCATCATCTGCAGGGTCGTCCCGTGGAGGGAGCGGGGCCAAGGGCCAATTGGCCAAAGCAGGGCCCCACCCCCATGCTGGAGGGGAGCGTGACAGGCTGACCGGCCCACTCCGCCCCGCAGGGAGCTGGCCCTGGGCCTGGAGGTCGAGGCAGCCGGCGCGGGGAGCTGGCTCCGGCCCAGGCCCCGGAGGCCACCTGTTGCAGGGGGACAGGGGGAGCCGGCTCCAGCCCCGAAGGCTTTGGCCTCCTGCGGGTGGGAGCCGGCCCCGGGCCTGGAGGCCGCCTGCGGGAGGGAGCCAGCAGCCCTGGGCTGGAAGGCTGAGGCCGCCTGCAAGGGGGAGCCGGCTGTGTGAGGCAGGCAGGCCGGCCCAGTGGCCGGGCCCAGGGGCGATGCTTCTTGATCAGTTCGGCACAGTAAAGCTGAAGTTAAAACCAGTTATGCAGTACCATGTGAAAGAAATTTTTCTCTCTGTGCCCAGTAAAACTGGAGTTTCCAGTGATGTACTTTGCAGCTATTCTTGTGTCTAAACCTTGGTATCCATACCCAAGGAGCTTTCAGTTACATATTGCATCAGAACAAATAAACTTCCTCTTTGAGGCCTGAATTTCCATAACTGATAGGAGTTTTACTCTTGGGCCCAATTCTGATTATCTTATGTACATTAAGTATTCCATTGATACTATGTTGCTAGTCTCAATGGGTCATGCAGAGCAATTAGAGCAGGGCTTGATACAATTGACTCCCAGACAGGCGCCAGCAGTTTTATTTTTGATTGCCAGAGGGGTGCTCCTCCACCTCATTTCCACAGCAGAGCTAGGAGCCAGGCTACAAACCCAGGTCGCCATGGCGACCTGGCGCCTGGGTTTTGTTGAGCTCTGTATTAGAGTAATGTCACTGATTTCAGTGGAATTTCTTGAGTAGGGAATCAGAATCGGGCCCAGAGTAAGTAGAGTTTGGGCTTTAAGGGCATGCATTTCAGAAGGTCTAAGCATCAACAAGTCCCATTCAAGTCATTGGGTGCTGCAAATATTGCACCTTTAAAAATTAGCCCATGATTGAATGTGTTTATAATAATTTGAAGTTAGGTATAAAACACATTAAAATTAACCTCTGGTTTTGTGCTAATGGAAAACTATAGAGTAGTGTTTTTAAAAGGATGTCTTATAAATAACTTTCTCCATTCTTTTCTATGCTGACATACACAACAGCATTGATTGCATTGGGATTTTAAATAACTGGCTTTGTTCTTCCTCTCCTTTTAAGTCAAATCAGCTTTATTCAAAACATTTTACTTAGCTACAGTTAATGGGGCCTTTGTTATGGATTTAGAAATTGGGTGGGGGAAAGAAAAGGAGAGGATTCCAATTTTAATTAATACTGCACCATGATAATCTTGTGCTCTTTACTTTTAGGCATCTTTAGAAAAGACAAATGGCTTCAGTAGATAAGGGAAAAAGTATTAATGATGAAAAGGATAGAAGGACATTTTTATTCTGAATGCAATTTTTTAATGAATGTTTAAATAATATAAATAAAGAAGGAACTAATGCTGTAGTTTTAAAGTGATCACATGGCAAACATTAATTTTTAACTGCCAGACAGAAGCTGTATTGCATGTACTGCCCGTGACTAAAATAGGAAGACTATTCTTTTTTAATGTTCTTTGCGAAACAGAATCTGGCTGCATATTTTACTATTGTTATTTTACCGCTGACATGATTTCTGAATATAATGGTAGGTAGGCCCCGAACTTGAAATCAGCTATGTGACTTTCCATGAAGCTTCACAGAGATGCGAGGATCTGCCTGGATACATCTGATTGCAGGGTGGTGGCCCTACTTTGCATCATACTCCCACTGGTTTTGAGCTTTGTGTTCCCTTTGTAATCCAAATTTTACATGAGAACCTACAAAAAGTTGCAAATTGAAACCACACCTCGTTTATTATGATAAACTAGAATTTTAAACTGTATTCTGTACTCCTGTATAAAGTTGAAGTTTCACTTGTCCACTCTGTATAAATTCTGACCAGCTTGTTTCTTAGTGTGACGTATTTGTCATTCTTGGTTGTATTCTGTCAGTCTCGTTTAATTTTCTCTTATGGTACTATTGTTAAACATTGTTAACTCTGTTAAATGTGTTTGTTAAATGTTGACCTTTCTAAACTTTTTTGTTAAAAAAAATAAATATGTATAAATGAACTTATTTTCATCTTTCTTCATCACCTTTTTAATTTATGCTTCATGTTACAATAGGGCATCCAAAGCAAGTCGTAGTTTTGTTATTATTATTATTATATGGTAGTAACATCCAAGAGGCCTCAGTCAAGATCACCATTCCATTGAGCTGTGCGGCTATACAAACACCTAACGAGAGATCATCCTTTTTAATTGTGTCTCCTCGTTCCCTCTAATTAAGGGCAGATTTTTTTTAGATACTCTTTATCAAGTTTTTTTTACAGACAAAAGGCTACACCGATTGTCCAAGAAGTTGGCCCTTTGAAGATTATACGTTGTCATTAATCTGGTAAATTGCAGCAAGGGAGCTAAATTTATATGGGCTTGACCAAGTTATATCAGAGGAAGGTTTATCTGGGTACAAGCCACTACATAAGCATTTTTCTGGACTCCCCTGCAAATGTAATCTTGGCCTATCTCAACCAAATCTCATCTTTATCACAATCTTAATTAACTAGTTTTTTTTTTATTTTTCTCCCAAATACTTGGACAAAAAGCTTTACTCTGGATTGTTCTATGGCTCCATAATTAAATAGATGTGGGTTCAGAATCCCTCCCCAACAACAAAGGCAAAATAGTCTGACATTGCCACAGTATATCCTCCTCAGAAGAGAGATCATCGCTGCTCAGAACTGGCTGACTGACATCACAGTGAGAACAGAGCTTGAGAAATGTTATTTTGGAAGCCAGATGCTTATAAAAACAAGAAGCATGCTCTCTTGCTCAGCTCTCTGGTTAATCATTTTTATACTCACCACTTCAGATTTATTGAAATATCTTAATTTCTATGCCTTAAAATGTAAACACATGGGTATTTAGCAGCATTTACTGGTGACTTCTCTTTCCATATTGATTGTAAGCAGCTTCCTGATTATTCATCTTAGATTATTTGTCAGTCAGAGAACTGAAAGGTCCTCCAAACTGTGATGCACTACAGTCCAGAAAGGTGATGTACTGATGGCATGTAATTGAAGTAAAGGCTTCTTGGTAGGTAAATCCTCAGCCCTTTATTAAGCGTCCTAAAATCTAGGGTATGTTTGTGTTTTTTATTGGAGGAGTTCTCAGCCATTTTTCTTTCTGAGGCACCCTACCATAAAAATCCCAGGGGCTCGTGAGGGGTGGGGGGATGCCCAGCGGGAAGCTTGGGGCTCTTGCCCCCAGGGATGGGGAGCTTGGAGCTTTAGCACCCCCCCCCCAGGCCTTGGGACTTTAGCTGGCCTGGTGGCTCAGAGCTCCAGGTTTCAGTTGCTGGACTCTGGCATTTGGGACCATGGACCCCCAGTTGTGAACTGCTGTTTTATTGCATTCAGGGCTTGCGAAAATGCTGAACAATCAGTAAGGCAGTGACCAGCTGCCTATTGAGAAATTTTGGCCTAGATCGGAACAATACATTTCTGACTACCTGTACCACCATCCCATCCTCCCACCCCACCCTAAATGTAGTCATAGGGCCTTTAATGTAATTAAAGTGTCTCTGCATCAGTCATTATCACCTCTGTCCTCTGTCTGGGTGGAACAAGTGTGTACTTGTAAGTAAATAGGTAAAGAATTCCAAGTGGATTATGTAACTGACAAAGAAGCATATATATTTGACCACTGTAACATCACCAATTTGAAGCTGTCCTGTCAGTCTTCCCAGTATTGTGTATAAACCTCTTCAGTATTATCTATGCTGCCTGATTCTTGGGGAAAGAATCTTTCTGGCTTATCACCAATGTCCCTTACATCTGACCTGGAAGACTATTGTATTAATTTAGATGGGCCGAAGGTGTTAATGTAACCCTGTCACCATCCAACATTAAACAGCATTAAACAAGGTTTGCAGTTTGCTATACAGAGACCACAGCCTGCTTGGCATAATGGCAAACACCCTATTTAAAATCCTTTATTAATGATAAAGAAAGAAGGAAAAAGAGTTGAAACATTTTACATATAAACTATCAAGTACGGCTTGCATTTTAACATCCTCTATTCCTTTTCCCTTTAGCTGGAGAGAGTTTTTAGAAGGAAAATCTGCCATGTTTGAAAATCTTAGTTGGTATCAAAGACAGTAATAACTGTCTTTTGGGAAAAAGAGGAAGAGGTTGGCTGAGTTGATCTAGAACTGTTGTCATTGGTCTTGTTATTTAAATCCAATCCCATTTTGTTGCAGGTGATGGTGGTTATGTCATCTGGGTCCGTGTCTCTGGCCCATCTGGCCAGGATGTCACTCAGGATCAGAATGTCAAAGGCCCCTGGTCCCAAAAGGTGTTGGGTTTGTCTGCCAGGACGGTAAAGCTCACGCCACTATCCAAAGTTTCTTTTCTTTTCTTTTCTTTCTGCACAAATGGAGTGGCGGATGGAAAACCCTATCTCATCACTATTTTGTCCATCAATTAGGCTTAGTTTCTAACACATCCATTTTGGTTCATTGTTCTCTGGTTCCAGGCATGATCTTGACACACTCCTTGAATAATATCAGTAGGCCTTTTGTTTGGATTAAACGTCTGTCCCACCTTTTCACACCTGGTCCCACGTTATAGGTCATTGTGATATTTTATAAACTTCCACACTTTACTGTTGAGCTTATAATTAGGATAAATTTATAGGACAAATTATTACACTGGGACCACCATTAGGAAGAAAAGGATAGTGCAGTTTCTGTGGCTCATTCAATCCCTGGCAGTCTCTTGAAGATGGACGAAAAGGGGTCATCTAGGGCTACTTGTATTGGTGCTGTTCTATGAAGTGGACATCTGGTTTCTGAAAACAGGTTTGAGACGACCAACTCTTTTCACATCTGACCAAAGAGCCATTGTATGGGTAACTTGTTTTACTAGCAACTAACCTAAGGTGGATTCCAACCAGGGATCTTGAGGTGTAAAGCTCCACATTCCTTTTCTTGATATTGCAATCTATAAAGCCTTTCTATGTAAAGTGTGACGGACCTCTCAGAATAAAATTACAGCAGCCTGGTACTCAGTGTAATAAACAGTATGTGTTACAGTCCCTTTCCACACAAAATGGCTTGCTTTTGAAGCACCAGATCATTCTTTATACAGTGAATAAATTGTTTATTGTATTTAATTGTGAATACCTGCTGTTTCCATGACACAAACAAAATCACATTGCAATTACAGTGATGAAGAAGGGTGCTGCTTTATTTGACAGTGAAGATTTTTTTTCTACCTGTTTGTTTGTGACATAGCTAGCCTAGGAAATGCTGTTTGTCTAGCAAAGCATTTTAAATATTCCCTGAATCTGTAGAAAAGGAAGACAAATTATAAGGTTGCTTAATTGATATAATTCTTGAGTGGTTTTGGACTAACCACTCATGGACAAACACAAATGGTACAGAAGATTTTCACAGACCACAGATTATTTACCGTATATGCCTCTTGTTGCTGAACTCTTGATACGCAGTGTCCTAAAGTGTGTGTTTGTATAATGTATTCTTGAGAGAATTGTGTTCCTTTTGCAACTGTATCTGTGTGCTGCTGTTCCTTATTTCAGTTCACAATAGAGATACAGAACTGTAGCTGGCGACTGAGACAATAGAGATCCAATTCACAATGGAAAAGTGATTAAAGAAAGAAGATGAACTGGATGTTGCGACCACCCCATCTCTCACGTAGTGGCCTCTTAGGATCAGTTTATCCTGTCTTTAGTTTTCTCTTTCTAGCTTTTGTAATTCTATCTGTTATAATCAGGAGTGGATTTACACCACTGACAATGTTTTATGTCTTCACACACTAAGCAAATGCTGTTAATCTACTGGCTCTAATACTACAGGTTTTGTTCTCACAATTGTACTGCAAAGTCAAGCAGTGCACTTCTGTGTTTACTACCATCCCCACCAATATGGGTTGGAATTGTTAGTATACCCAGTGATTTACCGCAAATGGATTTGGATAATACGCCTTTCTAACTATACTCCATTCCCCAGCTTGCACATTTTTTACAGTATGACTTTCCCATCACCCCATGTTCTACTCACTCTTGCACTTAAATATATTTGGAAATAATAGCATCAACTCTAACATTCTCTTTCTAGATATGCCAGATAGAGATGTATCATAGGCTGATACATTAACACCTACATCTGTATGTGGGAAATTCCCAGTCTGCTTAACCATGTATGCCTAACTGCTCTTACAGCTTGCTGAAAAAAGTGTTCATTCATTGCTTTGCTTGGTGATTGTTCATGCTTCTAAAAATGTCTTTCTTGTGGCAAGTTCCAAAGGGGTAGCCATGTTAGTCTAGATCAGCAAAACAAACAAGGAGTCTTGTGGCACTTCCAAAGATTAACAAATTGCATGAGCTGTCTTGTGTCGGTTTCCTGTATCCATCTTTCCTCCATGAATATATTTAGTAAAAGGCAAAACAATTTTAGTTTGACCCAACCCGGATCTGCACATGGTGTAGCATCAGTTATCTCACATCACTTTCTTATTCTGGTGAAACCAGAAAAATATGCACAAAGAAAAAAATGAAATTTGCACAAAGAACTCTTAAAAGACAGAAGAGCATCTGCAAAGGACTGGTGATTAATTTTCTGCTTTTCCCCACCTTTCTAACTATACTCCATTCACACATTTTTTACAATATGACTTTCCCATCACTCCATACTCTACTCACTCTTGCACTTAAATATATTCTGAAGCATTAGAGCCCTCTCCCCCTGCCCTCTTTTTTTCCCATTTTTCTCCCCACTTCCTCTATGCATTGCCTTCCAACCCAGCACTGTGCTCTAATATTACAGGAACACATTTGCTTTCCCAAGTCTTCTGTGCTAATCAGCTCAGTCTAGCACTGTAATATTTATTACAGGAGTATTGAAGGTAGTAAACACCATGATTTATATTGGATTGTATAATGTTTTAATCAGGACCAAAAATAATGTGAACCACATTTCATTAGGAAGAGGTTGCTCTCGGGAACAGACATTGAATGAACGATCGGTCCTGGGGCTGGTTCTGTTCAACATCTTCATTAATGATCTGGATGATGGGATAGATTGCACACTCAGTAAGTTCATGGATGACACCAAACTGGGGGGAATGGTAGACACGCTGGAGGGCAGGGACAGGATTCAGGGAGACCTAGACCAATTGGAACATTGGGCCAAAATAAATCTCATGAGGTTCAACAAGGACAAGTGCAAAGTCCTGCATTTAGGATGGAAAAAATCCCATGTACTCCTATAGGCTGGGGACAGATTGGCTAAGTAGCAGCACTGTAGAAAAAGACCTGGGGGTTATGGTGGACGGGAAGCTGGATATGAGTCAACAGTGTGCTCTTGTTGCCAAAAAGGCCAAGGGCATATTGGGCTGCATCAGTAGAAGCACTGCCAGCAGATCGAGGGATGTGATTATTCCCCTCTATTTGACACTGGTGAGGCCGCATCTGGAATACTGTGCCCAGTTTTGGACTCCCCACTACAGAAAGGATGTGGACAAATTAGAAAGAGTCCAGCAGAGGGCAACAAAAATGATTAGGGAGCTGGGGCACATGACTTATGAGGAGAGACTGAAGGAACTAGGCTTATTTAGTCTGCAGAAGAGAAGACTAAGGGGGGATTTGATAGCAACCTTCAGCTACTTGAAGGGGTGCTCCAAAGAGGAGGGAGCTAGGCTGTTCTAAATAGTAACAGAGGACAGAACAAGGAGCAATGGTTTCAAGTTGCAGCTGGGGAGGTCGTGGTTGAATATTAGGAAAATCTTTCTCACTAGGAGGATGGTGAAGCACTGGAATGGGCTACCTAGGGAGGTGACGGAATCTCCGTCTTTGGAAACATTTACGGTCTGGTAAGACAAAACCCTGGCTGGGATGATTTAGTGGGTGTGGTCCTGTTTTTAGCAGGGGGGTGGACTAGATGACCTCATGAGGTCCCTTCTAGCCCTATTATTCTATGATCCTTATTCATAGACTGATAGATGGTAAAGCTACAGTGGGCCTATGCAGACCTAGTGTAACCTCCTGTATTAGAAAGGCTATAGAAATCAGCAAATGATTTTTGCACCATACCCAACAACTTGTGAAAACCAAAAATGTATCTTTTAGAATGACATCAAATCTTGATTTAAAGACTTGAAATAATGAAGAATTTACTACATACTATTGTAATCTATTTCAACGGTTGATTACTCAATCTTAAAAATTTGCCTAGTATTTCCAGTTTGAGCTTTGCCTGGAATTTCCAGGCACTGGACGGTTTACCTTAGTTGGCTAGATAAGAGCATCCTCTAGTATCCAGCATCCTCATCCAGTGTAAGTAGTTACAGACTATGGTTACCTCACTTCACAAAACTTCTCTTTAATAAACTGAATGGATTGAGCTCCTTGGGTCTGTCTGGGTGAGGCATGTTTTTCAGATCACAAATCATTCTTGCAACTCTTCACTGAGCTATCTCCAATTTTTCAACAAAAATAAAGTTATCGTTTGCCTTATTTTGCAAACGGGGAAACAGAAGCACAGGGAGAATTTATGCCCAAGGGCTATGTCTACACTTGCACTTTTAAGTCGACTTAGTGTGTCTACACTTAAATTTAAAGTCGACTTAAAGGGGAACTTACAAAGTCGACCTAGAGCGTCCACACTGGATGCTCTAGATCGACTTTGTGGGGCTAGGGGGACCTTGGGTTGGTCCACGGTGGCAGGGGCGCACCCCTTGTGTGCAATGGGGCAAAGGGGGACAGGGACCCTGGCAGGGCATGTGGGC
>ML685785.1:15914346-16094848 GCA_007922175.1 Pelusios castaneus | reverse complement strand
TGTGCCCCCCCCCCCGGCAGGGAGGGCATTGGTGTAGTCCTGGGGTAGCCCTAAGTCGATTTAGGGCTACCCCAGGGCTACACTGGCTTAATTTGACTTTAAAAAGTCGAATTAAGCCTTAGGTCGAGTAGAAAGGTGGTTTAATAAAGTTGACTTAATTTTCATTAAGTCGACTTTATTTTGCTTAAGTCGACTTAAGCAAAGTGTAGTGTAGACGCAGGCCACATTAAGTCGACTTAAGCCAAGCTTAAATCGACTTAATTTACCAGTGTAGACGCAGCCAAGGTGACACAGCCAGCCAGGGGATCAGATCTGGGAAAAGAATTCAGATTCTTAATCCACTTCCTTATTCAGTGGATGGTATTGCCTCCCTCATATTTATAACAAATACCTACCAGTGTTCAGGGAAGTGTATTATTTATGAGTCTTGCCAATCAAGAACAAAGGAAGAGCAAGCCCTGGACCTTTACGTCATTCTGTTTTAAATTCTCTTTCTATAAAGATGGGAGAGATTAAAGGACTGGCAGAACAATAGAGAGACTGAGGCAGATCTGCCTATTGTTTCCCTTCTCCTAATCTCTGCCAGCTTGTCTGTTTTAGCTTTAGGGCTTATCTACACTTGGAAATTTACCAAATTAATGAAATATTGGAAATATTAGCTGTTTTGAAATAATTCTTATTCTGGGGATTCTTATTCTGAATGGAGTGTCCAGGGAGGGAGTTATTCTGGAATAGCTGTTCTGGTGAATTTCAAAGTGTGAGCCCCTCATAGTAAGGGACCTGAATATTTGAGAAGGGCTAAAAATACATATTGGCAGAGCATAAAGCGGCAATGGTAGGATTATTGGGGTTGCTAGAACAACTATGTCAGATCACTAAAGACAAGACTTCTTGCTTACACTACTAAACAAGGGGAGGGGAAAACCTAACTTTGACCCTGATTAGCCCAAAATGACAGGCAACTCCAGGGAGAAACGGGCAACATGACCGCTTTCATGCTACCAGCTGAAAATTAGCTCAGGCAGCTCATTGAACTGTGGCCTGATTAAAATGTCCCAGCTACCATGTAAATGAGTATCAGGAAGAAGACGATGACTAAAAGGTGGGGCAGAGATTGGACTGAAATTATTTTTGGATGATTTTTCTTCCTTTGAAAATTCAGGTGAAGTTAATTAGATGGAATGGCAGAAGGGTCTGATCTGAAGCAGCGTCTTTTCATCTTACCTCTGCTTTTAGAATATATGCATTTCTTATCTCCACAATGGGGAAGATGAAGAAAGGAGGGGAACACCTTCACAATCAGCTCCAGCAGCCTTCAGACGAATGAAATACTTTGTGAGAGCTGAGGCCATTAAAGATTGCAAGTGGAGAATTAATAAGAATTTAAGAACTAATTTCCCAAAATGAGGATGACCAGAGGAAGGAAACTCCATGGCCTGAAGAAGAAATATGAAAAATTAATGAGACCAATTATTTTAATAGTGACCAAAATATGTTCTGTTTAAAAAGTAAGTAGAGACAAGAATTTGGTGACATGATGGGTGTTTCCCCTAATCGCCTCTGACACTCTCAGTCATTCCATTGCTCTTGGTAACCCCTCAGTTCATTAATCAAGCTTAAGTTACAACCATTAATCATTATTAAGAAGAGCCTGCCATCGTGTCAATGGCATTTTTGTATTAATTTAATAAAGGAAGTAGGGAGGCGCTCAGTTTCCAAAGTGGACTAGGTATAATCTACAGCAGTGGTTTTCAAACCCTGGGTCGGGACCCAGTACTGGGTCGCAGCCCCTCAGGTGCTGCGTCGCAGCATTCCCTGCTGCTGCCGTCAGAAGACTGGACTGCATTGCTGAAGGATGTAATTGTTGGGTCGCGGGCGTAAATGATTTTTTTCAACTGTGTCCTGAGGAAAAAAGTTTGAAAACCACTGCTCTACATAATGCAGAGTAACATAGTCTTTGGATGACAGCAGTAGCTTGTGATGGAACTATATAGTATGGGGTTGTATACCTTCCCTGGAGAACATAGGTTTGATTTAACAGGGAGATGCATGTAAAGTCCCAGCAGAGAAATGATACTGGCCACTTTTGCCTCAGTGTAGCTAGTCAAGGTCAGCACTACAGGAGCTCCTTACACCTTGGTTTTCCCTTGACATCAAGGTAAAAATGACCTGTGCCTTATCTCCAGTAAGATTTTAGAGGCATAGTTATTTCAATGTATACACACCCCTCTTTTGCAGTGAAGACACAGTGAAATGGGTCATATTCATTTGGATGGGAGACCTCCAGATAAAATCCAGCAGGCTGCAGGAAATGATGTTGGGAATTCATTGTCTCACTGTCTTCCATCAGGTGAGATGCTGAATCAAGGCTTCAGCATGGTGTGAGAGGGCAATACACGCCGAGAGAAGTGACAACTTTCTCGGATGAGATGTAAGTGGGTGAGCTTTCCTTTTGTAAATGGGAGGGAAGATGAATGAGAGAAAAGATACTTGGGTCATCAGCCCCTTGCTGTAGCATTCTCATGAGGAATATGTGCTTCCTAAGGCTATGTCTACACTACAGGCACTATAGTGGTACAGCTACGGCACTGCACCTATCATAGATGCTTCCTGCAGAATGGAAGATTTGTTTCTCTTGTTGTACGTAATTCACCTCCCCAAGGGGTGGTAGCTAAGTGGATGGAAGAATTCTTCTGTTGACCTACTAAGTCTACAGCAGGGGTTAGGTTGGCATAGCGATAGCTCGCTGAGAATGCATACAATGCAATAAAAGCTGCCCTGGATCTATGGGGCTATAAAATTGCAGTGTAGATGTTCAGGCTCAGGCTGGAGTCTGCATCCTGAAACCCCAAGCCCAAACCATTAGGCAAACACTTGTACAGGTTGTCTATAGTACTTAGACTTGCCTTGAGTGCAGGAGACAGGATTAGAAGCCCCCTTGAGGGCCCGCCCCTCCAATTTTACACTTCTATGATTCTATCTCCACTACAATTCTAGGATGCATCTACACTTGTAAATTAAGTCGATTTAAGCTTGCTTGGGAGTTGTGTTTTGTTCTGTTCCATTTTTGGGCTGTGGAGAAACTATAATTCACACAGAACATTTTTTTCAAGACTCTGAAAGGGGTTCTAAAGTAAGAATGACTAACCACTGAAATGTTTCTAAGGGTTTTTAGCAGGTAAAAGACCCAGGATTACAGCTGGTCAAAATTTTTTGGATGAACCTTTTTTTTAATGCTAAAAAATCAAATTTGGAACAAGCAAAACTTTAATGAATTCATCTGAATTTGTTTAATCATTTTGGTTGGAAAAAACCAAAAAAATCCCAAAGAAACCAAAACATTACGTGTGGACAGCTTTTAAGCAAAACATTTGCACTTTTCAATTAGAAATGACTTTTTTGTGAGTTTTATTTCAATGTATTTATTTTTCAAATTACAAAACCTGATGAAAATAAAACTAAATGGACTGAAATGAAACTTTTCAAAAACAAATTTGGCTAGGCCATGAAACTGAAAACTTAGTTACTGGAGGACCTACCTCAGACTTTTTCATCAGTGAGGTGGTTCCCAGAAAGAGGGCTTTGACACACAGCCCATAGTATTGGGGGCTGCACAGATGGACTGAAGTTGGTATTTGCCCCTGAGTGACGGACCAAAAATGGCTTCTTTTCAGAGCCATTTGCCATATCCCCAGGTTCAAAAATCCACTTAGGAGAAAGCACACCACCGTATCTTTAACCAGCAAATCCTAGCAAAAAGCTTAATGAGGGAATGGTGCAGCACGGTCCCCCACAAACTGGTTTAGGGCTAGTGAGCGCACTCTTCCCTTACCCTCTGCTTCATCTATATAGCCAATTTCACAGTAAACAACCTATTAATATGAAAAGACCAGTTCATTCCGCTCAGAATTATTGTTTGAGGCTAAGTGAGACTCAGGCAGACTCTGGTGAATTAGTTATGCTGTATTATAATTTCTAAGGCTTTTTTGCAGCCTTGACTGCCAGAAACTTTTTTTGTTTCTATTGTGCAAGTTTAGATTCATTCTGACATAATCACATGACTCCAGCAGTCAAGTCCATAGGCAGAGACCTATGCCTTAATCTTAAAATTTAATAAAATATATATATTTAGCTCCCATACATTTAAAAGCCAAATTAAATAGCAAATAAGTGTGTGCTGGTCTTGCTTTGCACTATTAACTGGGCTTTTTACCCATCAGATTTATACGTTCTTCTGCTGCATCCATCATGACATATACCTGACATATTAAAGTGAGTGCACGAAGTTCTGCTTCTTTGTCTCTCATCTTGCTTTTTCAAGATGGGTTTATTTTCCATCCTGTGGTATACGCGCAGAACCAAAGCTGAACTAATGCTTCCTCCTCTGGCTCTTTGAGAAATGATCCTTGGATCCCTTCCACGATCACTGATTTGCTGTCGTGTCCCACGAATCTGGCACTCCTTGGTGGAGACATGAAAAACGACTCTTTGCCTTCCACGTGGCAGCAGTGCTTTGGGTGAAAAATGCATGCTTTTCATGCCTGCTTACTCCTCGTCTTTGTGCACTCTCCAGATAAGCCACGTCTGCCAGAGCCTTCTACTTAATCAAATGCACAGCTGGCCTACGAAGTGCTCGCCTAGAGCAGTCTCTGCGGCTGAGCTCATCACCATCTGGACACCGCCAAGAAGTTGGGGGAGGAGTTAAATTGGATGAGTGGTGGCTGGGGTGGGTGAGAAATAATGTCTAATTTCTTCCCTGAAAGCTAGTTTCCAATGCAGAGAACCTAAGTAAATAAATAAACCTACTGAGCACAGCCCAGTTACTTAACAGCTCATTAAAATGCATGAAGCCTTCACTCCTTTTGGGCTACAAGTAAACTAGTGTTTTCCAATTAAAGCAAGAAGGGAAAAGGAGGGGATTGGGAGAACTGCACTGGTGGGGAGGATGGAGATGGTTAGACATCTCATTTCTGACAGGAGGCAAATAATGGCACTTTTTCATCTTCTAATTGGATATATTAGTTCCAATGCTTTACATTTTTGGTCTGTTGAATGCTCTTTACAAAAATATACAGAGTGACTCTAGCCAGTGTGCTTGGATTACAACAAAAGGAAATAAAAAAGAAGTTGGGGTTGGTTTTTTTTTTAAAGGGGTCTTGTTCCTGGGTTGATGAGGCTCAATGATTTGTCCCTAAAAATGGACAGAAATATTTATTAGTTTTTAATTTCACAGTAAAATGTTCACGTAGTCCCCTGCAATGCTGAATCTCCAGGGTAGTTTGTACATGGAAAAGTTACATGACCTAAAACTGGCAGGTGAAACTGTTTCGGTGATACAAGCTAGAGAAATGCAAATAAACACATGGCACCTATACTGTCAAGCCCTTGATTAGATTTTTAAATGTCTTCTGCTGCTAATAATCTAAGGTAAAAAAAAGGAAGGGGATTGATTGTTACAGAAACTCTTTTAAAGAAGCATTAAAAACAAACCCAACCTTTGCCTACGGTTTTATGTCCTTGGAAATGTGGGGAGCAGCACATCAATGCACACCTCATTGCAGGATGAGGACCTTTGTATATCAGCATGTGTCATCTGTCTGCTTTCTCAGAAATTCCTGTGAGAAAAACCCAACTGTTCCTTCTATTCATCCATCCCATACCCCCGACACCTTGAAACAAACAAACCACTGAAAAAGTCCATTTCAGCAGGAGGGCTGCTGGGTTTGCCTTTCAGTAGCACTCCCTTCTGGTGGTCTCAGTGCACTATGCATACATTTCATCTCTCTAATCCTTGGGAAGAAGGGAAGTTTTATTTTATAGTTTATTTCGAAGTAGGGGGGGAAAGCAATATCTGCCCCATGGGGATCCATTTTTACAGGATACATTGATATTGCAGCTCCGCTGATTGGATTAATCATTGTTCTTTCAGCCTAATAAAGAAGCTCTGGAAAGGCTCAGGGGGTTCCTCTATTAGGTTAATGGGGTTGCTGCTGCCCCATTAAAGAGACTGCGGTCACGCCAATTCACCTTCCCAGTGCTATGGTGTATGCTGTCTTTTAGGTGCTGCTGTTAGCGCATTCACATGTGACAGACTGCTCCAATCACCTCTAATGGGGGGATGGGGGGGTGTTTGAAGAGCAGGCACCCACTTTCAGTGAACAGCCTGGTAAGCATTGTAGGAAACCCAGAGGCATTTTTAGAAATGCCCATCATGGGTGACCCCCATCTACGACTCCAACCGACAATCACGACAGAGAGAGCTTTGGTGAAAAGTGAGCTACTCTTTTCCGGAGAGGGGCCTGAGCCATTACAGTTATATCGATCCTAGTATCTCAAAGCTTCAGATCTGGGATTTTAGTTGGGACCCTTCTCTCTCCTGTGCTGCTATTTCCATTTAAAATAACATTGCTTTTCTGACTGCTGAGGACCCAGCACCAGCTTCATCACCGTGGTAACTGAGTGCTTCTTTCCCCTCCTTTGTTGTGCAACCCCCCCACCACCCCACATTTCTATGGTGAACAGAAGCCTTCCTCATTTGTACTCTGCCTGCCTGTGATCTACATGAGTGAAGCTGTGGACGGTAGGGAGGGCGGGTGTTTTCTGTGATGAGTGCTCTCCAGCTACAGGATGTTTTAAAGCCCATTGCTGTGACTGTCTGACTCCCCTGCCACCTCCTCTCCCCATTTGGCCAGTTTACCAGCACTGCACCCTTGCTGTGTCTCTCGCTCAATTCATTATGGTTGTTATGAATACCAGGAACATCTCCCCCAACAGAAATAAATAGAAGCGGTGGATGCCCAGCTTGATGCAGCTTGTTTTTGTGCTGATACAACTGTGGGAGCTGCCAAATCTCACAGAGAAGCTGTTGTGTCACTAACTAGGTTTACTGAACTATAAATGTATGTGGTAGGTTACGGCAGCCTGTTCTGCCTCTCTCTGTCTCACTCACCGTCTCATAGGCTGCGTCTACACTTGTAAATTAAGTCGACTTAAGCTTTACCCTGCGTCTACACTACAGTTTCCTTAAGTCGACTTAAGGAAAATAAAGTCGACTTAATGAAAATTAAGTCGACTTTATTAAACCTCATTTTAATTCGACCTAGTGCTTAAGTCGACTTCCTAATTTCGACTTAAGCCAGTGTAGACGTGGGGTAGCCCTAAGTCGACTTAGGGCTACCCCAGGACTACACCAATGCCCTCCCTGCCAGGGGGGGCACAGGGGAGCCTGGCGTGCTCCACCACAGGGCAGGGCAGAGCCCTTCCCACCCTGCCCCGATGCCCTGCCAGGGTCCCTTTGCCCCATTGTACACAGGTAAAATGGGGTAAAGGCTGGGCCCCCTGCCATTGGGCAAGGGGTGCCCCTCCTGCCCCTGTGGACTTCCCCTAGGTCCCCCTAAGCCCCTAGAAGTCAACCTAGGCATCCAGTGTGGATGCTGTAGGTCGACTTTCTAAGTTCCCCTTTAAGTCGACTTTAATTTTAAGTGTAGACGCACTAAGTCGACTTAAATTACCAAGTGTAGACATAGCCTTAGAGACGGAAATATAGGGCTGAAGAGGTCCTCAAGAGGACATCTAACCCAGCCCCGCACTGAGGTGGGACCACGTAAACTAGACCTTTCTTGACAAGTGTTTGTCCAACCCGTTCTTAAAAACCGCCAATGATGGGGATCCCGCAACCTCCTCTGGAAGCATATTCCAGAGCTTAACGACTGCTACTGTGAGAATATTTTTCCTAATATCAACCTAAAGCACCCGTGCTGCAGATTAACCCCATCAGTGGCCATGGAGAATAATTGCTCACCATCTTCTTGATGAAATCTCTTAACATATTTGAAGCCAGTTATCAACCCCCTACCCCAGTCTTCTTTTCTAATGATGATATATGCCCAGTTGTTTTAACCTTTCCTCATTTTTTCATTGTTGCTGTTTCCAATTTGTCTGCATGTTAAGGTGTAGTGTCCAGAATTGGACATAGTACTCTAGATGGGTGCGTCTACACTTGTAAATTAAGTCGACTTAAGCTTGCTTAAGTCGACTTAATTTACTCTGTGTCTACACTACACTTTCCTAAGGAAAATTAAGTTGACTTTGTAACACCTACTTTTAAGTTGACTTTTGGCTTAAGTCGACTTTAGAAAGTCAACTTAAGCCAGTGTAGACCTGGAGTAGCCCTAAGTCGACTCTAAGTTGACTTAGGGCTCTCCAGGACTCCCCCACTGCCCTCCCTGCCAGGGTGGGTGGCACAGGGAGAGCCTGGCATGGCCCCCCCCCACACACACCCTGCCCCTATGCCCTGCCAGGGTCCCTGTCCCCGTTTGCCCCATTGTACCTAGGTACAATGGGGCAAAGGCTGAGCCCCCTGGCACGGGCTGCCCCCCCGCCACTGTGGACCAGTCCCAGGTCCACCTAGCCCCTAAAAGTTGACCTAGGCATCCAGTGTGGATGCTCTATGTCAACTTTGTAGGGTCCTCCCAAAGTCGACTTAGTGTAGACATGCTAAGTCGACTTAAATTCACAAGTGTAGACATAGCCAATGAGGCCTCACCAGTGCTGAGTAGAGCAGGATAATTACTGCCCAGCTTTTACATATAGCACCCCTCTTCATACACCCCAGTATGACATCAGCCTTTCTCTCATTTGTGATTCATTAGCTCACTAGATCACTAAGAACCTTTTCAGCACTACTCCTGATCAGGCCCTTTGTGGAGGGGAGAACTTCAATAACAATAACATCGTATTTCTATCTCTGTGCAAAGTTACAATTAATGAAACCTCTCAACTTGTTTATGGTCTGGCTAAAGAATTAGCTAAATCTGATTACAGAATTAAATCTGGCTAAAGACTTAGTTTCCTTATTTCACAGCAGCTGCACCTTAGAGTACAGACAGCTTAAATGACTTGGCCAAGGTCACAGCACAGGTCAGGAAGCAACTCCATGAATCCTAATTTTGGGGCTTCTTTTCTAACTACTCAATGACACATGGTTGCTATAAAGAGGATGGCTCATTGGGGGAAACCTTAATCAACAGCAACTAAGAGTTTGAGACTCACAGGGTGGGAACTTGTGACTCTAAATCTCTTAGGTGCTTTGCTTTTGAAAATTCCTTCCACACGATCAGTATCTGCCATCTCTGAAAATGATAACCTGAGGTGGCAGATACTCTTAGTAGTCAATATCTATCTGTAAGTAAGTTCACATGACTAGATATGTACGAATACTAAATAAGCACACAGCTTGCTAGCTGTGAGGCCAAAACCTGTATATTCAAGCCCTAGACATGTGTGAGTGCCTAGTCCAGTCATCCCCAAACATTTGGGGTCATGCCCCCCAGGAGCTGGGCCAAAGCTGGGGTCAGGCTGGGAGCCAAGCTGCAGGTGAGGGCTGGAGAGTGCAGGTAGGGTGGAGGCTGGAGCTGCAGATGTGGGGCCAGGACTGCAAATGGGGCTGGGAGCTGGACTGCAGGGCTTGGGCCTTAGCTGGGAGCTGGGGCCAGCCAGGAGCAGGGCCTGGGTGCATGCTGTAGTCAGGAACAGGGTGCAGAACACAAGGCCGTAGCAGAGCTGAAGCTGACACTGCAGCTGCAGGGATGGAGCAGAGATGGAGACAGAATGGGGCTGGCCAGCGGTGGGGCCTGGCCCAGACCCCACTGTGTCCCATGAAGGTTCCTCTGTGGCTCTTAGTGCATTGCACCCCACAGTTGAGGACATCTGTCATGTTATAAAATATATAATTAATTACACTATTGCTGTCTACTGTAGAGAACAAATTTGTTGCCTTGTGTGACATAGGCCCTATATTGCTATTGGGTAATGGTAATTCTTCTTTAGTGCTGTGGTAAAGGCCTAGGTTTTTAGAGCAGAACAACCAGAGTTCTATTCCCACACTTGCCAAGATGCTCTACAGAGCAGTGGTGTGCAACAGGAAGCTGTGAAATCCAAGGGGACTATGAATTTGTTACATAATATTTTTTGTTACCTTTTTGCAACAACTAGCAGCTGAGACCTGTCCCAGGTTATTACACTGGAGATAATTGTGTGCATAGAGATGTGGAGTTTGCCAAACCGGAGAGGCTATTTGGTCTTCAATTCTGCTACCAGAATGCTGATCCTCATTTGGTACTCTTTTCATTGCTCTGGCTTCCATGCCTCTCTGGGTGTATTTGGTATAATTGTGTTTTAACTTACCTTGCACAGGCAATGCTCGCTATGGGAACTGAAGAGCTTCTGTTGTCCTTCAGGACCATAGAAAAGGGAATAGGCTAGACAAGCCAACTTCAGAGGATAAGTACTTGTCTAGCCTGCTTGACTCTTATTTATGGCTCTCTGTAGAAGTGCAAACATGGTGCTGGATTACAGACTACAGGAGAAGCCTGGTTTGCTGTGCAGAGCAGGGCACTGGAGGCAGGAGGCACAGGGAGAAGGTAAGCATTGAAAAGGAGAATAGGCGTGGGGAGGGCAGTGTGACTCGGACCAGAGCATTGAAGGAGAGACAAGATCCCTTGTGACAAGAGAGGATTTAGGGGTGGCATTGGGTGGAGCTATGGAGGGTGTGTTTGAGTCATTGACCAGTAATCCAAGGGCATCTGCAGGTTTGCTCTTCTGGAGTGAAAGATCTGGCTTTGGAATTGCAATGTTTCTGGTTTAATTGATGGCACCTACCTTTGCAATAACAGCAGCTAGCCCATGTGCCTCGCCAATTGCACATCCTTCAGCGCTTGGGCTGTTTTGTTCAGGGCTGAGAGCATTGCCAAGTTGCTCGTTTGTGGGGCTTATCAGAGTGGAAAGAGACCACAGGCTATGGAAATAGCTGCTTTTCAGGAGTAATCATTAAGAGGAGAGTTCTATGTGTATATGAAATGAGAGAGAAAGCTAGTTTTATTGAGTTTAAATCTAAATCTCTGAGGCTGATTCATCAGTGCTTGTGACCCCTTTGCTCTAATTAGGCTGGCATGAAAGGGCCATAAGGTAGATAGATGTAAGGCTGGTACCTGGGAAGGATCCCCAACTCAGGGTCCATGTGTTGCCGCTGCAGCACACCTGGGCACAAGGTGCATGCGACATGCTGGGCTTGGAATGGAGTGCAGGTGGATTAGAGGAGAAAGAGAATGGGAGAGGGTGTGGCCAGGTCAGACCTGAGCTATGGTTTTTTTTTTCCTGTGGGAATGCAAAGGCCCATAGGAACTACAGAGGAATGGGTTGAACTTCAGGCAACCCTAGTCTGCATCAAAGATGGTACTGGTTGCTGTTTTCTCTCTGTCCCTGTGAAGGTGCTGGGATGAATCTGGCTCTCTGAGTGATAGGAATTAAGACAATGGACGGAGAGGGGAGTGAAAAGAATGAACGTAGCATTTTTAAATGCCCTTTTTAAAGGAGTAAAGAGAGAAAGGAAGATGGATAGAGGAGAAGGAGGATGGTCTTGTGGCTAAGGCCCTAGACTGGAACTTGATCTATATTCATTCATCAATGCATTCTGCCAGAGGTTGCCCATGAGCAACTAATTTAATTTCTGTGTCCTTTAATCTCCCTCCCTCTAAAATGGAAATAATACTTCTCTACCTCGTTGGGGTTGGCAGGATATATCTATTAATGATTATGGGATGCTCATATAATATAGTGATGGAATTTGGACAGATAGAACCTAATATGGCTTTGGAGACACTAGAAAAGAAAAAGTGGAAATAGTGTTCTAAATTTCATCTCTTGGAAATGGTGCTTTTAGCTATAGTGGCAGAGTGGATAGAGCAGCCCTATTCTATTTCATAGAACGTAGAGATGAAAAAACACACATTCAGTCCTTCCTCCCTTGGCTACTGCAGGATTGTTCCTTGCACTACATTTGCTGTCAAGTCTAGTGCGACTGACCTTAACAATGGCAGCTTCCAGCATTCCCCTTGGGAGTTTCTTTTATGGTTGAACAGAGCTCCTAAATGCTTGGAAATTATTCTGATAGTCTCCCTAAATTTCACTTTATTGACGATGATGCTTTGCAGCCCTGGAGAAACGGGGGAAATGTCTCCCTAAATGAACTCACCACCACTCTGGACATTTTCTCGCCTGGTCTCTGACATATACACAAGTGTCTACAAAGGAAGGCTATGCAGACCCAGTAAGATTTAGTCACTGACCATTTGCAAAGTGTTGTAATAAAATGAGGGAGAGAGAGAGAAAAATCAAAGTGTGTCTACCTCAAAGGCAGAGGGAGCATCTGTGCGTTAACATAGCCAGATGTAGGGCAGTCCAGTGGGAGACAGAGAGGGCATCTGAATTTGCAGAAAGCCCGAGCATCCGCCTTGTCTGTAGCTCTATCAGTCTTGCCAGGGAATCTGACAGGCAAGGAAAGCTGAAGAGCAGGTGAAAGATTCTGAAATCAAAAGACTTTGAAAGCTGGATTAGAGAGTGAAGTACAATTTTCCCATCTGCTTTGAATTTATTGCTGCTAATATGGAAGCAGCCTCTGGTTTGAATGAATGGGTTAGACTAAAGGGGTCACTTGACATTTCCATCATTTTCAGGAGAGGGTAACAAAGGCTCACATTCTTATTTAACTCTTTCTCTACCAAACAGGTACAAATCAACACGTTAAAACAAAGTGAAATTGGGAGCAGAGAAAAAGTTGTCCAGCTTTTTATTAAAAAATAACTAAAAGGATATATTTTGTTTGGCCGCCCAGTCCTGTCCAGCTCCACAATTTTCCCCTGTTGAGTATACTTATTACCATGGGATAAAACATTTTACTGGACCCCAGACTGCCTTTTAAAAGCAACTGATGTCTCTGTGACCAAGGCACATACAGATATCTA
Organism: Pelusios castaneus; assembly: GCA_007922175.1. Classification (NCBI taxonomy): domain Eukaryota; kingdom Metazoa; phylum Chordata; order Testudines; family Pelomedusidae; genus Pelusios; species Pelusios castaneus. The sequence continues at coordinate 16,082,048 of ML685785.1, read as the reverse complement.
GATCAAAAGCTAGAAACCAGTTGGGTATCTAACTGCACGTGATATAAAAGACTTATGGCTGTAGCTGGGGTCTTTGTGTCAGAACCTCAGCTCATAAGGAGACCTTGGTGGCTTGGGAGATTCTGAGCCTGGTTTGTCTAGGTTGCTGATTTGAATCCAGCTTTGCTAAGTAGTGATCAGATGTTTTTTCAGTGACTGTGTGAAATAAAGTTCCAAAGGGGTAGCCGTGTTAGTCTGTTGTAGAAAAACAACAGAGTCCTGTGGCACTTTTAAAGACTAACAGATTTATTTATCGCATGAACTTTTGTGGGAGAAAATCCCACTTCGTCAGACGCTTTGAAGATGGGAAACTTACAGAATGGGAGGAAATTAAATGCAGGGGAGTGCATGACATAGGATCATGTAACAGCAAATCAAAATAGGTGTTAGGTTTCAAACACACATTTGGTGTCATTTGCTCCCTTAGTCAGACAAAGCTTATCCCGGGTCTTCGGGGTCTCCAGGAAGTCAAATCTCATGTGGTGTTCTGTTTTGTATTGATCTCATGAGCACATAGAAACATCACATGTCATCAGCAAGAATTCAACACCAAGGATCCTCAGCATGACTTCTTGCACCCAATGCCCCCTTAGAAGTTATTCCTTTAATGCAAGAAGTGGGAGATTATGCATAATGTACTCCAGAGCCAAGGTCCCAAACCTCCTGATGAGCATGGTATAGTCTGGGTCTCTTGGGCCTGTATTGCCACTGTGTATGTTGCCTGAGTTCTACTCAGACAGGACTGCAAATTATGAGGATGTGAATCCAGCACTCAGACTACCTCTATATAAAAATGTGTATATATATGGGATAAATTACATCTAGCCACCAAATCCCCTTTAGGTATGACCCTGTCACTGTCAGCAGAAGTTATATGAAATGCTACTGCTCTTTTCTCCCCACAGAATAGACCTTCCCTCCCTCTGTGTTTCCTAAGCAACAGGAACTGCATGGTGCTCCGGCTAGGCAATGGATAAGGAAAGCGGTCAAGTCAATGAGGTTTTGTCAGAACTGAATTTAGCTCTCGCGCTGCTGATGAGTATTAAGGAAAAGATCCCTCAGTGTTGAAATCAAAAGCCTCGTTATTTTTAATAATGTTTGGCATCTTTGAATTGTTGAAGCCCTCACGTTCTGTTTTCCTTGGCTACTTCTAATAGCGCTGCGGGCACAGCAGCCAAAGACTAGAGCCAGGGGAGCTGCTGTGTGAGGTTATGAAGCTGGTTCAGCATTAAACCAATTCCAGTTCTAGGCTGCTGCTTGTCCAGGAGGCTAAAGAAAAGCTGTGACTCAGCAGAAAATTCCAACTGTTCAAAGGAAAGGAGCGCACAAGAGGGAATGTGGGCACGATGTGAATAATCCGCATCCCTGAATGATGTATTACTGACCTAAGCACCAGTATGGACAGAGCTATGTTGGAGTGACAGCTTCCCACATAGCTACCACGTCTCGCAGAGGCAACAGTTATTAAGCTGACGATGACGGGAGAGCTTTCTCCCGCTTGTTTAGAGCGTCTTCATCAGAAACCCTACTCCGCTGCAGCTGTTGCATCTGTGTTAGAGCTCGAGAGGTGTGAGGGCTCATGTTGCAAACCTAGACTCCAGATCTAAGCTTTGAACATTTCAACGTTCAGATCTAGGTTTTTGTTCAGCATGTTACAAGAATAGAGGCGACTGCAAAAGTCAGTTCTAGATTTAGGCTTGGGTCATCCGGAAGATGTGATGTGCATTCAGATCTGGGGGCTTGTGTGGGCTTATCTCTAGTGAATTCCTTTCTAGAAAAATGTGCTTAAACAGAGCAGAGTTGGCTTTTGGGGTAGGCGAAGCAGGTGCGTGCCTAGGGCCCCAAGCAGCAAAGGGCCCCATCACCTGCTTTGCCTACCCCAAAATCTGCATCTGTGTCGGTTGGCAGCCAGAGGAGGAGCTGGCCCGTGGGACCAGGGCCAGCAGCAGGGAGCTGGGGCCGGAGGAGGGGGAGCCAGGGTGGTGGGAAGTTGGGGCTGGGGGGTGTGTGGTTGGGGGGGGCTGATGGCGGGGAACCAGGGCCACAGAGGGGGGCCCCTGCGGGACTCTGAGGCCCCCGCAATGGCCCTGTAGAAAGGCCCCGCAATGGGCCTTTGCCTAGGGCTCCCAATAGCCAAAGGCCACCTCTGAAACAGAGTTCATGCTTAATATATTGTAGATGAGTGGAGTAGGAGGTCTAGAGGGAGAACAGACTGCACCGTAATGCAGTACTTATTGTCACAGGATCGCCAACCTGGCCCAAACCCAGCAGTATTACGTGTCTAACAAGGATCCAGTTCTTGTGAAATTTCTGGAGCAAGTGGGTTCCAAGAGACTTCCAAATTTTTTGATTTTTCCCTGGAACATTTGAGTGTTGTTGCGCATTACTTCAGACAGAATTTCATGTGGTTTTGATTTTTATTGTTTTTATGTAAAAGTAAGGATCTGTCACCACATTCTCTTGGCTAATCCTTTTTCATCTTGGTGCTCAGATACTATAGTGACCCAGAAATACCTAACACAGGCTACTGCAATACAGCTAATAAGCAATAGGAGGGAGATAGTTGGAATTTATTATTGCTGACACTAACCAGGGATTGAAAAGTGAGAATTACTTGAACCTAAAACAAAAAACAAAGCCACCCATTAAACTTTCTTCAAAAATAAAGCCCCGGGTTGTGATCAAGCTGATTTCATATCAAGATTTATTTATTGACAGGAATTAAACTAGGACATATTATGAAGTGTTTCCCCATCTTTTTCTTCTTATTATTTGCCTGCTTGAGTACCAGGATAATCAGTTATAAGGAATCCATCCAGCTCAACAGAGTAACACTAGCTAGCCACACTTTTGTAGACAATTCAGGTGCTTATGATGTACCATATCAAATAAAAGAGAAGCCCCAGAAGTGGATGAAGGACACCGGGACCATTGGTTTTGTAATGGTTAGGGTTATGCTTTTAAGTGGGAGTGCTGGGGGAGAATAAAAGAAACCATCAGTTTCTGCGGATATCTGATCTACAGGGAATGTTTAGATAAGGAAATTTACAGTATTGATATTGTTAACAGGATTAAAGCTCATTGCTTCTGACTCCATCAGGATCCGCACAAGTTAGTTGACAGCTATTAGTTAGATTAGCAAAGCCTTTGCGTGGTCCTGTAGTTAATTCTTCTTTTGAGGCTTCACTGTTCACTTCCTGGGCTCTTATTAAGTTTCCAATATTGACTGACTACTGGCAATTTAAAGCACTGTCTATCCTTGAAACCTCATCCCTGAGCTGATCTTCAGCTAACTAGTAGAAAATAAAAGCTGAATCACTGGCCAGTGCACATCTCAGTGGAGGGACATCTGTCCTCCCAGGTTTGTCTGGATTAGAACTGTGGTCCTGTTTTAATTCAGGTTGGTCCCTCTGGTAAACTACAGCCCCGTGTGCCCTGCAATAAACATTTGTGGAATGTTTTGACTAGCCATTAGAGCAGGGTTAGTTAAGCAGCTAACTTTGCGATCAATTAACTCTTGCAAAAACAAGACCGCAAACTCGTCTAGGCAGCACTCCAGCCCCCAGTATCTGCCATCTACCATCCTTAAGGCATGCTGCCTGAATCTCGTTCCTTTATAATGAAGAGATTAACTTAACTGCTCCTCTTCCTTGCTCCTCTTTTAATGCTCCTGGTGACGAATTGGAAGAAAAGCTGCAGTAATCAGAGCATTATTGATGCTGTCACTCCCGTAATAACAGCGCCTGCCAGGTGACTGGAATACCACACTGTTTCCAGTAATGTCATGTAGACACACAAAGCTGGGATTAACATCAAAGAGCTCCAGTATTGGGCTCCAGTGGCAGGCTTGCCCTTCAAAGCTTTCCTCAAACTGGTCGCAAATGTGCTAACAAGGCATGAAAGAGAGCTTGTGAGACCAACCCCCCCCCCCCCCAAGCTGTGGAAGATGTTTTGGATTTTTTAAAAGCAGATACGCTTATGCAACAACGACATGTGACGTTGAGAACTGTACAAAGAATGTTCCTCTTTTGTAGAGCACTTGGAGATCGCCAGCTATATAAGAGCTTTATTTATTATTATTAGTGCTAATGGACATTTTATGGTCATGAGAGGTCCTGTAAAAGATCTTCCTGATCTGAGCTAAATTAGGTCTCCCTTAGGTGACCGTCATGGAGCCCTTCTCTTCAGCCCCACCTGAGGGCAACATCGTTCACACAAAGGGAGTGCATTACAACAGGACATACATTACACTGCATAGTTATAACAGGGTACCCCAACAGGGGAAATGTAGGAGTGGAGACAGATGCTAAGTTCTAAATGGTTATGGTGACTTCCTTGGTGCAGCCCAGCTAACAGGCCGAGATTTCTTATGGGGGTCTTTTTCATCCCTGATGGCTGAAACTCATCCATTCATAGGCTACTCTCTGGTTTCCCCTACCCCACATATCTGTCTCACCTGCTTTCCGTGTTCATATAGGTCTGAGCTAAGCATCATATCCTATGTGGGCATAAGCAATGCTCAGGTCTGCAAACGCTGCTGAAACCCCCAGACCCAAACAGCCCCTGAATAGAACAATATCCTTTTTGTGGTGTAAAGACGCCATACTGGCCATATGGCATACAATCCTACAGTAAACATTTAGAGGCTCGGAAACCTCACACAAAATAAAACAACCCAGACTTCACATCAGTTACTTCATCGATAGGGTTGATTCATTCAGAGGTGCCAAAAATTCCTTTGTCACGCACAGGCATGCTAACTTGGGTAGAGAGATGCATAGGAACAGTGGACATCAATATCTCTCTTACACCCCTTGAATTCAGTTCCCCATTGGCCAGATGTACAAAAGGATAGTGAAGTTTTAAGAGCACTGGGGCCATCTTAATGGGGCAGCAAATAGCCAAGACCTTTCTTTGATGAAAGCAGGCACTGATTCACCCGGCATATTTCACACTGAGACAGGACAGCAGAGTAATCTTAAGATGTTAAACCAATGAGCTGCTCTTTCATCATGGCCTGTGTTCATAACAAACACGTTTTCTTGTAAAAGGCTCAGTTTTCAAAGACAAACTTTTAAAGTGGGCTAGGGAAAAGGAGGATATGCTTTAAGCTATACATACCAACAGAACACATATTTCCTTTGAAGAGGATTATAATAAAGCTTCAGATTCTGGTCCAGGGGTCAAGCCTTGTTGTGTTTTTAAAACTGTCTGGTACTCTAAGGGCCAGATTTCTAAAGGTATTTAAGCATCTAACTTCTGCTGAAATAAAATAAAAATCTGGCCCTAAGACACAAGAGAGATTGATAAATTCTGCAAAAGGATGTTTTCTTGGTAGCTGGCAAAGGTAATTCCAGTTTGCCCAGGAAAGTAAGTGGGAGAGCCCTAACATACATAACAGGATCCTATAGTGCTAATGCCTTTTCTTAGGAGTATACAGTTTTGATATATAGCTATCAGCTTCTTTACCTAAAGATCTCAAGAGGATTGACTATGAATCACTGAATTGTCCCAGAGCCTCTGTGAGGTAAGTAAACCTCAGTTTTACACACATTATATAGAAAAGTGACCTGAGTACAGAGCAATTAAGTGACATACCCCAAATCACACAACAGCTGGTTGGCAAACCTGGGGATAAAACTCAGGAATCTTGACTCACCATCCTTCCACTAATGACTAGACGAGGGTGCCTCTCCAGAATTCCTGTTACTAGAGAGAGGTGTTTGTGTGTCCAGTCTTATGTTGTTAAGAATAGCTACCATTTGTGACCAGGATATTTAACTTGAAGTGATTGTTTTCAAAACTTTTCCCCTCCGTTGAGAACTATCAATGAGTTGAATGCCTTACATGAAAATCCAGTTCGTTTTCAATCAATGACAAACTTCCTAGTTTCTGTAATTGCTTATACAGCAGGGAGGTTATGAGCTCCCCGTGATATTAATATGATAGTTACCTTAATATAATTTTTGACATAAAACCCATCAAGTAGTAGACAGATATTTTTCATAACCAAAATGCAAGTGCCTCTGGATAGCAGTCAGGGTATAGAATGATATAGAGCAGTAAGGAAAGGAAAAATATTAGGCAGGGATGCCTGGGCCTGATCTTACCAAAAAATGTGCCTTGCGATCTCTTTTATAATCCTAGGAAGCAGACAGAACTTTGAGTGTTGAGCATCTGAAGATCCACTCCATGGAAGCTATGGTTGCACAACATCTTTGAAAATCAGGCTTTTGTTCCGAGGTGTGATCAGAAAAATGCATGCACATTCACTGAATGGGATGGCTGAAAGAATGCAGGCAAACTACAATGATGGGAACCTGTAGATGTAATTTATCGAGGTAACTGAAACCTGATCTGGGGCTGGATTAAACAGCCTCCATGCTCCAGGCTGCCCCCTGGAGCCCCAGCCACCCACCATGGTGGCCTGCAAGTGGGCTGTCGCCGGGCACTCCCACCTGGGCCCCAGCCCTGGCCCACCTGGTCTTTCCCGGCAGGGGCGGGGCCAGCTCGTGCAGCATGGCCTCCAGTGCAGCCCCCCACAGGGCAATGGGCCCTGGAAGGCTGTGCCAAGGCTGCACCACATGCCACCCTACCCTACCCCCGTGCAGAGTGAACAGGTGCTGGCCTGCCCCACCAGCTGGTTCAGGAGCGGGGTGGGAGTGTGGAGCTTGGCCTCTGGCCGAAGGCCCTGCCCCCTCCACCCCCAGCGCTGGAAGGGCAGGGGCATTCTGAGTGCTCCCTCAAGCCCTGCCAGCGCTGATTGGGGCGGTGGGAGGGGGTAGATGAGGTAGGTGTCTTAGGGTTTAGAGCCCAGGGCTCCCCTTTAGGCCAGGGCCCAGGTCTTCAGCCCCTATAGCCCCTGCACTAATCCAGCTGACCTGACCCTGCAATAAGCTATCCCTATTTCACTTTACAAACAAGAGGCAGAAGCTACGTTATGAAAGACTATATCATTAATAGGGTGCTATGGCATTTTATGGACAGATACAGAGACACTGCAGAGAGAGACTGTAGAAACACAGGACAAGAGCAGGGTGGTTTCAGTGGTGCATTTTGGGTCATTCACAGTTTTTGCTTAGCTTTTTATTTTAAGGAGTAAAGCTTCTTCATTGTCAGGGTAGGAGGACAGGGGAAAGGGGAAAGGAAAAAAGGCAGAAACAAGTGTGGCTTCCATTCTCCTAAAAGGATCTGTGCTTTATTAATAGCTAGAGTACCACATCCAGACCTGTATAGTTTTGTGCATGCTTGTTTTATTTTGTTTATATCAGCCAGAATTTCTCATGTGGCAAATAGCACCACATTGAAAAAATGAGGTCACAGGAAAGCAATGGCTAGAAACAGTAAATAGGAATGTGCACAATGGTGCTGTCTTACCTGGGAGTCTTATTGGTATTTGATGTTTATCATCTGTCCCTTGGAAAAGAAAAACACCCTTAGAAACAGGATGCAGATTCTCACATACCGTAAAAGGCAAAAATGAAGAGAGAGAGGTTGATTTAAAGTACATTACTGTCATTAACATGCCTGTGTTTCTTTGATTCAGTATGACCCTGTGAGTATTTATCTGCTACCAAATCCCTGTTTTATTAAAGCATACTTTCCTCTTGGCAATATCTAGGTGAGGGAGGCTGCCATGATTTTCCCTGCACCTACCCCTTCCTGGATTAGTACATCACAAAGTATCAGCTGCCTTTATTGCTACTGGAGCCAAAATAATTAAGAGCTATCTCCTTACTAGTGGAGAAGGGCAACCAAATCAATGCAGGAATATTACTTGGGGAAAAAGCACTAACTTTCTAGGATCCTTTCCAGAGACGTAGCCGTTTTAGTCTGTGCACAGCAAAAACAACGAGAGGCCTGTGGCACCTTAAAGACTAACAAATTTCTTCGGGCGTAAGCTTTCGTGGGCTCCAGATGCAATCTGATGAAGTGGGCTGGAGCCCACAAAAGCTTATTCCCAAAGAAATGTGTTAGTCTTTAAGGTGCCACATTGTTTTTGCCAGGATCTTGACTCTATAGTGAGCTTCATACAGGCAGAACTCTGTTCTCCTATGGAGCACTTTGCAGAACAAAGTACTTAGCAGCCCTCCTGACCTGCATAGAGTTAAGTTTAGTCTCTAACTTTATTTGCAGGGAACTGGGGTTCCCTCTTCTTTGCAATGCATGTGGATAATTCATTAGGATGTGGTGGTTTTTACAGACTAGGTCAATTTTCCGTCACTTCATGTGGCAGACAGTGATGTACTCAGTCCTTATCATTTAGGTTTCCATACCAATAATTTACCATGTGGCCCAAAGCCTCAATGCACAATTGGGCTTTATCACTTCTTTTAAAAAACTCATCCCAAGACCCAGAGCTTATATGCAAAGTTTCATCCTGCTTATTTGCATTGCTGAGTTATAACCCCTTACATTACAAACAGGAGCATTGGCAGGCTCTTGCTATCAGCACTAGTAACTTTCACCATCTCATCGGCATAAAGGGACAGTGTCAACTTGAAAAATCGCATTTCTGGCTGAAAAAGCAATACCGACTTTTGTTACAAGTAACGCCTCTGAGACAGCAACTGAAAGAGAGATGGGTAGGGGGAGAATGTATTTACTACTATTCTGTTTGTTTACTTTGTGTGTTTGACAGCCCTTCATGCAACATCAGTGTTGCTGTTATGCTGATGCTCAGTTGTTCTTCCTGTCCCCCCATGACCTCCTCTGTGTACTACGCTGGGGAGGATCTCACGTACTCTGTGCCTCCAGGCCCTCCACTTACAGCAACAGCAAGGCAGAAGCTGCAAAAGGGACATGCAGGTGGGAATGTGCCCAGAGAGGAAGTGGAGTGGGAGAAAAGGTGCGGTCAAACACCTGGCTCTTGAGTTGTTTGAAAAGATCTCGGTAATATTGCAAAAGAGCAGAAAAATCCTTAGAATACTATTTTACAGACTTCTATAAATGTCTGATCATGGTGTTATTTAAAGGGGGGTGGTATCAAAAACTGATATTGTTTGATGCTTGTTAACTATAAAAGATTGCAAGTTGTCAGTGGCCCTTTAGGGATACCATTGTTTGTTCTCTTGGGATGCCAAAGCTGTCTCTGGAGGGACCAACTTCCAAAGGGGTGGCCGTGTTAGTCTAGTTCAGCAAAACAAACAAGGAGTCCTGTGGCACTCATAAAAACTAACAAATGTTGACGAAGTGGGATTTTTGTCCCTCGAAAGCTCATGCAATAAATACATTTGTTAGTCTTTAAAAGTGCCACAGGACTCCTTGTCTGGAGGGATCAGCATCTGAACACAAAAGGATTCGTATTTGGCACGAATCCTTTTCCATTAAAAAGGCAAGTGACTGGCAAGTGTTCTGCTGAGGGCATCAGCTACCTCCATTTCTGCCAGCCTCCGCTCAGGTGCCTCAGCCCACAAATGTGCTAGCACAGCAGGCCTTTTGTGAACCAGTGAATAATCTCCCCTTCGCTCCTCCTCTTCTTAGGCCAAAGTAAGTGGCAGGCACCTGATTCATCCCAGCCCCGTAGCACCAGCCCCAGACTGCTGCTTTCTACAGATAAAGTGGGATAAAATTAGAAGGCCAAGTTCGCCATCTTCTGGGGAAAATACGCAAGTTATCTGAGAGACAAGGTAGGTGAGGTAATCTCTTTTACCGTCCAGCTTCAGGTGGTAAAAGAGACAAACTTTCAGGCTACACAGCGGTCTTCTTCAGCACACTGCAAACTAGCTACCTGGAAAGCTGGCACAAACATGTACTGCATTCATTCATGGCTGAATTAACCCATCACTGAGCCATAGGCAAACTTACACTTCTGGGTCCCATTATTGGACAGCTAAATTAGATGCCCCCATGCAGTATGGAGGCATGTATATTAACGAATGTGGGTTCGTTAACCCTCTCCAGTCCAGGTCAGTGACTAACTCCTGATGCCTTATTAATCTCCTTCAGTGCCCTTTTGCTAGGGCTCTCAGCCACCCATCTCGCAGATGGATGCCCCGTGTGGGCATTCAATGAAGCTCTCTGTACATGTAGCCGTTCGGTGAGTCCAGTGTGTAGAGTAGAGGGGCATGGGCTGCTAGATGGGGAAACCATGGTGCAAGAGCCAGCTCCAAGCTAGCAGTGAGGAAGCGCAGGGCTGACTGTCCCATTGTTCACTGAAATTTGATTGGGCAGCTCCTCTGTCATACCAGGGGCAGCTGGACCAAATCTGAGTGTGGCATTGCTGACACACAGGGTCACAGCACTGCTCAAAATGCCCCCTCCCACAAATTAGGGTCAGGCCTCCTCTGCCTGTGCATTAATCCGACCCTCGTCCTCCAAGCGTATTCATGAGCGAGACGTGGTCTGAGGACAAACCCAGGAGTTAACGTCTGCTGTGCTCGGGTGCCAGCGCTCACTGCTACGCTCGGTAAACTTGGCCAAGTTGCAGAGCCTCGCTGTGCATGTATCTGTCAAATGTGGATTACTGTACTTCCCTAGCTATGACACTGGTACTGTCAATCAGTGCCTGTAAAACTCGGTATCCTGATTACACCCCAGGGCATCATTAGCGTAGCTCAGGAGCAGTGTCAGACATGTCAGGGGCTGTACATCTTCTCTTAGATCAGCCCAAGAAATGAAGAGTTGGGAGGAGGAGGAGCTACTGTAGGCCCTGAAGGAGGCAGGCTCCACCTGCGAGGAGTGAGATGGTAACAAAATGGGAAATCATGAAATCCACAGAAGCTAGACCTGCCTAGTGGTTATTTATTAATATACTAATTAGTTTGATTAGTTTAGCATTCACTGATAAAGATTCAGGGCGTGATTTTCAAGGCTCCCAAATCAATGGTGTGATGTTCACGTGCTGAGCACCCAGCACTACCCATTGTCTTTCAAATCATATTGGAAAATCTCAGTTCCTTGCCTCTAGTTCTTAATTCATCTCCATGGTGGGGGAGGGAGACTTGTGGAATGGGTACAGCAGGAGGAAGTCAGAAATTCTGAGCTTCATTGCCAGCTTTCTTCTTGTGTGGCCTTGGGCAATGTTCCTGTACTTGTGTGTATGTGGGACAGTGATCCCTACTGTGCCTTCCTCTGAGGTGTGTTTGCAAGGCTTAATTGCTTCGCATTCATAAAGTGAGTGGCGGAACTTGAATCCGTGCTAGCACCATATTAGTGCTATTAGATAACGCTGTAGACCAATTTAGGGTACAGCCGTAATGGGGATGTATTGCATTGTAATGGTGCATGGTGACATCTCTGATGGGGCTATTGGCAAGCAGAAAACCCATAGAAGCTTAAATTAAATAACCTTAATCAAGTTACATCCACTGTGTGACAGCTATTCAATAAGCACGACCCAAGTGGTGCTAGCATTAACCTTCTATATAAAAAGAAATCAGCCAACCACCTACGCAAAAGCTGCCCAGAAAGAAGAAAAATGTGCAGAGGTTAGTGTAATTACTGCACCATGTAATTAAATTTTCCAATGCCAGCAAAGGTGCTGCCGTTGAAGGAAGTGGCACTTGGAAATTAACAGGGGACTGAGCAGTCAGTTGTTGGCATAGTGTTCAGAAACAGCCACTACACAGAGCACGGTCCGGGCCTCACAGAAGTGAGGGTGCTTTCATTTGAGTATGTTCTCTGTTGAAGGAGCTATCGTCCTCAAATGAATGGACTGAAAAATCAGAAAGTCTCCCTCTTGTAATAAAGGCATAGAACAAGCCGCACACTAATTCAGCAATGTGGAAGAACACAGTTAACAGTCCTCTTAAGGAGCCCAAAATCTGTGCTGGGGACGCTTCAGGCCAGGAAAGGCACTGAGGTCAAGGGGTGGAAGAGCTAGTGAAACAGAACTTTTGGGTTCTATTCCCAACCCTGCCAACCCTTAGGCAAGTCACTTTACTGTTTTATACCCCAAATAATCCACCTGTATATCAAATCCCTGAATGAATTAATGCTTGTAAGCATCACGACCCTTTTCTATGTGCTAGAGAAATGCAAACTGTCATTACTAAATACGGGCCTGAGCTGCGGAGTTCAGGGGTGTTCAGAACCAGGGTTTCTACTTGGCACATTACAGAACAAGGAGCCCACATGATGGGGATCTGGATCTTGGTTCTCAACTCTGCTTTTTCACCCCAAAACAACTTGAGGGAGTTTGAATGAGATTTCGGCTCAGGCTCATCTCTAATTACATCCATGAGATAGATGGGAAAGGGCAAGAAAGATGAGACTCTTTTGATCTTTTGAAACTTCACCCTAAATGGAGGAAAGACAGCTAGAGGATCAGTTCTCTCTGAGGAGAAGCCGAAGAAAGGAACTCGGCCCCCAAAAATACAGAGAGCAGGTGTCAAAGACAGACTGAGACCAACTGGTCCAATGTCCTTTTTGGAGAGAAGAGAATGCATTCAGACAAAACCTGAATTCAATCAGGTAATAGTTTATGTTTTTTCTCTTTAATAAAAGATTTATGTTACATGAAATGTAACTTGACAGGTACTTGTACAGGGCGGACAGGCACCAACTGCCAGAAGGCTTCCTGTGGTACCATACAAAGCTATCAATTCTTTATCATCTTCACATCTCTTTGTATTTTGCAGGGAAGACAAAGCCTAAATTTATTATACCCAACACGAGTGATCAAATCCCACCTTCTTTTCTTTTCAGTCAGGAGGAGAAAATGACTTGCTACTAAAGATGTTCCAACCCAGTTACTTATAGTGCTGTGCTCAGAATAGTCATTTTGCAAACAGTAATGTGGAGTCGATCAGAAGGGAATGCACCGCAGCATAATTGCCCTATTTCAAAACATTATCCCATAATAACGATCTGTAGCACAGCTGTGCCTCATTGAGAGGGAGAGAAAGAGATACATATGGCATGCACCTCAGTATACACACCTTCAAGAGAGAAGCAACTTGGTTGTCTGCTAACATTGAAGATAGCTAATGGGCTGGCTGCCAATCTTTTCAGCTCCACTCTCAGAGCAGTAAAATAACGTTTGCTCCACTGCTATTTCCCATTGCAACCACTGCGATTAAGCCAGGCTCTGAGCCTTTAAATCCTTTTCTGAAAGGGAGACCAAGTTTTGTTCGACTACATTAGTAAAATTCTTTTGGCTCCAGAGCCAAATGCACATTGCAGTGTTTGCTTTTGAAAAGCCGTGTTATTACCTACTCGTTCCATCCCAACAACAACAAAATAAAACCATTTTCAAATTCGGTTTTGGAGAGAAAGAGAGAGATACCAGTCTGTAAAACATCAGAGTTCTATTTGCAATCGAGGAGAATTCCTTGCCAGGTACAAATGGCAGCTGAAATTCACATCCCAGGCATTCATTTGTTTGCTACGGCAGAAAGTTGGTCGCGGATCCTTCCCAGACCATCTAACATAGTGTCCAGGGTTTCTTTATTCAGCTCCACAGTCACTGCAGAAATCACAGGGCTGTCGCCACACAAGGTAGCATCTTCTTGAATCTGAAGTAGAAATGTGATTTGAACTCATGAGACATCCACAACATCCCCCTCTTCTCCCTCCAGTGTTTCCATTCAAATCAGAATAGACTCGAGATGGATTAAAAATAGCTGACACATACCACAATTTTCCCTCCCAAAAGACCACCGTGCTCCCCAAACTGTGCACATCACCACTGACATGCAGATTCTTCCATGGGAGACGGCAAGCAACCATCTGGCACATGTCACAACACTGAGTAAAGGGGAAGTTCTGGCCAAGGACACCAGGGCCAAACCCCACCTCATATGAGAAATGTCTTACCTATGTTTACTAGAAATACCAATGGGCTCTGTAGAGTCCACACAGCACAAAGCTACTAGATCTTTCTCCCCTCCAATATCTCCTCCAGAAGAGCCCATCCATCTCAACTCATTTAACTGTGCTTGAAGAATGAAGGGTTGAGTAGACTCTGCTGGGATTTAAACTTGTATGCCCAGGCAGTCTAGTATTTCCCCCTGTCCACATCTCAGCTCATTGCCGGGTTAGTGAGTGAGGTCTCTTCAAAGTCCACCACTAGCCAAAAGATACTTCCAGAACAATCTGCTAGAGAGGTGATGCGTTAGAGAGTGAATGGCTGTCTAGGATGGATGGCACTGTATGATTTGCTGTCCCCATATTTCAGAGAACTCAAATTCTCCCCATGCCTAGCAAGCTGGTTCCTCGTAATGGCAGAGCACTACCACACTGCAAAGAGTCTGTCGCTGTTTCCCCTACAAACTTCATTCACGGGAGTTCCAAGCATTCTTTGACAGAGGACAGAGATTTGAAGCTCTCTTGCATTATTGCTGTTTGTGCCCAGTTAGCAGCATGAGTCACTGAACTCTTCTATCTTGCCACAGAGCAGTGCTCAGGTGCAAGAGAGTCAGCAACCTGGACCCTATTGCCGTTAAAGGGCTGCACTCCATTAGCAGTACCTTCAACTGCAGCAAGCAGGTCGGGACTGCCATTCTGCCAATGCTGTCCGAGGAGGTCTTGATGTCCACTCTCCAGTCCATGTCAACCAGCCGAGGCAGGGAAACTGCAGGATTAAAAATTGCGTATCAGTTAAATGAATGGCTTATCTCAGCTTTTGCTGTGGGAGCCAGCGACCTGTTGCAGATCCACATTTCTATGCCAGCAAACGGCACTGAAATAAACCGAAGGCTTACAGCTTCAACAGAGGCACTCCGTGTCTTCTGGTGTCCAATCAGACCTCTTCTCTGCACTATGCATAAAATGCAGGACACCCTCTCCCATGGCGCGAGACGCAAGATTCCTCCAGCACCACAGGGAAAGGTGGTAGCATCCAAGACCATCCTTGAAAGAGTGTAAAATAATTGGAGGAGGAGAGCGATAGGGTTCATTAACTCCCCTCTCCAAAGGCACCCACCATCCCTCTTGCCTTAGAGAACTGGACTGCTGCCTGCAGCATACAAGCCACATTTCAGTGTGCCCTCATTTGGCCTTACAGAGTGTCTCGCTCCATGCTGCGGCCAAAGATCACCATGCAGGAATGATCTGAAAACACCGCAATGTAGAGTACGTGATTTCCACTCCCACGCCTGCTAACAAAGGAACTCTGGTGTGCGGTGCAAGTGTAGGGGGTCAGCCACCTCCACACGCCTGCCCAATTCATTAAAAATACTGAGCCATTTCCACTCAATGGATGACTAATGGATGTCAGCCTGATCTAATTTTTATTGGGCTAAAGCCAATGAATCCAACAGTGTAATGCAATACTTATGTAGGTCCTTAAGGGGCCTGAAACACTATAAACCCTTCAGGAGACTGGAGCTCCTTGAACTTGGCTGATAGTTCAATCATTTGTACATCTGTACTCCACCTGGGAGAGAAAAGGGTTACATTGCCTCGGCTGAGGGAGAGCACAGCCTAGCTTTTGCTTTCAAGGTTATGAAGCGATCAGGAGCTGTACAAGCATCAATATTAACCGAGTCTGCCACAGCAGCAGGAGGATCACATCACTCATCGTGTGTCCACACTGGAAGAGCTACCAATATGTGAAAAGCCTTGGGAAATAACTACAAGCAGAGCAGAGCTGGGCAGGAAGCAATTTTTGCATCCCACAAAATTTAAAAAAAAAAAAAATCATTTCCCATTCAGCACCTGGGAGGAACCAAGGAAAGCAGAGACCAAGAGATCCTAGAAGAGCGAGCTGGTCCGGGCACTCACCTGCAATGTGAGAGTTAAGTTCAAGCACTCACTGTGCCCAGTTTGGAGCCTGATCTTGCCATGCGTCCGCAGAGCTGAACGCCAAGGGGCAGTGCAATCTTGACTGGCAGGCATTTAGAAGTCACTCCCATTTACAGTCCAGTGTTTGGCAGCATTCACACCACAACATAAAATGCAGCTGTATAGTTTTGTCTTTTAATTGACAAGGGGTTGATTGCCAGTAATTGTGGAGGGCAAGGAAACTGTGCTATGAGCATGTCATAAGGTCTATCGTTTAAATCCTTATGTCTGCCCCTCCATCATATACATCAGATGCCTTATAAGCACAGCAGTAACATAATCCATCATTTCCTGGAAAATAATCTCTTTCAAACATGGTGGAATACCCTGTTCACTGGTTAGTACTGGGCTAAAATAAAAGCCAGGAGCCCTAGAGCAGTGGTTTCTGAATGTAGGAAAAGGCCACCAGCAGAGCCCTTGCTGACAAGCTATGGCAGAAGTTGGGCAAATGGTGCTGGCTCATCTCATTTCCTATATCACACTGCAACATGAAGATACATGGAGAAGTACCTTTAGGTCACTAGTTAGTGTAAGCAATTTTCAGTGACATAATGCAACTGCGGAATAGCCTCTCCCCCAGGATTTACACTCTATCAAAATGTTGGAAAACCCCTTCCACTTCCTTACTGAGTATTTCCTAGAATGGTGTGTGTGCGGCTCCCTGCCCCAACCTCACTGGAAGGGACACAGAGGGCCTTCGTTAACTGGTTGTACTCCAGAGCATCCGCTTCCTTTAGAAAAAATAGTCTTTTGCTGGTTGGGTTGCAAAGAAAAGCTTTAGAAAATGTGTAGCAGGTGTGATCATGCCGAGTCATTTGCTCATGTTTGCAAACAGCCTGAAAAATGTCTGAGGTGTGAACTGTCCAGGGTCTTAAATGGGGGGCTAATTCTGGTGCCCATGATGATGCTTCAAATGTCACCATTGCTAACTCTTACACTAAGCAAATCAGAAAGGAGAGGAACTGTACTATGGAGATCTATGCTAGTGTTTTCTATAACATATGGGCTGGGAGAGGCTAGGGACTTTTTGGGAAGGCACTGAAGATGTATACGCTACAATACGGAAGTCCTTAACAATCCATGGAAGGTTGCAGAGTGGGGACAATGTTGGTTTCACTTTCCTGAAAGGGGACTCAATTTTCAAAAGTCTGGCAAACACCATTTTAGTACATCTCTCAGTTTTCAATTTCAAGATCTCACCAACCAACTCAGAAATATTAATAGCTTTAAAATGCAATCTGCTACTCACTCTGATTTGATTGTGCTTCATTCCTCCAGATAGAGCTGTGAAAGGGAAAACGGAGAAAAATATATTGTCAGTGCTTTAAAAAAAGACTGCAACGGTAGTACAAATCAGGGATGGTGACTGATGGGGCCCTTTGCTAAAGGTTCAATCAAAAAAAATAGTTGGAGATATGAGATGATCCGTAGCAGGCAGCAACTCTACTGTGAAAACTGAAAGAGTTGCTGGGGGTGAAGAAACTAGAACAAAGAGGAAGGTTGGCCTGTGGCAGTCAGAAAAAAGTGCTTTGCCATAAGTAACTCGGTGCAATTTACTGATGACCCTGTCTATTTATCTTCAGGCCCCAAAGGCTACCTTACTACCAAAATACAGCCTAGCTCTAATCTTTACATTTTCTCCCTTGATTGTGGTCCTTTCTGCTAGGAGGTACGTGTCTGCCAGTAATTCAGGCACTAGCCTGGGAGTTAGGTGACACAGGTTCAATTCCCTGCTCCGTCACACACACATGCCTCGCTCCACAAAGAAACTTAGGTGTTGCAATACCTTTTAGATTAGTGGTTCCCAGCCTTTTTAGCTCAAGGGCCACAGATATCATTTTTACAACCCTGAAGGGCCACCAGTCTCCGCTAGCTGGCCTCCCCCCACTGCAGCCAGACAGGAGGAGATCAGTGAGGAGGCTGCTTCCGCACTCATCTCCCGTCTTCCTGCCTGCAGCAGGGAAACCACATGTATCCTCTAGACTTGTGTGCTTTACCTGGGTCCCTAGGCAGTGGCTCACTTCTGCAGCCAGGGGCGTGGAAAATCTGTAGTCCTCTCCCCCGGTTCCAGCAGGAACTCCAGTGCCTATGGCCCAAAGCAGAGCCCTTTGCTGTGTTCCCTGCTACAGACCGAGGAAGGAGAGTGCTGATCTCCCAACCCCTGGCAGCCGGGAGACTGCACCGGTCTTCTGGCCCCACAGAAATGCGCTCCACCTGGGTGCTTAGTCAGCAGCTCCCTTCTACAGCCAGCAGGAAGGGAGCCGTGGGCCATTTGAAAGGCTCCATGTGCGACAGGTTGGGAACCACTATTTTATTTGCCTAGGAACAACACTGCCAACCACAAAGCCTGAGTCAGGTGTCTATACAATGAATGGGGAGAGACAGGTGCCACAAAAGCCAGCAAGCTAGGTGTGGAGCCGCCTAAACTAGCCACTGGGAGATTCTAAGAGGGGTGCATCCTAAGTCCCACTCCCTCACGATGATAGGCACTGTATCTGGGTTGCAGGGGGGCACCCATCTCTGCTAGGAAGCTGCAAACAGGAACTCCCCTCCTGGAGTCACATGGCCTAAGTAATTTTTTGTGAGGAGATAGATGCTTGAGTCTGCCCACGTAAAATAGCTGGAGGGGGAGGATGAAAAAGGACTCCCCCTCACTTTGTAACTTTGAGCATTGCCCTGGGATGTGGGAGATCCATGTGCAGTTCTACCCTCTGCCTGAATGAGACACAGGATTTTAACAAGGTTCCCCCCTCCCTTGGGAGAGTCCTTGAGCAGTGGTATATTCTAACATGTGGCTTCCTCAATCTCTGCTGCTGAAGCTGCTCCACCCTGAAGAGTGACTTGTGAGGGGCAAGAACCGGGTCTCCCACCCAGGACTATAGCATCTCTCTCTCTTTGGCCAACCTAATGACTAAGAGCTTCAGCTCACCCCGTAGCTCAGTGTTTAGAGTTCATGCATTGCTCTGGGACTTCAGCATGAAATGGGCGTCTGGCTGTCTAGAAGGAAGAAGCAGTGCACATGTTCAGAGGCACAAACTCAGACCCTGAGGGAATTTTAATCTAGGCACTGACTGAGTTTAGGTGACTGCGTGGTTTGGCAGGAATTCTGATGATCATAGTGACATCTCAAACTGGGGTTAGACACCTAAGTATCTTTGTGGATCTGGGTCTTTGTCTGTCTCAGTTCCATCAGCAAGACGCACTTGTTCTTAGGAGTGTTGTGAGGATAAATACATTAATGATTGAGGTGCTCAGGTGTCGTGGTAACGGAGGCTAGATCAACATGATCATTGGAGGAAAGGCTTGTCTCTTTCCCCTCCTAAACTCTTGGGGAAAACCTTAGCATGTTGCAGAAAGTAGCATATTCCATTACATCCCTCGCCAATGGTACTCAAACCCTCCCATCATTAAGCCTTAGACTGCTGAGCTGTTCCAGCCATGTGAATACTTGAGTTGTTTACACACCCTCTTGCTTTACACCCAAATGAAATCAAATGGCAAGCATGGCCAACACTTACACATTCTCCAAGATTATCTTGGTCAGGAGGTTTTTTAGACTTTGGTGGAAGTTTTCTGGGAAAAGAGAGAGAATTTCTTCCACAGATGACAGGCCCCGATACACAATATGCCTGGTGAGATTGTGCAAAGAGCAGACCAGCTACAGGAAAGGAACAGATAATGGAAAAGAAGCTGAAGTGATAAAGGACATCACATACTGTAGAGGGAATGACTTAATGACCTCAGTAACCAGATAGGGTGCAGGACAGTGTACATGGATAAGCCCAGCTCCAGCAATCACATTTACACCAACAATGAGGTGCTCCAATGACTCTCTCTCCACCTGTGGAGCCAACTGCAAAATCCTGGTCACAGAATTTCACTTTCTGTAAGGAATGACAAAGCTCTTGATACGGAGCCACTCAAAATCCACTGTACTCCAACCTGCACTCTCCAAACAGAGACCACTATTAAGCCCTATAATTATAATTATTGCCCCAGGGCTTTCAAAACCAGTAAGAGCTTATTTTTCAACACTGCCGGGCCATCCGGCTTCAATCTCATTTGCAGGCATTCAGTACTTCTGTAAAATAAAGGACCTGACTTTCAGAAGCAATTAAATTTAAGGATGAACTAAGCACATGAAGTTACAGAAATTAGAAGAAGAACATGCTTAGTGGGTGACCTTGCCCATCCATCTGCTTATATTTTGTACTGCACATTCATCCTTGGGAAAAATCAATGGGCTTAAGTTCCTAAATCTCTTAAGTATGTCTGAATATTTTAGCCCATCTTGGAAAAACGTAAAACAATTAGCACAATTCAGGCCCCAATCTTGCATGGTATTCTATAGGTATCTGTGCCAGCTGATCCCAATCTCAGATTGCTGTTTCATCCAGACAGTAACTCAGCTTGAGCAAAGCAAGTTTTAAAGCCATATTTTCACTCAACTCACAGAACGAAACATAATTTATTAAAAACCTTGGCAAGGTAAATGGAGGAGGGAGAAAAAATTCTGTTTGGATTGTACCCGGTGCTTTCTTAGCTCATTGCATGAAACAATTCTGAGTGGCTTTTAGAAGCATTTAATGTTTGCTTTTAAACTGCCACAATTGCTTCATTATTCTTAAACACTTTCGATCTTAAAGGGGCTTTGCTAACGCTGACTGGATCCATGATCCCTGCTGCAAGGTAGATTAATACACTCTGGTGTACGCTGAATTGGCATATATTTTGACTGTATTTGTGAGGCAGAATTTCCCATTTAGTGCTCTAGTATCTGAGGCCACCACAGAGCCCCAGTGAAGTTCTGAACCAGCCTTACTACTGACTCATTAGCCATCACACTGAAAGCAGAGTATTAACAACCTACTTTTAGTTTTAAAATCCACTTTCTCACCAGCATCTGGCTGCTTGTGAAGAAAGGAGCCAGATGGAAAAGCCCCTGTTACCTGCAGACATTGTCAATGAGGAAGCATCACTGCTTTCTTACTTGGGTGGCTTCTTCTGGTGTTACGGACAGATTGGAACAGGTGCTGTCAATCAATTTGCTCGAGCCTTTTGTTGAGCTAGAAAAGCACTCCTGGCACAGCTGTCTAACTACATCCTTCGAGGAAGCCTGGAAAATAAGGAGTGTAGGGTTCAGAAACCATTCTTTGTATACAGAGCAACTAGTGAGTAGTTATGTTGTGTTTTATAATTGCAAAGCATTGAACCAGTAACTATTTATTCTTCCAAACTCCTGTGTGCAACAGGTTAGCACTATGCTAATTTTGCTTACTGAGAAACAAAGAAAGAGTTGAAGTGACTTGCCTGAGGCCCACAAGGAGTTGGTGGCATGAGAAGAATGAAAATTTAGGAGCAGCTTGCTCCCAGTGCTGTGTTCAGATCATACTATGTTGCTAAATTATTTGTGTGTGTTTTCAAATCTGGATTATTTATTTATTTTTTTAATCCTTAAAAGAGCAGCAAACTAAACCAGTCTAACAAATGCTGTTTCAATGCTATTTGACCACACCAACTGTGAAAAAAGTCCTACTTGAAAGGATGGGGTGGGGGAGAGAAATCACATATTAATACAGAAGCTTTCATTTTACAGTCTTCTGGCTTTATTGTTAAGAGGTAATAAGGGTTGTAGAGCTTACATATGTGCATGGAATTGATCCACAATGCTCTTGTTTAGGAGACAGCATTTTTTAATGCATCTCCAATTTAACACCTCATTTCCCATGTCTCAAAAGTGTGCGTAAATGATTGTGTACAGCTCACCTCCATAAGTGGCAGCTTCCAAAGTGAACCATCATTGATTCCAGGAAGAGAAAAATCATTTAAGGCAGTAACTGAATGAGCTGATAAACACTTAATTTTTATTTTTTTTTAATTAATGAACGCTAAGTCACCTTTTTCTGGTGTATTTCTTCCCAAACTGCTTCACAAACTCTACTTAAGGATCAGTGAAAAACAGCCATCTTTTGGGCAGAATTCAATAGCTGTTGAACAGCACAGGGATTTTAAAACGCAAACAACATCATGCTAAGTTAGTACATTTGTGTGTTCTTTTTATTTGTATGTTTTTACCTTCAATAAGATCTGCAGAGCTGCAAAGTTCTCCTCTGTCACATCAGCCATCTTTAGTCTGTCATGTGGCTGCAGACACTCCCAAGCACAAGAGCTCAGCTCAAGTCACATGATTCAGTAGCTTTGCATTGTGGAAGTTGTAGTTTCATTTCAAACATTTCATTTCAAACTCCAGGCCTTAGGACATAAAAACACTGGTGATCGTTTTCATTGGAAGCCATTGAGAAATGTAATGACTTAAACGAAAAGCTCCTGGCATGATTTTTTAAAAAGTATGTTGCTGAAGCCCGGGTTCCACAAACACTTATGCACAGTGCATTTTTTTGTTAAAGAAAAAAAAAAGGTGCCAGTACTTGGCCAGGGACCTGGGGCCACCAGCAGGAGCCGGGGCCTCATTGCTATGAAAAAAAGGTGCAGCTACTCAGTACACCTGAGTACCACCACAAAAAGTGAAATGTATTCTAAATAATCAAAAAGTCAAAGAAACTTAATGGATTCTCATTGTCCAACTTAAATAGACTGTCTTCTATTGTCTGTTTCCCAGGCAAATCCCATACCTTTCTCTAAAACTCTTCTACTCTTATGTGATTGCAGATATCTCAGAGAAAAGCCTTGTATAATAGTTTGTACTTGCTTTGTGTCCTCTCGGTGTTAGATAAACAATAACTTTACGTAAGCACCATAGTATGCCTGTGAGGTAGGTAAAGTTGGAGAAAGATCACAGTCCCTTTGTGGTGTTTTTATTACTGTAGCCAAATTACAGTTAAGTAATCCTACTTAGATTGTAAAACCCATCTTTTTGTTCTGTATTTATACAATACCTAACACAATGGAGGCTGGGTCCAAGACTAGGGTTCCTAGGCCCTACGGTAATACAATTACTAATTAAGTAATAGTAATACTAATAAACTGAGGGGAAGGGAGAGGCTCAGTGATTTGCTTATGGTCACCCAGGGAAGTTAGTGGTCCAGCTGGGAACAGGGGAAGTCATTGATGGGCTAAGCACACTTTTCTCACAGGGCCTTGGGAAGGACACAAGTTTTCCCACAATATGGTATGAACCCAACTCCTAGAGCAGCTCAATTTAGTGAGGTGCTAAGAACTCAGGGATATGCCCCTCAAAAGTCAGAGTGCCCTGCCTAGTCTGTATAATTGCAGCTACACAGGTATGATGAGTTGTGTTCAAATCTGCAGCATGATGCTTGATGTGGGTTTGGCAGGCACGTATCCACATGCACGGTACACTCTGCAGTGGAGGCATATCTAAAGACCTGTAAATTCTGACTTCAGGTCTTCTGGTGTAACTATTAGCCGACATTCCTTCCCGAAGTTCCAAGTACCTTTTCTATAGTGGCTGTACAGCTAAGAGAAAGATGGTGTCGGTAGGGTTTGACCCTGGGAGGTGCTGAGCTGCTGGAAGCTGAAGACACAGCATTTACCATCATATTACTACAATGTATGAACCATTGTATACTGTTGTACTTTCCCCTGGGAAGGGATATTTAAATAAATCCTCTTTCAGTGAGAGAAATAGTTTGCTTCTGTCTTGTGTAATTCACTGCACATCCTAAAGATACCTTGTATTTTGTACAAGCCAAAGGCTTTCCCCATTCCTGCATCTTGGCACACCACCTGGAACCTCAGATTTATTTGCATTGCTCCTCTGCAAATGAAAGAATAAATTGTAAGCAGTGCGAATGTGCAACTGTTCTTTCTAGTGTGATGGAGAGTGCTTGATGAGGGGAAAGGGCTTCTGCTTGCTGAGGAACTGATTTTGCTTTCACATGCTGGGAACCCTCCAAGGACAGAAGAATCTGAAGGGAGAGGCATTTATTTTCTATCATTTTTCATGAACAACCAGAAATGGGACTCTGGGGGGAACTATTTCAGGTATGTTTACCATCTGTGGCCTCTTGAAATTAATGTGTAAGTTTAGAGAGACACTATATGTTTGTGCTGCTGTTACCATTAAGTTAACCTAGTGTGGATAGTATCTTATGTAAAGATGTGGGTTGGCCTTACAGATCGATTTCCAGTGGAGGCACCCTCTCTGGAATACTAACATGCTGTTGTGTTAGTGTGGCAGGATGGAATGGGACACACATGACATGATTGTCCAGCTAGATAGTCTTACTACAAAGCCCAAGCCATAGGTCTGCCCTGTTCAGCAAGGGAATACCAGCTGTAATCAGATTAGGGCAATTGCCACATCAGATGTGCTTCTCCAAGGGGAAATGTCTAGAAGGTTTGGCAAAGGAGTTGCATTTGCCAGCTCCCAGACTGGCATGCTCCACGCACAGTCAAGACAGTGGCACTCACAAACTATATTCTCGAGCTATTTTGGGGGAAAGTCTGGTCCTAAAATACTTCCCAAGATTTGAAATTTGAAGAGTTGGAAAGTTGAGCCATCAATCAAAAAGGAAGTGTGGATTCATGGTTAAAGGCAGGGCTTGGAGTTAGGAGGTCTGGTTCTGAATGTCCCATTGCCTCACTTTCCTCATCTGTGTGAGGAGGAGGATGATACCTCTGTAGCACACAGGAATATTGAGAGCCTTAATCAATTGACATTGACAAAGAGCTTGGAGATCCTGAAGGCATGAATATAATAAAGGCACTATCGGTGGACGAAATACTACTCCTCACTATTTCTGTGTTAGCAGGTTAAACCCATGCACTATATACAGAGGAACACTTAACATGGTAGTTTTTTATATCATAGGCCTTGTATGGGCTGCTAGCTTATTCTTTCAGAACCAATAAAACAATCATTTTCTGCAGCTCCTCCAAAAATCCTCACTGCCCAGCGAGAAAGATCATTGTCTTTTTGCAGGGCTCTTCTAGAGATGGCATGAGACTGGATTATTTTTCTGTGTGCTGTTTAAAGATTTCCCTTGCATAGAAATTAGATTATTTGGCACATACTTGACTAAGGATTTAATTACACTATGTGTCCTGCCAGTTAGACAAACAGGAGGAAAGTGGAGAGATGGAAAGGAGGGGTGTAGATGACTATTGCAGGCATCAAGGAATATGTGGCAAGAGAGAACATTTACTTGTGAGTCACACATTTGGAACAAAGATATCGCCTGCCAGTAAACACAGCTGGTGTGCTATTTAATTCACACGCTAGCCACCTCCTACTGTCATCATTTCCTCCTTGGAGGAACCATCAAATTATGCGGAAACAATGACATGTTTGATTTAATATCAAAATTGAAATGCTTAGTGTATAGCTCAGATGGAGTCAAAAGTCGACAAAAGTGCTCAGTAAATATGTTGTATATGACGCGGGTGGTCTTTTTTCATTTGTATTTTTTTTTTTGCTTCTCTTTCTTAGCAGCCTCAAGGAACAAGCATCCAAAACCAGATTTGCCCGTGAAACAGTTGAGGTATAGGTGTATTTACACCACTCTGTCTCGTCATTTTGTAGAAGGATGGTCCAGTGGCTGGAATACTAGCCTGGTACTGGGAAGACTCTGGGAGCAGGGATTGCCGCTCTTCCACAGACTTCATCTGTGATCTTGGGCAAATCACGTAGCTACTCTGTGCCTCAGTTCCTCATTTGTGCAATAAGGGTGATTGACAGCACTTCCCTACCTCCCATTGTGAGGCTAAATACATGACTGACTGTGAGGCTTTCCAATAGTATAGTAATAGGCTTTAGATAGCTTCTTTAAGCAGGTGCTTCCTGAATTTAGGATCTCCCCAGAGAGTGGGGGAGTTCTGTGCTGTTTGTTCCCTTGTGTCCCCTACATGTGAAATCCCCTGTGCTGCAATGAGCTCCATTTGAGTTCCCCCTAATATCAGTGGCTTTCATGTGGGCATAGAGGTCCATTGACATGGAGTTCTCTGGTCAGGGCCTAGATAAGTGTAGGCAAGGACATAGGGTAGCAACTATTAATTTTCATGGTAGCATTTTCTGGTGGGAACTGGGAGGTTGCTCTTCATAGGCCTTTCATTTAAGATATTAGACAGTACCTAGCTGTATCTGCTGTGATCGTTATCAGGCTGGGCCCCATTTAATATATGGGCATAATGGCATAACATAATTTCATATGTTGTACCCATATGCATCTCAGTGATGTCACAAAATCCTGCAGTTATTAGTGCGATATGGGCAATTGCACGTGCTAGCTCATCTCCATCTGGAATTATTCTGCTCTCAGGATTTATGTATTGGGCTCTCAGCTGGACCATGAAGGAATTAAGACTTTCCATTGGCTGAAGTGGAACAACTCATTGCATAGGGAAGTCTGCCTCTTGCAAAGGAAAAAAACTGGCCTTTGTGCTCCTTTTTGCTTCTTTATGGTCTGATTGTAACCCCCCACCACTAAAACAAAACCATTCTGTGTATATTACAGTAGAAATATATATCTTGTCTAGCGCCGGACACTACTGTAACCAGAGAACTATTGCAATTATGACACCACAAAATCAAAAAATTGAAATTTGGGCAATTGTGAGAGCAGGGATTCAAATTAGACTTTAGAGCTCGTATATTAAACTCTTACGATTAACAGGTGCTTTGGATTAATCAGATTTAGCTCCCCTATCTCTGCAGCTAAGGTATGAGAGCTTGCAATATACATTCCTGAGAGTAAAGTAAAGACTCTTAGGGAACTAGACTTGCCATTCCTAATATTTCTGTGGTTAAAAAAAATAACCAGCCAAACTAACAACCAATGAACCCAAACTAAACAGCCCCTCCAAGAAACAAAAAACTAACCAAACTTTCAATCCTTCTTTATTCAGCATAAAAAAGAAAAAACAAAGGACTAAATCTAGTTTTTAAAAATTCTGTGCAAGTTGCCTTCAACCTTCTGGCTCTAGAGAGAAGTCCATAATGGTGACCGGTCTTGGAAGGTGCAGCTGAAAGCTGGGGCCTCAGTCAGAGAAATTCAGGAGACATTAAAGGGTTTGGTTGAGTGATTCCTGGGAAAGAGGTAAGCTACTTTACGTGGTAAGTTCTGTGTATGCCGGAGCCTGTGCTTGGGAGCAGCCTCTACTTTATATACCTCTTGCTTCAGGGTAGGGCTGTGGTGTTGAGCTAGTGTATGGGTTTTGATTTCTGCTTGGGAAAATGACCCCTGAAGACCTGATTCTGGTAAAGAGAGAGAGACTTGTTAGTTTAAGCTGCTTTCATGTTGGTTGCTTTTTCTCCCCCCCTTAAACGTGAGCATTTTGTTAGCAATAGCGATGTGACAGGCAGGCAGAATTGTAGAAAAGGCATGTTTATTGGTGGCCTATTTATATTGCTGAGTGGCAGATGACACACCAATATGGGTTGTTTTGAAACTTCGCCATCTTTCTACAGTCCCACTGGTATTTATACACTGAGCAGCCCCTCTTACATAACATCCCCATTGTGAAAATATGGCCTAGGGTGTGTGATAGCATATCTGTCTTGGGGAAGAGGACAGTGGAAAGAGAATATTGTTGGTTATGGTAGACTGGGCATAGGACAGAGACAACAGATCTAGTAAAGGGAATTTCTAATTTCTAAATTAGGATATAGATGGATGAGTTTCAGCTCCTTCTCTGTGTCCTGGTCCTGACTGACTGTGTTCTAGTTAAAAGTTAGTTTTTCAGAAAATCTGATTTATCTGTTTATTCCATGTAATCAGCAACCTGGGCAGTCATCCCAGCCTTTCCAAAGACTGCAACAGCCCTCTGTGATGTTAATAATTCTGGACATAGAAACCTAGCGGCCCAGTGAGGGACCACACATAAGTAGCACAAGACCAAGCTATGAGCATCTTTAAAACTGTTAACATCAGAGGAGCATCTCCATTCAATTTTAAATATTATCAGAAACTATCTTTAGTTATGCCCCAGACAAGAAAGACAACAGCCAATATCCTGGCATCTGACTAACAAAAGCTGTTTTTAGAATTGTGTATGTTCTCATTGATCTCACTAGTGATGACCAATATACATACCAAGAAGCAAACAATATAGGTTTATGGCATTTGATTTTCCATTTAAAGCACAGAAGCAAAACATTGTTTGCAAAATGCATAGAGAGGAAAATGACTAAGGAAAGAAACAGGATGTCAGAACTGCTAATTAGTCTGTGTGAGTCTTTTCTAGGCTTCCAAAAGAATTTGACTGAGGCAGAAAATGTAGCTGGTTTATTTTAAAAGTTTTATTATAAATAATAATTATAAGCTAGGGAAACTAAAATAGCCATCTCAACAAGTAAGTTTATAGGAGGGAATCAGCCTCTAGGTCACAATTCTGAATGCTCTCTGGCAGCTTCTTACTTGCACACACACATAGGCCAGTGTGCAACATAAAGATGCATCCCAGCCATCCAATACTGCAGATATTTGTGAGTCTCCAAACTGACCCAATGATCAACCCCCACAGAGATCATTGCAATTAGCGTGTAATTTATTTTGCATTCAAACACTCACCTTTTCCCAGTGCTTTTAAAGTGATAGTGATTTTTTAAAAAAAATTAACGGTGCTGTTGAGAACACAACTCAAGTGAATAGCCTAAATATCAAATTACATTCTTATTTATTTGTATTGCTGTTGTACTCCGCAGTCCAATTACATACCAGGGTTCCATGGTGCTGGATGCTGTAGAAACAAAGGGAACATAGAACAAAAAGAGAGTTCCTATCCTACAGAGGTTACAGCCCATACACATTTTAATTTAAGATGAAAATCAGCAGAAAAACTATCAGGTTTTTTGCTATTATCCGCTAATATGCAAGAAAGAAAATCAGTAACGCTTGTAAGATGGGCTTGGAAAAAGTTGTTTTGTTAATCACTGCAGGCACTGGGTCAGATCCTCAGCAGGTATCAACTGGTACAGCTTGCCAATGGAGCATTGCTGATTTACACAAGCTGAGGATGTGGCTCAGCATATTCGGTGCTATACAAAAGACAAAGGATGAGATGACTCCTGCCCTGAAGAGGCTATGATCAAAACCCTTCTTTGATTTAGGAGCTGCAGGATTGAGCTTTTCTACAGGTGCAATAGATAGAACCCCAGACACTTGAGCGGGGTTCTATTCCTAGCCCACCTGTAGGCTGGCTGTGTGATTTAATTTTAAGGCAGTGTTTCTCAACCTTTAGTGAATGGAGGAACACCTAAAGGAATGAATTACTTTACATGGAACACCTGATGAAAACTTTTTTGTAAGGCCAGTATCAACTGACTGTAATGGTCGTAATATCTGCATAGTATGCATTCCTGCAAAAATGATTCAGCAAACCAAATTAAATACAATTTTATGAATATAACATGCGTTTATTTATAAATAATTGATACATAATGATTATGCACACAACTTAAAACTGAAAATATTACTCAAGTTTTAAGGGGAATTTTGGACCTGCCTGTTCGAACAATAGTCATCTATTCTTGGAGTAAGGTTCATCAAAGTGGAAGTTATATCCAGGTGATTTTGATGCCAGCAGTAACAGCAGTGGGAAATTTAAAATACCCCAGCCACAACAAAGGGGCAAGGTGGCAGCAGATGCCAAAGTGCGCCTGGTAGCTTTTCTGCAGTTGGGGCATTTTAAATATCTTAATGGCACTGGTCGGCTCGCCATTATGCTCCTTCTCTCCTCCCAAGTCAGCCTCCCTCTGACGGGGAGTCACAGAATACCTTCACAATGTTCCCTGGAACACCAGTTAAGAAATACTGATTTAAGGCACAAACTCTCTGCTTCAGATTCCTCATATGTAATAGAAAAACAATATTGCTTATCCTTTGTGTATCATTGTATGATCTACCGATGGAAAGCACAATGCAAGTGCTGAGTATTATTACTGTTTATTATTCAATAAACCATGAAGAATGTAAAAATATTGAAAATCAATTCAAATAAGTCTGCTTGACAGTTGCATTTGAATGAGTATTGATCCTTGTGGGCATGTAAACAAGGCTTTTGCATTTAGCATTTTGACACAGTGTTCTTGTTATTATAATGCAGACTCATTGATTAGTGTTGCCTGATTCAGGAAAGCTTCCCTATTGATTACTGTAGCTGGCAGATAATTCTTGCCTTGAGGACTTGTCTATAATAGACAATTTCTCCCCCCTCCTCCCAAATTTCCCACAGTTATTGCTATTGGTGCAGCTCCACTTATTATTGCACTGGTGGGAGTGCTAGTAAAGACAAGTCCCTGGCATTTTAAACACTCTGGGCCTGATTTTCCATTGCCCTACACCTTATGTAGTCGGTTACATAGTGCAGAATGAGTGAAAAATGCTACAGAGTCTGAATGGTAAAATTTTGTTTCTACTTTGCACTGGCTTTTATGACTAAACAAGATGAAGGACAATGGAGAATTGGGCTAGGTGTTCTCTAGACTTGCTTTGATTTCAAGTTTGGCCCCATGTCTAATTATTAAATAGATCTCATCCTAACAACCTCTCTATTCTTCTTGTTGAGTTCACAGAGAAGGACCTTGATTGTGGTTTTGTTTAGTCTGACACCCTGGTTTGTCTTCTTCACCTTACAAAATCTGGCAACTTTAAAATTGCTAAGATTTCCGTCTTCTTCTAGCCTCTCAGCTAAAGCACATGGTACCTTTTCAAGTTCCAAAGGGGTAGCCGTGTTAGTCTATTGCAGAAAAACCAACAGAGTCCTGTGACACTTTTAAAGACTAACAGATTTATTTATCACATGAGCTTTCATGGGAGAAAATCCCACTTTGTCAGATGCTTTGAAGATCTGACAAAGTGTGATTTTTCTCCCACAAAAGCTCATGCGATAAATAAATCTGTTAGTCTTTAAAAGTGCCACAGGACTCTGTTGGTACCTTTTCAGTTTCACTTGCTGACATTTGAGGCTCTTGTGATGGGAATTTTAAAGTCTCTGAAGACACCACCGCTGACAAATATGACCTGCAAGATACGAGAGATGTTCCCAGATGCCAATATGTGTCCATGTTCTATATAACACTGAAGACGTTTATTTCCATTGGAAAGTAATTGGAAGTTGATCAACTTAATGTCATCATCATGAAGAGGACACTAAAAGTTAATGGCTTGTTTAATACAATGTTCCTTTCCCCCACCATGTTGAACTCTCTCAAATACCCCCTGAAAATGTGATTGACAAGTCAAGTCATCCCCCACGGGATGATGTATATGACTAAATTGCAAGGTGTCCCAGATAAGACAGATGACTATATTTCAGCAGGATGCATCAGGCTACAGCCTGAGACTAATACCCAGGTGTTATAACCTTTATCCAAGATCTCATCTTGCCCTAACAAACATTAATGTTCACAACACTCTTGTGAGTCATTAGGTTTAACAAATCTCAGATCAATAAAAATGTTTCCATTTTTTCTAAATGTGAATTATAGCAGGTTTTCGTTTGCATTTTCAACAGTTTTCCCTATACTGTTTGCAACTCAGATGTTGCATCAGGACAAGAGACTAGGGACAGAAGCGAAACAGACAATCTCTCATTATTTTTCTATTGGAGAGAAAAGCACAAAGGAAACCAGCAGTGTAATTAAGGCCATGATTACACCATTATATTAACCTAACTTATGTCAACCTACAACCATCAAAGCTGTTAAATCATTTGTGTGTTTGCACACTCAACTCCTTTCATCGGCGGTGTGAGTCCTCACCAGGAGCACTTCTATCAATTATATTGTCAGCGTGGGACATTGTGGGATGGTTCCTGAAATCCAATAACAGTCATTGTAAACAACGCAGTGGCCACACTGACACACTGTGTTAATCTACCGAGTCTCTACTCCAACGGTGCTCAACTTTTTCGGGGTCACAACCAAGCCCCCTTGCTCCCTCCTGCCCCCCCTTCCCCCCCAACCCATGCAGCTAAGACTCCCCTCACCTCACTTCGGAGCTGAGCAGGGCAAGCTCTGGTGTAGTGCTGAAAACCATGTTTTGGCAGATTTTGTTACTTTGGTTGGATGGTAAAAAAATCTGCTGAAACATGTTTTTTGGCACTACACCGGCACAAGATCTGGGAGCCTCTCGAGGCTGCAGAGGCCCTTGCAGCCTCAGGACTACCCCCAGCCCGAGGCTGACACTGCCGGTTGCCCATGCAGGGAGCCAGCAGGCACTAGGGCTGGGAGCCTCCCGGGGCTGCAGAGACCCTTGCAGCCTCGGGACTGCCCAGCGCAAGCGCTGCTGGCTCCTCTTGCCCCAGTTCTGAGTGGTGGGAGGAGAGCCGGAAGGTACTAGAGCTGGGAGCCTCCTGGGGTTGCAGAGATCCCTGCAGCCTCGGGACTGCCCCCAACCCAAGCGGTGCCCTGCCACTGCCAGCTTTCCCTCGCCCTGCTTCAGCCTGGGAGCAGGACAAGGCAAGCTGGTGGCAGTGGCTCTCCAGCTGGGAGCTGGGTGGTGTGATGCCAATTTTTGGCTACATACCTCCCTGCTCTTCGCAACACTCTTTTGTGCCGCGACACAGCGGTTGAGAACCGCTGCTCTACTCTACCTAGCCATGTGGGGAGGTGGCATTACCAAATCAGCACAGATAGGCACTTAAGTCAACAGGAACCAAATTTAAGTGAAGACACGTCCTCAGCTCAGTCGACACAAGGCAGCTTCCATCAACCTAACCTTGTAGTGTAGACCAGGCCTTAGTTAATAAACAAGGTCAGGTTACCCAATGAACGAGTGGTGCACCCAAGTTCTTACTCTCATCACTTAAAACCATTGCCATAATACTGGGTCTACACTTAAAAATCAGATCTACTTGGCTGCAAAGTTCAGGGCTGTGAAAATTTTCACAACCCTGAGTGCCAGACTTAGGTCAACCTAACTTGCAGTGCAGATGTAACTAGGTCAGTGGAAGAATTTGTCTGCCAACCTATCTACTGCCTCAGAGAAATGGTTTAATTGAATCGATAGAAAAAAACCCTTCCATCAACATAGGAAGCATTTACACTATGGTGCTAGAGTGACACAGCTGCAGTATCACGTAGCTGTGCCCCTGTAAAGTAGACATGGCATTAGCTACAGGTGAGAAGCCACCATGGCTCAGAGATTTTGGACAAACCCAGCACTGGTCTGTCTATTTGATGATGTTACTGTATTTGGAGATTTTAAGGCCAATGGGGGCCATCATGATCATTGAGTCAGATTGTGACATTCAGTAGTTTAGGTTATTATGGAAATGGATGAGTTATGTTAATAGTGACCATCAGTAATAGATCCACTATGACTGATGTTCAAAACAATTTAACTGTAAGTCTCACTCACTCCTTCTGCAATCTCATTGGAATTGATTCCTTTTCCCATCTCTACTATTAGTTAATTTCCTCAATGCCAGTTGAGGGAAGCCCATTCTGGAACCCATTTTATACTGAAGGCTATAATCCATGGCTATGGGGAGATAAGAATGTCAGTTTCCTCGTATAGGACATTCTAATCTCCCCATAGCCATGGATTATAGCCTTCAGTATAAGAACTGAGTGAAACATCAAGGGGCTGTCCGGTGGAAAGCAACCTCTGGCCTCAGAGCCCCCCAGGAATGGCCCGAACGCAGGCTGCTGGGGTGGGGGGCCCATGGTGGTGGGAGACTGGGGCCCCAGGCTCGGAGGACCCCCACAGTTGTGGCAAGCCAGGGCCCTGGGGCCCCTTAATCCAGCCCTGATTAATCCACTGATTCTGTTGCCTGCTTTTCATCTCTCCCAACCCACTGACCCCATTTATTTATTATTCTTCGCACCTCCCTTCTTTAACCACTAGGTGTCACTGAGTCTCAAAACAATAGTCTATTTATGTTAGTTTGTTAGTCTTTAAAAGTGCCAAAGGGCTCCTTTGTTCGTTTTCCATTTATGTGCTGTTTTTTCCTAAGTAATGGGAAATGATCCATGCAATTAGTTAAACCAGCAGGAGAATGATTCTGCATGTAAGCTGTGGAATAAACAGTTGCACTCTTTAGTGTCAATAGCTGGTAAATTCATCTGGCAGGTCAAGCACATGTTGAATTGGGAGTGCTGCCCTGGCCAGTCTTCAATCACTACGAAGTGGGATTTTCTCCCACGAAAGCTCATGCGATTAATAAATCTGTTAGTCTTTAAAAGTGCCACAAGACTCTGTTGTCTTTCTACAATAGACTAACACGGCTGCCCCTTTGGAATTTGACTTCATCCTATTTTGTTTTTGTAATAAAGGTGAAAGGTGCTGTCAAGGGCAATAGCAGTGCAAGGTTCCCCCACACCCTAAACTAGAGTTCTATAGTCCTAACCCAGAGGGCACACTAGGAGAGAGAAGGTAGGTCAGTGTCTGAATTCATTTTATCCTTAATTTCCCCTCTCAGCCTTCCCCAAGTAGTAAATTAACACCTGACATGGCCATGGTTTTTGTGGCTGGGGATCAGAACACAGAGTACCGCTTGCTCACTTTGCATAGGTCACCAGACGGCCAACATGAAATCTCTAAATTGCCACTGACCTAACCTGGATTTAAACAGGTATTCTGAATGCTGAGGTGAAATGATCCATATCCCATTAACAATCAACTCCTTGAGTCATCCAATCCCCAACTGTTGCTGCTGTTTTTAATGTCTTTTTGTTCTGTGTTGGTTCAGTTCTAGCACCATGAAAGTCTGGTCTGTGATAATAATACAAATAATAAACTAAATGGTAAAGTTCCCATCAACTTGTTTCTTCTAAACTTTTACTTGTATTGTTTTTATATAAAATATAAGTGCATAACAAAACAAAACATATGTAAATACATGTACAAAATGGAAATACCACACAAATTATAACATTCAATGTTCTTTTTTTTTTTTTTTTTTAAAAACCTGGAAAAACTAAAGAAAACCAAATAAAAATCCTGAACCTGTAGAGGTCATGCAGGATATCAATGATTAAAGTCACTAAATAGAGAAATATGTAAGATCGTAACCAATGAGTATTAGGGACTATTATATACTAAGCTACAAAAGTATGCAATAGTTTCATGTGACTAGACAACCTCATATTTTTTTCCAAGCTCTTCTATTACACGGAGTCATTTTTTCCATTAAGGTGGTAGTAGACTGCTCACTAAACCAGTCTGTGTATGAGGGAGGAATTGCAGATTTCCATTTTCTCAGAATAACTTCTGAACACTAAGGCTATGTCTACGCTGGCAAGTTAGTTTGAATTAAGGAGGCTTAATTTGAACTAACTAAAGCCATGGCTACACTAGGCTTTAGTTAGTTCGAATTAAGGGCTTCCTTAATTCAAACTAATAAGTTCGAATAGGGTATTCGAACTAAAGGGTTAATTTGAACTAACTAGTTTGAATTAGCCAATGTGGCCATGTTAATTCGAACTAATTTCTTAGTTCGACTTAATCGACCATTGAAATGAATGGGGATCACTAATTCGAACTAAGCAAGTGCCATGAATGGCACTTGCTTAGTTCGAACTAACTTTTTCTAGTTTGAATTAAGCTAATTCGAACTAAATAAAATTAGTTCGAATTAGTTAGTTCGAACTAACTAATTGGAATTAATTTTAGCAAGTATAGACATAGCCTAAGATAGTTACTGCAATCTTAATGTTAACCAGTAATACCAACTCCTTGAGCACCCCCCAAAAATATACAAGCTTGGAAAAGAAAAGATAACACAAAGATTTTGAGAGAGCATTGACTATGGGGTTCATGAACATATGCATTTTTAAGTATTTCCAATCCCAAATGTTCAGAAATCATGAGTTACGCTCACCAAAAATCATGATTTGCTTTAAAATCATAAGATTATGTCAAAAATAGTAAGTTTGGTGCTCTTTTTATTTGTCTTCTGCTTATTGAGACTTTTGTGTGCACTGGCGGTCACATTTTGAAGTTTTCTCAACAGCGATGATGGCTAAAAACTTTTTCTTTAAGAATGAAGGCTGGAATCATCACATATCCATTTGCCTCCGGAAGCTGGTGCTTTAAGGAAAACAGTAATTATCATGAGACCCGTGACAGAATCATAGGAGTTGGCAACACTGATGAAGTATAGAGGATATGTGAAAGGTTGGTATGTGACTGTTGCATCTCTAACATTCACTCTGTGTTGCTAATATAGCCTTAAACAAAGGCCAGTCCAGTAGTACCTGTTTAATATCTTGTTCTTTCACATTAAGTATCTTTCACATTAAGCTAGATATCTTCCCAGGTTCTGAAGTCGACCTTGTTAAGTCAACTTAACAAAGTCAACTTAACTTTGTAAGTATAGACATAGCCATAGCTACTGGAGGTATGGGGTCACCAGATTTGTATCTATCTATCTATCTATCTATCTATCTATCTATCTATCTATCTATCAAATGCATTCTATTATAAGGCAATTCCTCTCCAATAGCTCCGTGTACACAACGGCCTGGATTTTATAAACTTTTAGAGTCTACTTACATCCTTAAATCCAATATTTGCATCTACATGGACATGTCCTGCAACATAGTAAGGCTATTACAGCATCCAATCTTACTAATTTTCTTCTTGTACCATTATTGGGTAACCCATGCCTTAAGATCAAGGCCAATTCCACATTTAAAACAATTTGGATAGAAAAAGGATTAACAAAAATTAAAGATACAATACAAGATGATAGTCTGGCCTTCTTCGATTACATGTGTAAGAAATATCAGCTAGTGCTGTCTTTCAGTTGCTTCTTTTAGTGGCTATGCTCAAAGATTCACATAAGGTTAGGGGACAATTGATCTGTTTCAACTTTCTCACCTCTAGAAGTTCCAAAGGGGTAGCCCTGTTAGTCTAGTTCAGCAAAACAAACAAGGAGTCTTGTTTTGTTTTGTTGAACTAGACAAACATGGCTACCTCTCTGGAACTTGTCAACATGTAAGGCACTGAATACAGCTGTAAGAAGTGGATTGTGCAAGAAAGAAATTTGTTAGTCTTTAAAAGTGCTACAAGACTTCTTTTTTGTTTCACCTCTAGAAGAACATGTTAGGAAATATGGAAACAAAAGTCACTTGGAAGGACTTACACATCAGTGGCTTAATGCTTTTCATTACCCTCTCAATGTCAGTCTCAAAGAAAAACGGGGAAAACAACTTGGCCTTATTATTATCTGGGAGCAGGACAGTGCGGGGCCCACGTAACCGCGGGGCCCGGGGCAATCACCCCATTCGCCCCTCCCCCCAGGGACGGTCCTGTCATACAGGGTCTTTTGTTATTTTAAGTGACCATTATAGCTGAAAACACTGATAAGTGCTAATGCTTAGAACTGTTATGGGACAATCACAGTGTTTCTGTGGAGAGACTGCCAGCCTGCATCATCGTAAGTTCCCCCACTGAGACCTAAAATCACAAAGGTCAGGTCAAAGTGTGGAGGTGTCTTCTTTCCCCCTTTTCCCTGGAAGATGAACTCATGGAAAAGCACCTCTGAACTGTGGTTCTCCTCCAATACTGACCAAGGAGGACAATCCAGTGAGTGGAGTGCTGTGGCAGGAGAAGGGAGAGGCACATTATAGGAACATTGTTTGTTGAACTGTGTTTTAGTGACTTTGTGACTGTGAAACTTATATAAATGTTTCCTAGTAGACCAAGATTATTAAAATGCTTTATTTGCCAAAGTCATTATCTTACATTATCACTATCTTGAGAGGTCGTTATCTTGGATAGTTTCTGTACTAAACATTTTTTATGTTTTAATTAATTTTTACACAAGAGCATGAGAGTGGCCATATTGGATGTTAATTTAGCCCAGTAACTAGGCTTATTTACGCTGCAGAAGAGAAGACTGAGGTGGTGGGGGGGGGAGTTTGATAGCAACCTTCAATTACTTGAAGGGGTGCTCCAAAGAGGAGGGAGCTAGGCTGTTCTCAGTAGAAACAGAGGACAGAACAAGGAGCAATGATTTCAAGTTGAAGCTGGGGAGGTTGAGGTTGGATATTAGGAAATATTTTCTCACTAGGAGGGTGGTGAAGCATTGGAATGGGTTGCCTAGGGAGGTGGTAGAATCTCCATCTTTGGAAACATTTAAGGCCTGGTTAGACAAAACCCTGGCTGGGATGATTTAGTGGGAGTGATCCTGCTTTTAGCAGGGAATTGGACTAGATGACCTCATGAGGTCCCTTCCAGCCCTGTGATTCTATGATTCTTTCCTCTTTCTTGAGCATTAACAGCTAGGTTAAACCTCATCATTTATATGTATAGTTGGGATTCTGTTTTCAAATGTGCATTACTTTGTATTTATCAACACTGAATTTCATCTGCCATTTTGTCACCCAGCTACCTGGTTTTGTAAGATCCCTTTGTAAAACAAAAAACCCAGAAGGATGTAGATAAAGTGCTTCATAGTAGGCCTGAGTAGTCAACTTTGTGTGATAATCTAATAAAATGGTCATGAAACACTTTTCAGTTTTACTATGGCGCTATACAGCCTGCCTTCGCTCCCCTCCCCCCACTCTCACACCTCTTGGCCCTCACACACGCCCTGTAAATTCAAACACCACCCCTCCCCCAATTTCAATTCCTGGGGAAAACACTGATTCAGTAATGCTGAATTCCATTAATTTTTGTGCTGCTGGATGAGGCATGTAATCTCAGAAGAAACCAAACAAAAATTATTTCTTTCCCCAATTGTTTTGGCTGAATCAAAACACACAAAAAAGATGTGAATAGATATGAAAAACCAGGCACACCCTGTACATTTGGAAAGTTTCCACAACAACTCCTTACAGCAAAAGGAGAACTGAATTTTGAAAGGCTCCAAACCTGGAATATATATGGTCACTGCTCTGTCATGTTCTCTGGCTGAGCTTTACCTCATCATGACGATTGGCTTAAATTAGCAAGCCATTGTAAAGGAAAATGTCAAGATAAAAAAAAAAAAACCTTAAAAAAAAATTCCTTCCTTGTCTTACTAACAGCCTTTTAGATTAGTATCAAAGAGTCCTTTAAAATCTTATTAACTTTTGATTATTTATCTCATGTTTTCTCTTTGCACTTCTTTGATGAAACTCCATTGGCTAGTTTCAATTACACACACACCCACCACACGTATGTCAGTTTTATTTTTTGGCTTGTTTTTCTGCCTCTATCATGTCAGGGCATAAACCAAGCCCTGAACAACGGGGGTCAGAAAGCAGCTTTGAGAGGGTTTTTCCATAACTGCCTTTTGTGGTTTCTTAACATCTTCCTCTTCTAAAGCATTTAGTACTGGCCACTCTGAGAGACAAGATGCTGGACTGCATGTGCCACTGGTCTGGTACACTATGGTAATTCAAGGTTTCTGGGGCACATGAGGAATTCAGAATCTTGCACCTCCCATGTCCAGGCCCAGCATGTACATGATACATAAGTAAGCAGGAGACGGAAGCTAAAGTGAAATCTCCTCTAGCTGAGGCCTGGTTTTCACTTAAAATTTAGTTCAATCTAGATTTGTTGCTTATAGGTATGAAAAAGTTATGTCCCAAAATGCTATGGTTAAGCCAACCTAATCTCTGGAGTAGACGTGGCTAGATTGATGGAATAATTCTTCCATTGACCTAGTTACCATCAATCAGGAAGGTGGATTACTTCCATCAGTGGACAACTCTTCTATCATTACTACATCTTCTACACTTCCGTGCTACAGTGACATCAGCAGCATCACAGCTGTGCCACCGTTGCCTGTAGTGTAGACATGGCTTGAATTAGCATGAGCCTAGCTGATCTGAACTGGACTTCACTCTTGCAGAGATTACAGGGTATTCTAAACAGTCACCACGTGGAGGTTCCACAATGGGCACTGGCCCTAGATGAAGAGCATCTTCAGTCCAGTGTGAAAGAGTAAAGAGGGTTTTTTTTATCTGCACATTTCTCTCCACCTCAGAACATTGACAACTAATTAGCTCTATTAAGATTTCAGTCCATGTTCACCAGAAACATTAAGCAAAAAAAACAATCAAATCCACTCGCTGGCCTTCTACCTACAGTACCAGTATGAAATATGATACCAAATGAAATAAGTGTCAGTCGCTTACAGGAAATATACAAGTGGACAACAGAAGATGCATGCATGGACTCTTCATCCCCAACTTGC
Source organism: Pelusios castaneus (assembly GCA_007922175.1). Classification (NCBI taxonomy): domain Eukaryota; kingdom Metazoa; phylum Chordata; order Testudines; family Pelomedusidae; genus Pelusios; species Pelusios castaneus. The sequence goes on along the minus strand of ML685785.1, from coordinate 16,042,229 downwards.
ATAGTCCATTACATAGTAAAATGAAGCATATTTCACAGAAATTTTATATCACACTGTTTAGTTCAGAAGAGGTACCCATAACCACTGTGCCTGACTTCATTATCCACCATAGTCCTCATTCCCTAAATAGTGGTTTGGATGTAAATGTAATGAGTTTATTTTGAACTCATTGTGGCCCTGATACCATATTTCTTTGCCAAAGTTTTGCATGCATTAGGAGTACATTCGACAAGCACATTAGATTAGGGCTTACAGTGACTCCTTCTCTGCAGGAAGGACTGGAATGGAACATCCCCTAAAAAGCTAACGTAGCAGCGTAGATGCCTTGATGTCAGCCAGTGTTCTGTGCTTTGGAGAGGTCAGAGTGCAGCAAGACTCGGGGAGGGCTTCAGAATGAGAATTAACCCTCATGGGATGGGTATTATTAGGCAAATGGGGAAACAGATACAGAGAAATTATTTTGACTTTCCCAAGATTCCACAGCAGGTTGGTTGCAGTCAGAGCTGGGAAATAATACTGAGGTCTTGTGTCTCCCAGGTCTGCACTTTAAACTCAAGACCATGCTTTCAGTAAACAGGTTCAAACCTGGATTAGGCTGGGAATTAAATTTTTCATTGCAGTCTAGTGGCTGGCCTCAGTTGTCCATTTTATTACTCTCCCATGTTGATCCGCTCAAGCTGGCTCAGGTGAAGAACAGAATGTGAAGCTGCAACTCAAGACTGAGGTGATTTTCTGAGCTGTGTGGGGTAACAGGGGTTAAAGTAAGGGGGAACGCACCGGAATGTAGTTCCGGGGCCCACGAATTTGAGGGGCCAGAGTTCCGGGGCCCCTAACAATAGAAAAATCCAGCAGAACGCATGTTCCCCCTGCCTCGGCTGCTGGCAGGTCCTACGCCCCACCATTGTTAATCACAATACTTATTGTGTTATGCAGTGTTTGCTAGTTTGTGACAATAATTGCTATAGACATAAATGCCATATAAAATTATAAATATTTTTATGGAGTGATAACTGATGAATGTGGTACTGAGAAGTGGTTACAAATGCCTACCTGGGCTGGTCCCTGCACGTGCATGAAAGGGGCCCAGACAATACGGGAAGGGGGCCCGGAGATTAGGAGGGTTCCGGGGCCCGTCAAATTATACTTTAACCACTGGTAACAGCTGAGCATACCGAGGATCAAGAGTGAGATGTGCTTGTGGAGTTATGGGTGGGGGTGGGAGGGCAGAGCTCTAATAGAAGTGGGTGCTCCTGCAGAGGAGGAGTGAAGTACAGTGGTAGAGGAGACTGAAGCCCAGGACTAAGATAACAGGAGGCGCTGTCAGGCAGCAACGTTCGTGGCTCTGTTCAGTACCATCAGTATCTCACTTTCAAAGGCGTAACACTCACCCGTGAATTATTAAGTACAGGTTTTAGATTAAATTAGCTTTTTGTCCTTGATCACATTGAGGTTGGATGGGTTAAAATGATCAACTGCCAGGTTGCCCTGAGCATATCTTATGGCTTGTGAGCATTTACAGTCAATAGCACTCTCTGAAATGTCACCCTATAGGGACAGCTCTGCACTCACCCTGAAGGGCTGGGCCTGTTCTCCTGCTCCAGGCATTGTACATATAGCCACTCAAGTCATGATAGAGGGGCCACTTCAGAGCCTACACGTTGGGTTGCAATATCACTTGATTTGGAGCCCTGTACAACAGAGGAGGCAACCTATGACAAACTGCCCCCTTTACTCCTCATCTGAGCAGCACTGCCCCCACTTGGTGCCCCGTCCATAGTACACACTGGCACAAAATCCATTAGGCTGTACGTGCCACGGTTTAGTCTTTTAGTCCAACTCACTATGCAGAAAGAAACACTTATGACAAAGAAGTGTCTTCTGGGAGACTGCAGCTTATGGGACTAGGCTGCTTGCTTGCACATATACTTTTCCTTATAGATTTAAGTTTCCTTATGGGTTTAAGTATTTGTTTTATGATAACAAAATTATAGGTTCATATTTAAATAGTAATGCTGGAACGCAAGAGCCCACAGGCCACATCCTGCAGTAAAGCTAAGCATACACATATTCAGGACCTGATGCCTTTATCACCTCAGATAATCAGGAGGTACCAAAGTGTTGGAGGGACTGCCCAGTTCATGCCCAAACAAACTTGATAAGTGCACCACAAAACCCACAGAAAGGGCCAGAAATAACATAGGTGAGAAGAGTGAACTGTCTGGAAATACCTGGAAAGGATGTGGGTAGGTCATGAATATGTCATTAACAAGCACAAACCTGCCAACCTGTAGGAAAGGTGTATCCCTTTGGAGGTGAAGAAGCCAAGTTTGGATTTGGAAGGAGGACACATGTTGTTTAGGGTATAAAAAGGATAAACAGTGTTGCTAGGGTGTGTTCACCAGCTACTCCTTTTTTCGAGCCTCTTTTATTTATTTGTTAGGATCTTTGTTTTAAGATACTTAAAGTATTACTGGTAGTTTTAATCTTACTCAGCTTCATAGCTCTCAGCTCTATCACGGCCTCCACTCCTCCACTCCAGAGTTCAGGGACTGGACATCTCTCTTGAGCAGGTCATCAGGGAAGGGTGTGAGTATATTAATCCATACAACATTAAAGCTTTCAGTATAACATATATGTGCCTTAAAATAAGACTGTAATTCTAATCATTATTCATTTCTTTTTAATTACTAATTTGTCTATCATTTGTGTTATTTTAATAAAAGCTTATAAAATTATACAGATTCATTTACCAATGTGGGACTATAACAATATTTAAAAGGGAACTGGATAAGTTCATGGGGGCTAAGTCCATAAATGGCTATTAGCCAGAAAGGGGTTAAGAATAGTGTCCCTAGCCTCTGCTTATCAGAGGATGGAGACGGATGGCAGGAGAGTGATCACTTGATCATTGCCTGTTGGGTTCACTCCCTCGGGCACCTGGCACTGGCCACTGTCGGTAGACAGATACTGGGCTAGATGGACCTCTGGTCTGACCCAGTACGGCCTTTTTTATGTTCTTATGTTCTTAATGTGGGTATTCCTGTCATGCCCACCGTGAGGGTCCTTATAAAGACTCTCTGCAGCCTGGTTCAGGAACAAGAACCCCACCATCTTCTGATCAGATCAACTGGTGAGCCTATAACCCCATCCAAAAACCAAACAACTAGCAACGAGGCACAGCACTCAGCTTTTAGTATAGGTGCCACAGGAATGCATCTTGCTCTTGATCTATCAGTCTGATCCTTTGCCATGCTAAGAAGAGCATCTAGGCACTGGTGTGTTTGTTGTTATTTATTTTTGTTCTTTTCCCCCTCAGGCTGGTACATCAAGCAAGCAAGTTGACGTCAACCGCAGATCCCACAATGGGAGTACTGTACATTGACTTGAGGCACAAATCACCATTCATCAATGGGAATCATGCCTCATGGTACCAGGGCTTGAATTGAAGTGGTACTCCAGAATGGCTTTAAAAAGAACCTTATTTAGACCCAGAATTTGTCTTTATACCCCCAAAAGTACAGTTTTTGCTTAACTTCCTCTACGTACCTCCTCACATCTCCCATGCCCCTGATAAAAATCATCAGCCTCTGAAATGAGTATTACAGCCCTGTTAGAATTCAAGGGTTCCCAACCTTGAATTGGATAGAACCATCCACCATCTCCATTCCAAAGCATCCAGGACAGTCCTTATTATATTGAATCTGAGCCCCGGTTTACACGTACCATAGTTTCTGATGGCAGTCAAAGGGAGGTACACAAGTTACTTAAAATAACTTGAGTATCTCCCTTCGACTGCCTAACACCTTCTCACTGCAGTGTCCTCTGTGCACTGGGTCGACAGGAAACGGCCTCCCGTCGACTTAACGCTACCCTTTTTCAGGGGGTGGCCTTCTCAGGTCAGCTTCCCGATCGATTGAGCGGGTCTCCACTGATCCACTTAATCGATCTGGAAAGATCAATTGACGGTGTGTGACAGGCTGCTCCCCAAATCCAGTCTGGTGTGCTGCTATGACCGCTTGAACCCCACTCCTGAACCCCAATTTACCCCGCTCTGCTGGGTGACCGCTCACTCCTGAGTCAGTCCACACCAGCCACCAGCGTGTAATTGGTCCCAGGCAGTGGGTGTAAATCCACTAGCCACACAGGCGTTGGTTCCCAAGCAAGCACACCCAGCCCCAGACACTGCACTGGGAGCCACTGCCTTACAGGGATTGGGACCCACTCCCAATCACCTTAGTCTCCAGTCCGTCCACTTAACAAAGAAGTGGATTGTGCCCAGCCTCCCACATCCACACCCTCTAAAGACCACACAGCTTTAGGTAAAACAACTACTAGTTTATTGATCAGAGTTTGATTTCAAGTGAGAATATGGCCAATCAAGGCAGAACCATACTATAAATGAGTCAGGAGTGACCACTATCAAATAAAAGGTATAAACCGCATACTACTCTAACATCTTCACCTAAACTAACCTCAGAGTCCAAGATTATGCACATGGTGTTTGGCTGTCTGATGTCTTGCAGCCATTCTCTGCCTGTTCTTAGGCAGGGCCCCGATCTTGCTTGAGGTTGGTTGCAGGATGGTGTCTTCTCAGGCTGAAAGCCTGCAGCTTCTCCCCCCTCACAGTCTCTGTGTCTTTGTTTTAACAAACTGCTGACAGCCCCTCCCCTCACTATCCTGTTGTGAGATTCTCTTCACTTCTACCTGAGCAGGGGAGGGCATTAGCATTCCCTTTGATGTGTAAATCTTCAGCCATTGTGCTAGAGACAGTCCTGAGTCTGAACCCTGTAACATGCTTCACATCTATACATACATGTTGCAGCAGGGAACATGGCACCTTGGTAATCACGTGGCCCATGTTCTGAGCATTCTCAGAGGAACCTGGTATAGTGTAATTGTCATCAAATAACACAATTACACTGCAAAACTGAACAGAAAGATTATACAGGTCACGCCCAAGGGCTGCACAGATGTGCATCCCGTCACACGGTGGTGAATTTGTTGCTGTAAGTCTAGACCTGCCCTTACAGGAGTCTCAAATTTATCCTGTGTCCCTTGCTGTAGTGCCGTGAAGGAGCATCATAGCCTGCTTGTGTTGATATTGAGTTAGTATAAGGTGGTATAATGTTGTGATGTAGCTTCAGCATACCATGCAAACCACACAGTGTTGCAGCACGGGCATGTTGTACTCCCCAAGTCCCAACAGCGTAATATTCATTCTCAGATTAATAAGAAGCTAGATCTGTTGTGTTAAATCAGCTTTGTGTCACTGTCTACAGTGGACTTTCATGGGCTGAAATGATGCAGAATTTACTTCTGTATTTTTGGGGACACCTACATCAAGCGAAGCATTTAGGTACATTTAGAAAAAATGCCTAACAATAGGAAGCCTAAGGTACTTGATGGCTTTGTGGTTGTAATATATAGGGAAGTGGTATGGTCTAGCAGTGGACTGTCAGGTGTTCCAGATTTCTAATACTGGCATTGCCACTAGTTTGATCTTGGACAAATCATTTATTGCCTAATTTCTAAGAAGAGTTGAGAACATCCAGCTTCTTTCAAACTCTGAAAATCAGGCCAGCAATCTTGTTGTCTCAATTTCCCCCTCTAAAAAGGGGATGTACAATACTTTATCTCAAAAGCAGGTTTTGGTTTTTATTGAATTAATTTGTATACAGTGCCACAACAGTATGAGATACTACTGCTCTAAACATATCGTTTATTTAAAGTGGTATCAGTGAGAAAAACATAATACTAACACACCTTTTCTCTTGTAGGATCCTAACGCATGATATAAAATATAGAATGAACACTTTGCCCATTGCTGAAATGCAGCCACTTCTGAAGTGGAACATGTCAGCTGATTAACAATGCACAGAATTACTATAAAATTTTTTTGGATAAGAACTGAAGAAGAATCCCTTATCTAAGGAGAATATATAGAACATATCAATCTAAATTGAAATTATGCCAGCACTTATACCCCTATGTGTACCAACGGTGTCACAGGACCTTTAATCAGTCAGGACCCTGCTTGTAACATTTCAGAGAGAAACAGATGATCTCAAAACCCCCTACAAATAAATATTTGACATGCTTGGTCAATGCAAGGTCTTTGTCTGCATTAACAGGTTAAAGGGTAACGGTATATGCAGGAAGTGGGAATGTTAATGAGTCACGGAGAAATATGCTACATTTTCACCAAGTGATGCAGGGACACTTCCCCACCCCCACTCCCAAAGCAGAGGTTCAGATAATTTTTTAAGGATCAGCAGAAATTCAGTTTCATTCAACCTAGGAAGGCGAAGTCTGTACATTTTTTTTTAAAAGCCCTTCCTTCCTGGAACAGGAAATGTAAAGATAAGGATACTGTAGTGTATTTCCAACTTCGACTAAGGGAGGTGAAAATATAGCAACTTCTTTTTTCCCCACAAAACTCTGTGTGCATCATATTTCTTGAAAGAGACGGATTTCAAATGTAATTGTGCCCATCTAATAATAAGCATGGTGAGCTAAGATACAACGGCATCCAGAACTTCCATCCGTCTTGATTTCCAAGGCTGCTCCAGCGTGCACTAGTGGATTAGGCATGGGACTAAGAACATGGGACTCCTGTGTTCTCACTCTTGCGTGGACATTGAGTCTCCCTGTCCTCTTGGTCAATTGACTTAAAGATACATTTCCAAAAGTAGGAGCCTCTGTTTTTGATTGTCCAACATGTGCCTGATTCTCAGAAGCATTGAGCACCCACAAATCCCATTTTCCGTCAGTGGCAGCTGCAAGCACTTTGACAATCAGAATTCAGGCCTCTCAGATTAGACACCCAAAATCGAAAGCCTCTAAACCTCAGAGGGCACTTTGTAAAACATAGGCCTTAGCCTTTCTTCCTTTGTTTGCCCACCAGTACAAGGTGAATTAATCTCTGCCTCACAGAGAAGTTATGAAAGTTAATGTAAAGCATTATAAATCCTAAATTTACCAGACTATATGCAAAGCCTTCCTGCAGATGAGGCCCTAGAATTCCTCGTTTTACAAGGGGACTGTTGTCTAAATACTTCCAAATGTTGGGAAATATAAATAAACTCCAACACAAGCAGCTCCTGCTCTGTTTCTCCTGCAGCAGAACCCAGAAGAACAAATTCTCCAATTCTTCAGGCTGGACCCTGGGCACTGTCACAGGAAAAGAAAGGAGTCGGTTGTGTTTGAGGGGACTGGAGGTGGAAAAGATTTGTTTCACAGGCCCTTGCAAAACTACTAAGAACAGTTCTGTCCCCTGCCTGTGCAGGACTGTTCTCTACTGAACATTTGCTAGGGTTTTATTCAATGTATACAGCCTGCATTCAGCTCCTTCTGGAAATATGATTGGTATGATAAGCTGGAACTGAACCAATGCCCTTAGATTAGGGGACAGGATACAGGAGGACTTTATTACGTCTTGGGTTTCCTGGAAGGAAGTCTAGTCAAAGAAGTGGCTTGCATTCTCCCCGCATTATTGTTCATTCAAACGTGGACCCTGGCCTTTTCTGTTTATTTATCCAGACCAAGCATCTCTTTGCATACCAGTCTTCTGTATGCAGTAAACAATGGCAGCTCATTGTAGTGGTAATAAATGCAGAAGCAACTATGACCTTCCTTCTCTTCCTAGGTCGGATCATCTGATAATCTGAGTTCCTTCTGGCCTCCTTCTGCTTCTTCCCAGGCTGGGCTCTTGCAAGATCATAATAATATGTGCAGTGTACAACTTAATTCCTTGTTTGAACAACTATATGTAGGAACTTTCACCTTGAAATTGTCTGTTTTTGTTCAAAGTCTCATTTTCACTTGCTCTTACCTTTCCCAAAGGCCCTCCTTTGGGGTTGGAATTTTCCAAGCTTGCCTCGTAAATTTTGTTTGTGTGTGTGAAAGAAAAGTTTGAGGAAGATCCTTTCAGTTGTTTTTTGAGATACAAGTGTATGGGGGAGGGAGGAGAGACATGATGGGCCAGATCCTGACCTGATATAAATCAGTGTAGTTCCATTGGCTTTTGTGCTCAATGAAGGCTTTCCACTTAGAAAAGAAAAAAATGTGACCCCTTTTTTGATACCATGCAGATAACTCCAAATTAACTGAGCTATGCAGTGCTGACCTTGAATGGCAGTTTCACTTAGCAATGCGCCTGCACGTTGCAAAGTTTTGAAAAACAAGGATGGAGAAGTAACAAAGTGACAAACATCAGAAAATATTGCACCTGGCTGGCTCAGTAAGTAGAAAGTACTGATGTGGCCAGCCCTTGTACACATACAGCTCAGAAAGCACATACTGCAGTTAATCCTTCCTTAACAGTCCCTTTTGCCATGATGCCTATAGATGGAACCTAGTTTGCTGATAACAGGCAGGCAGGTGACAAATAGATTTTTCCAAATCCCTTCCTTCCTGTCACTTTCGTAGAATCATAGGGTTGGAAGGGACCTCATGAGGTCATCTAGTCCAACCCCCTGCTAAAATCAGGACCATCCCACTAAATCATCCCAGCCAGGATATTGTCTAATCGAGCCTTAAATATTTCCAAAGATGGAGATTCTACCACCTCCCTAGTAACCCATTCCAATGCTTCACCACCCTCCTCGACCTCCCCAGCTTCAACTTGAAACCATTGCTCCTTGTTCTGTCCTCTGTTACTACTGGGAACAGCCTAGCTCCCTCCTCTTTGGAGCACCCATTCAAGTAGTTGAAGGTTGCTATCAAATCCCCCCTTAGTCTTCTCTTCTGCAGACTAAATAAGCCTAGTTCCTTCAGTCTTTCCTCATACATCATGTGCCTCAGCCCCCTAATCATTTGTGTTGTCCTCCGCTGGACTCTTTCTAACTTGTCCACATCCTTTCTGTAGTGGGGAGCCCAAAACTGGACACAATATTCCAGATGCGGCCTCACCAGTGCCAAATAGATGGGAATAATCACATCCCTCAATCTGCTGGCAACGCTCCTACTGATGCAGCCCAATATGCCATTGGCCTTTTTGGCAACAAGAGCACCCTGTTGACTCATATCCAGCTTCCCATCCACCATAACCCTCAGGTCTTTTTCTACAGTGCTGCTACTTATCTGATTGGTCCTCAGCCTGTAGCAGTACATGGGATTTTTCCGTCCTAAGTGCAGGACTTTGCACTTTTCCTTATTGAACTTCATGATATTTCTTTTGGCCCAATACTCCAATTTGTCTAGGTCTCCCTGAATCCTATCCCTGCCCTCCATAGTGTCTACCATTCCCCCCAGGTTGGTGTCACCCGCAAACTTACTGAACCTGCAATCAATCCCATTATCCAGATCATTAATGAAGATGTTGAACAGAACCGGCCCCAGGACCGACTCTTGGGGCACTCCACTTGTTACTGGCTGCCAACTAGCCATCACGCCATTGATTCCTACCCGCTGAGCACAATGATCTAGCCAGCTTAATAGCCACCTTACGGTCCACTCGTCCAACCCATACTTCCTTAACTTGCCAACGAGAATGCTGTGGGAAACTGCATCAAAAGCCTTCCTAATGTTGAGGTATATTATGTCAACAGCTCTTCCCGCATCCACAAATCCAGTCATCTCATCATAGAAGGCAATCAGGTTGGTCAGGCATGACTTGCCCTTGGTGAATCCATGCTGACTGTTCCTGATCACTCTATTTTCCTCCAAGTTTTTCAGGATGGATTTCCTTTATAAAAATCCAATACAAGTAGCTAACAAAGCTGGGCCGGTTCTTGATCATATTCATTTGTTTGTATGTTGTAGCCACATCTTCTTATAAGCTTTGTCTGGCTGTGTATTTAGGCTGAAAGCTCTTCAGGGCATGGGTTTTCTCTTTTCAATGTCTGCCCAGCCAAATGGGATCTCAATCCCACTGTGGCCAATGTCATACCATCCATGTTTAATAATAATAATTATTATTAATAATTAATGACTAATAGGTATAATGTTTGAAATAGATGTGCTGGGCTTTCCTCTATTTTCATTTGCTTGTGGGGGTGAGGATATGGGTGACTATACAAGGGTGTCTCATACACGTTACATTAAAATGTCACATGCCCTCCCAATCCTACACTGTAACTCCTCCTGTCCCAACCTCTTTTCATCTTGTGGTGTCTTTGAGTATTATTTCCTTACCTTCTCCATTTTTCTCCAAACCAAAGAAATTCCATGAAGCAAACACAAAATCCAACCAAAAACACTTTAATGCAACAGTGGTCAGGAAACATTTAATTGAGAATAAACTGTCATGTTACATTAATTTTGTCCCCTTTGTGCTTAAGAATCATTATAGGTCTTTAATTTGCCACACATTATGTATTATACCAAATGTCTTTGGCTTCAAGCTTTTAAGATCCATTCCTTCAGAATGCTGTCGATTATTTTCTCAGTCCTTCTACAAGTAGGGGCTTGTCTACACTGGGAAACTGGCCAGCAGAACTGTATGGGTCTAGCTATTCTATTGTAGCTATAGGACTATTACTCCCTGTGTGAACATGCATTGTTCTGTAAAAGTGACTTTTTTGGTGCAATTTAAACTGTTTCCAATGTGACATAAGCTATAGTGAAGGGAAGTCACAGGTGTGCACGTAGTGGCATAGTTATAGCGGTATAAAATTGCTGTTATTCTGCGGGGCAGTTTCCACATTTAGACAAGCCTTAAGCAGATGAGGCTTTTCTTTCTCATCCTAGCCACTCCTCGGTGAGGAAGAGTTGAGAATTCTGGAACCCTCAGAGGGCAGACTAGGGAAAGTACAGCTATGATTCAAAATGTGCTGTGGTTGTGGATGTCTGTAGCAATCACAGAGCTCCTTTGGCCCTCATTTTCAGATTTAAGAACAGTGCTCACTTCTGCAGGTGGGTGATTATATTAGCATGTAAGAAAGTAATGATGGGAGCTGCCAGCTAGTCTGCAGGAATTTCTATGTTGCTAAATCTGGTGGGACTGACCTCTCCTAACAAACAAAATATAGGCAGGGCCTAAGGAGCAGGAGGGAGGATGTGGTGCTTCTGCTATAGCTAGTGGATGTTTTATCCCAGTATGGGGCTGATAAAAGGCAGATCGTGACGGTTGGTTAGATTTTGTTGTGTTTCCCCTTAATAAAGAAGACCTCATCATTTCTGGGAGACAAAGCTAATTTGTCACGGTGGGATGCCAGCTCTGTTGCATGTACAATGAGATAACAAATGGGAAACCTGAAAGGAGACACCACAGAGCTGGAATTCATATGCAAACTAGGCATCTTCACACTGGGTCTGAATGGGGTTTTGGAATGACTAACTCATTACAAAAAGTTATTTCCTCTCTATTAACATTCTCGCCTTTTCAGCTATTGATGTAACAGGGCCTTCTTCCACACACTTGAATCAAAATGACTTGTTTGCTTTGCTGAGACAGGGTAGCAGACTATTCCTCTGGAATATTTGAATGGACCTTGTGACCCACCCTTCTCTAAATGTATATATGTAAACATCTAACATACTTCAGTCTCCATTTCATGCATCTGATGAAGTAAGATTGTGCCCATGTTAGTTCATGCAATAAATAAATTTGTTAGTCTTTAAAAGTGGAACAGGACTCTGTTCTGCTGAGAGTGGGAAATGTGTTGACTGCTAGTCTTTCTGCTGGTGGTGTGCATTGCAAATAGGCCCAAGGCTCTCTCATCCAGTCCTTCCTGAATATAAACCCAATCAGAGTCACTATAATCATTTCCAGTACGACACACTATTTATTATTGTCTCTGTCTAAACCAAAGTTTTCATGTTGTTCAGCTCAGTTCATTCCTGTGCCTTGCATCCTCCCCACCTTGCCAGCCTCAGCAGGCCCTGAAACAAACATCAGTGGCTTCCATTAGACATTTTAATGATGAAGCCTTGGGTTACAGATCCACTGCCAATGACAAAATAACCATTTTCATTGTTTCAAAATGCTTCCATTTCAGGAACATATTTCACACATAAAAGCATAGCAGCTCTTGCCTGGTTAGAAAGGCCTGAGTGGACATGTGAACAGAAATGCAAATGAATCACAGTGAGGCATAGAGTGAGTAAGGGAAGGTATCTTCGGAGCTGATTGTAATGAGGGGGTTGTTATAAAGAACTCTTTAAATACCCAGTGTGCTTTGACATTCATTCACTAATCAGAGTCATCAGATCCCAGTGAGTCACTTGTTCCACTCCTCTAGAGATATGGTTCATGTTGTATCCAAAACCACTTGCTTTTGTTCGTATAGTTTTAAAAGGAACAGACAAAATAGAAACAAGGACTCCTGTGGCATTGAAGCATCTGACAAAGTGGGATTTTCTTCCACAGAAGCTCATGCGATAAATACATTTGTTAGTCATTAAGGGTGCATCTATACTTACAAATTAAGTCAACGTAAGGAGGCTTAAGTCAACTTAATTTACTCTGCGTCTACACTGGCCTTTCCTTAATTCGACTTAAGCTGCTCCTTAAATCAAATAAAGGAAAAGTTAGTTTGAATTAATAACACCTCGTTTTAATTCGAACTAGTACTTAAGTTGACTTTATTAAGTCGAATTAAGCCAGTGGAGATGCGGAGTAGTGCCTAGGTGGACCTTTTTAAGTCGACTTAAAAGATTAAGTCGACTTAATAAGGTCGAAAAGGGGTCATGTCTACACTTGAAAAGATAAATTGACTTTTGTTAAGTCCACTAATAAGGTCCACTTTAAGTCAACTTAAAGTCTACCTTATTAAGTCGACTTCATAAAGTCGATCTAACTTTTCAAGTGTAGACATAGCCTAAAAGTGCCCCAGGACTCCTTGTTTGTTTTGTTGACCTAGACTGACACGGCTACCCCTTTGGAACATGTAAAGAAGAACGATGTGTTTCTTTACATGTGTATATATACCTAACAAACTGGATTTTCTCCCAAGAAAGCTCATTTGATAAATAAATCTGTTAGTCTTTAAAAGTGCCACAGGACTCTGTTGTTTTTCTACAATAGACTAACACGGCTACCCCTTTGGATTTTGACTACAGTTTCCATGGCATGCTTCTGATGAAGTGGCAGCAAAACTTATAAAGTAAACTTATAAACAAATACAGTATCCTTCAGACATATCATGTCCTCAGGTGGCACTGTGCATTTGACTCTAGATGGCACTGTGCATTTTGATAGAGTTCTGTTAAACTAGGATAGTATTATACAAAATTGTTGCCATCTGTATGTTGATCCGATTGCTATGGCCTGGTGTGCACGTTTAATTGTGAGAGTCGATCACAATCGCAGTTCTGCTTTTGCTCTTATTACAGTGGATCATTGGCTCTGTTTGAATCAATGCATTACGGTTTTTAATATTTAATATTTAGCAAGAGTTGCATGTTAATTTCTTTTTTAAAATCAGCATATGTACTTGTATGGTGGGGCGGGGGCATAAACAAAAAGGGGGCACACAATCAAATCAGTTTGAGAGCCACCACTCTACAATAAAGTGCCTTCCCCCATCATCTTGCCTAGTATCTGGCTTTGTCAGTCTTTAAGATGCCACAGGACTTCTCGTTTGTTTTGCTGAAACAGACTACCATGACTACCCCTCAGGAACTTGTGTACAGTAATTTTTTTTCTTTCCAAAGCTTCTCATGCCCCTCCAAAATATATTCCATGCCCCCCATGAGGTGCTGCCCCCCAGCCTGAGAAATTCTACTTTACATCATAGTGTTAGAGCCTCAACTGGAATAGGTAAAAGTCCTTTATGAGCCACTGTAAATACTTAGCAGCCGCTGATGAAGAGGCACAGGGAAGAGTTTGGATATTACATGTCAGCTTTTTGGACAGTGGAGGTAAGAAAAAGTGTGTATATATGAAGCAGGTCCTATCACTTTGATATAAATGCCATTAACTAGTCCTCGAGTCACATAGCAAGTGGATCATCTTTTCCACTTCTGAGAACAAAATGGATTCAGATCAGGCATCTCTCACACTGGGGAAGAAGGGGTGGGGAATGCCAACTGGTGAGATGCTTTCCTTTTAGCCAATCTGGATCAGACCAGAGTATCTTCTTTCCTTCAGTGGCCAGCACCAGATGCCTCAGAGGAAGATATAAGAATCCCACAGTAGACAGATGTGAGATAATCTGCCGTCTACATTAGGTCTCACCCTGATCTCTGTTAGTTAGAGATTAGATTGAGCCCTGAAGCATGAGGGTTAATATCTCTTCCAACATTATTTTAGCATTTAGTTACTGTATTGTAACTGTGAATAATCTTCTTATCCATATAGCTGTCCAGTCCTTTTTTGAATCTTGTTAAATTCTCAACAACTATCTATGGCAATGAGTTGCACAGTCTAATTTAATAATGTAGGTCCCTTCCCCACCCAGTCCTGTGGGAATTCTGATGTTACATGGTGTCTTTTGCTGCTGAGTGGAAAGAAGGAACAATTTGTCGCTATGAATGTTTGTCCATGTTCCTAGCAGCTTTACATGATCACTTCCAATAGAGGTCTGCATGAGGACAGTTTGTTGCATTGGCCTTTTTTACTAATTTGTGGTGTGACATTACAATATTGTATACAAACATTTATTTAATTCTGTCCTCTCGTCAGATTTTCCCTTCTGGAGGGCTAGTCTACTTGCTTTCTCCTTTATGGGTTTCATTCTGACATGCTACACAGTATACTGAAGAGGTGAAAGACTTAGAACCACAGAAGTTAGAGATGGAAAATCCCTCAATATAAAATCAGCTAGGTCACCATGCACCATCAGCTAATGCAGAATTGTGCCTAGCCACATATACACCAGTGCTATGCTCAATCTCATTTAATTTGTCTCAAGCAATAGGCTTCTACCAACATAGCATTGGTGTATATGTGGCTAGGCACAATTCTGTATTGGCTGATGGTGCATGGTGAGTCCTAGCTGATTTTATATTGAGGGATTTTCCATCTCTAACTTCTGTGGTTCTAAGTCTTTCGCCTCTTCAGGACACTGTGTAGCATGTCAGAATAACATATTTCATAATCAAAACACTTATCCTTAATTTTATTTTGCTTAATATCCATCCCATATACCATTACTCCTAATGATACCCCCCTGTGCAACCTAAATACCCTTCTTTCTCCTTAGTGTTTTACACCTTCTCAGATATTTGTAGGCTCTTGTCTTGTCCCCATAGCACAGCTAGGCATATTTAGATTTGAAGCCTTTCCTCATAGGGCAGGATCTCCAGAACCTTGATCATTTTTGTTCCTCTTCTGTGTACTCCCTCATACTTGTCAATATCTTTCTGATCACGGAGTATCAGAATTGAATGCAGTATTCCAAGCCAGTTTGCACCAGTGCTATCCAGAAAGACACTATTATGTCTGTCTCTGTTTCATATTTTCTCTTCTACAGCTCACAGGTCTTTTTTGCTGTCATCTCACATTAGAAGCATCTAATGTCCTGCTCACTCTCCAGCTTCTTTTATGTCTTGTTCAGCATTACTGCTTCTCAGAATCCTCCCTCTCCCTGAATTCAGATGATCTCTCACCGGGTGTATAGCCACACTTTTCCATGTGGAAGAACATTTTATTTCCTGAATCACATTTTGTGCCAGAGTTATGACTTGCCAAGCTAACAGGATAATGCTCTTTGCATGCACACAGTCATTCCTTTCAGCAGGCTGCAGGACTTGAACACCAGTACTTCCTTTGGCAGGCTCTGGTAAGTATTGTTATATACACCTAAGAGGTGAATAACTGAGGCATAAAGTGGTTATGTGATTTGCACAAAGTCACACAGAAAAGCAGTGTCAGAGCCAGGAATGGCATTCAGAGTTCCTGACTCATTCATTGCTCTAGTTAGCTCTGCAGACAGTGCTAGTATGGTCTAATTTCTGGGAAGCAGGTGATACAGAAGACAGGTAGGACCAAATACACAAGATTGGCATTACACCATGTGCTGCATCCACATGGATTCACTCTTGCACCAAACTGACAATACATTATAAACCAAACGAAGAAAAGGTCATGTATTTAGTGACACCTCTTGTGGTTTTGCCCTCTTTAGAACAGCGTGTGTGAGAGCAAGACATCTGGATGTGTGAAAGCTGCCGTTTTACTGTGATCTTACTGCGGGGAGGACGTGTGGTAAAAAAACCCAACATATCGCTGCAGCAATTTCATGCGTATGTGTTCAATATGTATATGGCTGTGATAACATCTTTGGTGATGCTGATTTGCACATTATTCAATTATTTTAATGATGCTTTAATCAGACCCGAGTGAGTGAGCGAGCCCAATGGAGAGTAAACTTCTCTGTCTCACAGTCCGTTTGCACTGTGTTTTTTGACAGGTGCTAAGCATAGTGATTTTAGATGATTGCTTTTCTGTGTGGTGCAAGGAGTTTCCTCTAGGAACAATCTTCCTGCACTTTTTCATGATTAAAGCTCAAAGGCAAAATGCAGCTGCTAAAATCCTCTTCCTTCCCTGTTACTCTCGCTCTTTGAGTCCTTCCACTAACTCTCCCTTGCAACCTATTCAGTTTCAATTTCTTCTCCTCCCTTTCAAGGCCCATAACATCTTTAACTCTCCCTTCTTGTTTCGTATCACATTGCCATCCCATCACCTCTGCTCCACTAACAAAGTTAGGCCAGCACTGGATGAAGGCGACTGGGGGCTCCAGCCCATCTTGACAAGACCCCACTCCCAACTTGGAGTAGAAGTCACAAGGGCTATGTCTACACTAGAAAAGTTAAGTCGACCTTATTAAATCGACTTAACAAAAGTCGACTTTACTTTTCAAGTGTAGACATAGCTCTTTTTCGACCTTATTAAGTCAACTTAATGCTTTAAATCGACTTAATAAGGTCGACTTGGATGCTAATTCCCATCCACACTGGCTTAAGTTGACCTAATAAGGTCGATTTAAGCGTTAAGTTGACCTAAAATGAGGTGTTATTAAGTCGACTTAACTTTTCCTTAAGTCAACTTAAGGAAATGCTTAAGTCGACTTAAGGACAGCCCAGTGTGGACGCAGAATAGTTTAGGTCAACTTAAGCCTCCTTAAGTCGACCTAACTTGTAAGTGTAGATGCATCCAAGGTGTCCTCACACCCTTCTTAGAAAAATACAGACAGTATGGAGCCATAACAGGGACTCTCTTTGACACCTCTCCTCCAAAGCAGCAGAGTGGGCAGCTGGGAGTCTTCTCAGCCCTTAATACAGAAACTACAGGGTATCTGCTTTGGTGGGTAGATTGGACCCATCTCTTTTTTCGCCTCCTGCCACACAGCATGCCCTTCACTGTGATGGGGTTGGCTGGGACTCTTCTGAGAAATGGGACTTGGCGTTATCAGTCACTGAAACGCACAGGTCAGTTCACCCCTCCTATAGCTATCTTTTCAAGCTTTCTGAAGATTAGGCAGCCATCACTGTAACAATTATACTTGGGTCACATTTTGAAGGTTTTCTTCTCAGAGCTAGAAAATTCCTTTAAAAAAAAATGGAACCTGAGATTCTGATGTAATCATGATTGCAGAAGCTAGGGTGCCAAGGCAAGGATCTATAGTGGCTATGCCTCAATCTCTATCAGTCAAATCTGCCTAGTATCAGTTTCTTATATACGTATCTCTGCATCTTCTTTTGCACTACAGCTTACAGATGGAACACCTGAACTGGTCTGTTAGGCTACTACACGGCCCTCTTTCAAATCCCTCAAACCACTTCTGCCATAGGAAATGAATTAATTATGGCTGGGGTTTGAAGGGCAGCCGAGGAATAAGCACACTTTATTTACTTGTAATAATTAACAAGAATATAAAATTTATATATTTCACTGTATCCTTTGCAGATCACGTTTTCTTAGTTGGTAAGTTCCTCAGGGCAGGGAACATGCCTTTTCCATGTGTTTGTTCAGCCTAATTGGGCTTCTGGGCAATTATTCAATAGTAATAAATTCTGTTTCTATAGCCTGTTGAATAACAGCCAGGCTCCTTACAGGGAAAAATACAGCTACATGATTTTAGCTGTTCACTGATTTGTTCTTCAAGGTACAGAAATGTGGATTAGATTAATCCATTACACATATTTAGCACCATTTATTTAAAGGTCTTGATGGGCATTAAGTGTGACTCACAACACTCCTGTGAGAGAGGCATTAATTATACTTTTATATATAGTAAACTGAGGCATGGGGCTATTAGGAAGGAGTCCATTCCTGAAGCCATTAAAGTCACTGGCCCCAAGTGACTTGCTCCAAGGATGCACATGGCAGAGGCAAACAAGGAGTCCTGTGACACTTTTAAAGACCAACAAATGTATTTACCACATAAGCTTTCATGGGCACAATCCCACTTTATCAGATGCATGAAATGGAAAATGTGTCATGTTAGCTGTATATACACATACAGAGAAGGTGGGTCACAAGGTCAATTCAAACAGTTCCAAAGAGATAGACTGCTAGCCTAGCTCTGGAAAGTAAACAAACTGTTTTGATTCAAACTGTGTGGAAGAGCTGTAAGTAAGAGCTGAAAAGGGTAATAGAGAGGAAATCACCTTTTGTAATGACTTAGCCCAGGGGTCAGCCACGCAAAAGATAAAAAGAGCCATTAAAAAAAATTCCTTCAATAACCAAGTGTTTTGAGAGCCGCAATAGGTGTAATCTCCTGGTAAGGGGTGGGGGAGCTGAGACAGGGCGCCTGCTGCAGGGTCCCCTGGCAGGGGATGGGGGGAGCCTGAAATCAGGCATAGCCTCCCTGCAGGGTAACTAAGGGTGCTGGGGAACCTAGAGCCTGGCATGGGCCACATGAAGGATCCCCGGAGGGTGGGGCTGGGGACTGGAGCCCGGAGCTGTAGGGAGGCAGCCAAAGAGCTGCATGAGGCTCTGGAGCTGCAGGTTGGAGACCCCTGACTTAGCCATTCAAGATTTCTAGCCAACCCCCCTGTGAAGGTATCTGGTTTGCATATGAATTCCATTTTTGTAGTTTCACATTTTAATCTGTTTTTAAAGTTGTGTTTTGTTGGTTTTTTTTGCTGAGTTACTGTAACTAGCATGGTTTTTTTTACAGAATGTCAGGATAGACTGAAATGTTCCCGTACTGGTTTTTGAATGTTACCATTCTTGATGTCTGATTTGTGTCCATTTATTCTTTTGCACAGAGACAGTCCAGTTTGGCCAATGGATGCAGCACAGGAGCATTGCTGGCACATGATGGCATATATCACATTGATAGATAAGCAGGTGAATAAGTCCTCCATCAAAATTCTGGCAGGAACATTTGTGCACAGGTGCAGAGCCTTTGCTAGTTTACCCCATTGCAGTTTCAAGGGTTAGGTCAGCCACAGAGCTGTGATTAGAAGGCAGAGGTCCTCGCCTCCTGCTGTTTGTGTTGGGTACAAGTCCACAGGTCAGGTACACAGGCTATTTATCAGAATCCTACCATGTAAGAACTGCTTTTCACAAACTTGGGCTCTGAAAGCATAACTCTAATCACATGGGTAGCTCCCCCAGAAGTCAAGGGAGCTGTTTTTGTGTAGAAAAGCTGCTGACACCTATGTTTGCAGGAAGGGGTCTACTCTAACTGTGGCTTTTCGGAGGGCCTGAAGATTCCTTCTGCACACCTGAGTAGCACTTCAGCAGGGTCCTGCCCAACACTGGAGTGGAGATTACTCTACAGTTAAATCAAACAAGCTGCAGGGAAAGCTGCAGCCACCAGAAAATGGTAGACAAAGCTGGGAAAGAAAAACCAAAAACCACCTCTAGTACACTCTGGCACCTCAGCCGGGCTTTGCATTTCTGAAGCTGCCTGAATGGATTTTTTTGCAAGGTGCACTAGCTGATCTCCAGTTAGTTCATCGCCTGCTCCTCAATTAGCAGCGTCCGAGACAAATTCCAGCGAGCCCTCCAGCTGGGTTTGCAAGAAACTTGGGCTCAGACCTTGCCACGCTCTCAAATGCTGAATCAAAATAGAGACTCCCAGTCCCTCCTGTTTTTTTGAAGAAGTGAATTCGTTATTCTGTTGAAAGCATCCAAGATTTGATCATGCTAAGGAACCGCCCCCTGCCCCTCCTCTTAAAGTCACAAACGTGCATATATATATATTTGCCTTTCAGTTTACTTCTCGGCCGGTGTTTTCTAAACACCCAAGGCGGCGGGATGCAATTTTATGTCTGCCAACAACATGCAGCTTTTCTAGATGTTTGTCCTAATAGCACAAAGCGAATGACCTGACCAGCTCCTCGGCCGTCAAGGGCAGGCGTTTTCAATCAGAGAAGTTTAATCGTGGAGACACACACATCCCATGAGTACTCATTCATATCGGTGGTCCTGTCCCCCTCCCCTTAAAGTTTCGCCTGATCATCGGCTTTGTTTGACTTGAATGTGCGGCATAGGCGGAGGCAGACTCATTGCTACAGCAGGAGGCATAGCGAGAAACTGTTTGCTTTGCAGCATTTTCTCTCTCTTCTTTTTCTTTAAAGGTCACAGAATTTAAACTTCCCGAAATTGCTGACTTGAATCAGAGCGGATTTTCCTTCTCTCCCACCCGGGAGCTAGAAACTAACTAAGAGCTCGAGCGGAGCGCGAGCCGCACACACCTTCGGGGACTCCCTGGATTCTCCTTCCCTCTCCCCGTTGTCTCTCCTGGGAGGAGCCAGCAAACGGAACATGGTAAAGAGAAAAGCTGGACCGCAGCCAGCAAGTGTAAAACCGATCAAATTGGTGTGGGTCAGATCGCGGCGGATAAAGCAGGAACTCCTTCACTCCCTGGGGTGAGAAGGGTCACTAGGGATCTCCGAGCAGGACGTGGCTCGTTTCATCTCTTATTTCCTTCTCCCAAAGCCGCGATGCAGCCCTGATTTAAAATAAAAAGGGGTGAGTGTACAATGCACTTTTTTTTTTTTGGTTCGCTCTTTACGCTGGGAATCTAAGGTGGGGCCGGGGGTGGGAAGGTTTGTTAGTTTAGTCTCAGCAGGCAAAGAGGGGAGGGGAGACCACAGAGGAGCTGCGAATTGCAATCTTGGAGATTTCGGCTGAGAGTGTCAGACCTTTGTCTTGTTTAGACAGGAATAATCGCAAGGCTGTTGCCCTTAAAACCGGCTCTGTTGTGTTAACAAGATGTTTATCTTGAGAGCTTGCAAAAAAAAAAAAAGCCCAAATTCTCTCTCCCTATCTTCCAAAAGATTTTTTTTTTAGGCTGACGCTTTCAGCTTTTGGGGTTGCTTTTGCTCAGTTTATTGAGGCATGGGATGCACTGACGGAGAGCCCAGTTTGAGTCAAAACACAAACAAAATGGGCAAGTTCGCTATTAACATAAATAAATAAAAAGAGACTCTCGGGGCTCTTGATAGCTTTGAAGAGTGAGTCATCTCGAAAACAAAATGCTTCATTCTGTCCGCTACCTTGGAGACGCAACAGTTCTGAAACTTGGGGTGGGGGAAAGAGAATTTTCTCTGGCTTTTTCGGTGTGCTAAATGAATGTAATTACAATGTGAAGAAATTGAAGCCATGTAGCTGGCAGAGAGCCTGTCATAAAAGGCAAAGCAGGAAAAACCATCCTTCCCTTCCTCCCCCCATCTTTTCTCAGTGGCTGTGTAAAATTCACTTCTCTGCCTGTTTTGTGAATGAAAGTGGAACGTTTCTTGTTCTGTAGTAGTTACTCAGAGTCTCTGTGTGCTGGGAGTTTTTTTTAGGGACTTTTTAAATAGATAAAACATCAGGACATATACCAAAGAGTTCCTATTAGTAGAAGGAATCCCAACGCTCTTCTTTCCTCTGCTCTATGAAATGTCCCCAAATTTGCAACTCTGGTTATTTGCTTGGGGTTGGGCAGAGATGCAAATATATGTATGCAGATTTGGGGAGTGGTGTAGTTCGTAACTGTCTATACCGAAAAGAACATTCTAAACCACAGTCTTTGGGTTTGGTTGCGTATTTTTCCCTTGCCATATGAAGACCATCCCTCAATTTTGTGTTGGGTTTTTTTGGTCTGTCAGCAAGAAGTGCTGAGCATGTTTGTAGACAGCACTGTAATTCTGTGGTGTGAAAGGTTTCAGTTATGCAACTTGGCAGTGCCTGTGGTTCAACACATAATGTCTGTTTACAATCTGTGTGTATATGTTTTAAGGTATAGAGCTAGAGATGATTTCAGCTAAGTTGGATAAATTCAGACAGAAATTGATCCACAATCTCTTAGTTTTCCTGTAACAGATGCCATAGAACAACTGTATCATAAACTACAGTGGCATAGACTACTTTTTTGCTTCATTTCATGTCTGCATCTCCAGATACTTTACATACCCATAGCTTTATCCATGTTGGTAGCTTCATTAGTCTTGTCTATAGTAAAAAAAATACTGGGCTGTTACTGACAATGTGTCTGAGCGATAGGTGCACTCAAATCTGTGCCGTGCTGAACATAATCTGCCCTGGTTTGCAGTTAAACAATTTCAGCATCAATTCAGATGCACCTGTCATCAGTAACGGAAAATTGCTCATAATATTGACAGTGTTAATGACTTCTGTGTGAGCAAGATTTGTTCCACAGCAAGTCAGTGCCACAATCTCTGGTGTGGAACGCAGGGAAGTTTCAGTTAAGCAGAATGCAATTACCTGAAGTGGAATTTCACCAGGACAGGTGGTTAAACTTCCCCCCACACCTGAAAAATTACATGGTTTCAATTTTGGAAATCTCATAATTTATTTCTCTCTTCCACAAGCCATTTAATTGATTTAATACCTGTATTAAAGCCGCTTTTGGGAGGAGTGTTGGCGGCTGGTTTTAGGGACTAGATCTCTTCCTTATCTCTTCTTCTAACCCAGACTTTACTTCTGTCCTGTTTCTTTCTGATGAGCCATGTGCTGTCTTTACCTGTTGCATCTGTCATTTAAAAACAGAAGGAATATTTTGGCCTCATTAAAATTAGTGTGAGGAGCTGGGAGAAATCTTGCCTGGTTCCTGTATTGACAACTGTAAATGAGCTGTAGTTTGTATAGGCACATTTGTATGAGACTATTAAAATTGTAGAACATGTTTTTCAGATGGTAGTAGTTTTACTGATTTTTTTTCTATTAGGCAGGAACTGGGTTTTTCCCATAACAGTGTATACATTTTTCCTATTTTTTTTTTTTTTTTTTATCCTCACCACATACTTACTCTGTATGTCTGGACAGAGTATATCTTTTAGAGGATAACTGTAAGGACCTGGGCGGTAAATATTGTAACAAACCCACCATCACCTATGTTTTCATGGTTGTCACTGTGTTGCTTCTCATGGCTGATTGGAACCACAGCAACAACAGCAACTATGTTCTTCTACTCCGTGAGCACAGGACCCTGTTATGTGAACTGAAGGAGAACCTCCATTAGCTGTCGCTGCATAGAGCAACATGGCACACAGTTCCGTCATTTTAAATTCCTTTCCATTTGAGTCAAGTGGCGTGTACATACACAGCCCAGCTCTTTCGTTATTTGCCATATGGCATGTTAATGGGAAGATATGGCAGTAGATTTTAATATGCAATAGAGATTTCATTAGATCTTTATTTTTTTATTCATTAGATCTTTATTTTTTTTTAACCCAGTAATGAAGAATATCTAAAAGCACTTTGGGCCTGGTTTCCTGATTAACACCATTCATATATTCTAGTTTGACCTCTTGCATAATGCGAGCCATAGGATCATGTCCCGTAATTCCTGCATCAATCCCATAACTTCTGATGGAACTGTATCATCATCTTTTTCCCAAGTGAATGTGTTGGACTACATTTTATATGAGGAAGGTAAATCGGGTTGTCCCATTTATAAGAAAAAGGGGATTTCAGATGTAATGCTTTTTTGTTATACAAGCAACCTATAATTAACATGTGTCACCCATTGCCACAGGATATAAATGAGCCAAGCTCTTAGTAGGGCTTAAAAAAGGAATTAGACATGCCTAGGGATAGGCAATAATACATTTAAGGTCTGCTCAGGTTACAAGCCAACCACTAATTGATGGGGTAAGAAAGAAACTTCCTCACAGGGAGATTATGCTGTAATTGTCCATTGTGGGAGTTTTTGGCACCTTGGTGAAGTGGCTGGTTCTGGTCACTGTCAAAGAGACAAGGTGCTTCTAGCCAGATTTGATCCTGTGGCAATCCCTATATTCTTATCCTTCTGCCCATTAGTAGTGAAAACTTTCAGTGTACAATGGCTTAATTTGGGTGGTGGAACTCTAAAAAAGAACTCTTGGAACATCAACATGTTGCAAAACCCATTAGAAAGCCTTTTTTTCACTCTATAAAAGCAAATGTAACTGGAATGTGGCTAGACAACAGAGTCCTGTGGCACTTTTAAAGACTAACAGATTTATTTATTGGTTAGTCTTTAAAAGTGCCACAGGACTCTGTTGTCTTTCTACAGTAGACTAACACGGCTACCCCTTTGGAATTGGAATGTGGATGTTTACACTCCACTGTAATTGACAGCTAGCATGAATATGATTGCATTCAGCCTTTAAGACAAAGGGCTATGTCTACACTTGCAAGTTAGTTCGAATTAAGGAAGCTTCATTCGAACTAACTTAAGCCTGGTCCACACTAGGCTTTCATTAGTTCAAATTAAGGGCTTCCTTAATTCGAACAAATAAATTTGATTCCTTAGTTCGAACTAACGCTTAATTCGAAATAGTTCGAACTAAGTCAAATGTGGCCATATTAGTTCGAACTAAGTGCTTAGTTTGAACTAATCAGCAGATTGACCTTCATGCAATTTACTAATTCGAACTAAGCAAGTGCCATGCATGGCCATGGCTAGTTCGAATTAAATTTCCAGTGGGGCCATGCTAGTTTGAATTAACTAGCATTTGTAAGTGTAGACATAGCCAATGATCCTCTAAACAGTTTTAAGTAACATATTCACAGAATATACAGAGTCAATCAGATCAGTGAGACTCTTAAGGTTCATTTTAAAACTGAAGCACTCAGCTATTCTATCAACTGTGTTGCCAAACTCACAATATTTGGTGTTTTCTCAAAGTTGCAGCTCCCAGCAATGTGTGATTTGCAGAGAATCTTGGCTTCCATTAAAAAAAAATAGCTTCTAGCTATCATTGTAAGGAACAGCTTGAAAACAAGTTCCAAGTCTACCTGTAAGGCTCAGAATCCGCACAGCAAGCACAAGAAGAACTCAAAATCTATTAATTTTTTTTTTTTTTAAAGTTTGATTTTGAAACCAGTTGAATGGTTCTGGGAGACCTGACTCATGATTTTTTAGTATTGCTTTGGCAGTATGCTTTGTCTGCACTAGATTTATTGTCTTAATATTTACTACTGATGGGTTGCCAGTAGGGTTTTTTATAGGGATAGTTCTGATATTCACCCCCTGTCCCAATTTTTCACATTTGTCACCTGGTCACCCTAAGTGCAAGTGTTGACTGAACACACCGAGAAGACAAGTGCTGTGATCCTGTTCTAGTGCTTGTCCAGTATAGGATAACAACCTACTGTGGATGCAAGCTGAGGGGTTATCTTCACTCCACATGGGGGAAGTCAGTGTTGAAGGTCTTCTCTTCAAACCCCATTGAAGAGCCACATGGAGGGTTGTTATGAAAAGGGTCCCTGACTTCTGGGTGTTAGAGCTGGAATGGTGAGAAATGCTAAGGATGTGTCTAGACAGAGTAGAGAAGGCATGATTTTGCTAGATTATTTCTATTTGTAGTGTTGATTGACTTTAAAAGATTTGTGGTTATTTAAAATAGACTGTCATGTATAAAGAGACCTTGCATTCTCTCTAATTACCATCTCATAAGCAATAAAACAATACCATTAAATTTAAACTGACATAGCTTTTTTTCTTTCACCTGTGACGTCGGATTTTTTTTAATTGAATTTGAGCAGTTGATTTGTTGAGCATCCCCATTTTCCTTTTTCTTAAAAAAAAACAAACAAATCCATCTGCCAGATTTCTCCACATGCAGAGCAAAATTCTACTGATCTTCACAAATTGTTGTGTCTAGTATGGGACACTTTGTCTGGATTAATACATTTACATGCTTCCTGTTGTTTTGCTGCAGACGTTACTAATATCATTGGAAAGAGACTGAAAATAGGATATAGCAGTTGAAAGTTCATTTTAGTTTGAGTTTGAATACATAAGTTTATTAATTATTCCTTCAGGCCAGCCAAAGCCCTAATTCTGCAAAAATGTATGCCCTGTCTACACTAGCAAGTGTTGTTTCTAAAGCTATGGCTACCCTACAGCTTGTCTTGGCATAAATTAACCCGAGTGTCAGAATTACTCTGACGTAAGCACTCGTGTGCCTGGTACTGTGTTGGCAGGAGACGTTCTTTACCAGACACACTGCAACTGTACTCTTGCTTTTGCTATATGTGTGTATAGACATTGCCCATACTCATGCTGTATGAAAAATCCACCTTCCTGGGAAGCATAGCTATACTAACCTAGCCCCCGGTATAGACAGCACTACGTTGATGGTAGAATTCTCCCATTATAGTTACTGCCTTTTGGGAAGGTGGATTCCTATGCTGACAGGAGAACCCTCCCCGACAATGTAGGTAAGTAGCCTTGGAGCTGTGTCACTGTAGCATTCCAAGTGTAGACAAGCCCTGTATCTTCATTACCCCCACCCCCAAGTGTGGGTTTGCAGTGAAATAGCCTGAGTTAGCTATCTCACTATAAAATTCTACTGGAGACAAGGCATAAAACAATTCCCCCTACCCTAGGGGTTGTGTCAGATAGTTAAAGTGAAGACCTTCAGCACAGACCTCTACCATTTGAATTAAATTTCCCTCCTTAGCATGTATAATGTAAAAATAAGCCCTTAGCAGTAGACCATTATTCTTTACTGGATGAGCCCTAGAAAGGAATCCTGGCACCGATTTTTGTCATTGTGTTAAATCTACATGAGTACTCCGACCAGTGGTAAATTTTAAGAAAATAATTCTAGTGTAGGCAAGGCCTTTACTTCCATGGTTAGTGACTGCCAACCCCAAGCATTCAAAAGTCATGAATTAGGCCCTCAAAAATCATGAGATTACCTTGATGTAGCTAGTCAAGGTCAGTACCACCAGAGGTTTATCTCAGTTTGCTACATCAAGGGCACATGGCACTGTCTGCAGGGCCACAGAAATTGCCTCTCCTGCCACCGAAAGCCACATGGTTCGGCAAACATTGCTCACCCCTGAGCTACACTGTGCGGAAAACCTCAGAAGATTGGATACGGCTAATCTTGCTGCTTGGCAGAGGTATGAGCAGCAGAGGCACTAAAACTCTCTGTCTGCAGATTCAGGCAGCATTGGACTGGGTCGTCTTCGAAAGGTTACATCAGCCATAATAGTTAGAAATTTTAAATTCTGAAAAAATTGATGGTTTAGCACCCCGCATTTTTCTATCTCCCTCCTCCCTTCACCTTCTCTCTCATCAAGAAAAAGGACCAGGCAAATGGAGTGTAGTATTTTTCAAGGCCTGGTTCTAGATCGGTGAGTTTTTCAGTTTTAAAACTTGGCTGTATCCTTTTGCCTTGGGCTGTAATTGGTCTTATATGGTGGTTATTGCTTAGTGAGAAATTTAGTTTGTCTTAATTCAGATTCCAGAAAGGTAGCTGTGTTAGTCTACTTCAGCAAAACAAACAAGGAGTTCTGTGGCACATTTAAAGACTAACAAAATTATTTATTGCACGAGACTCTTCTACCCATGAAAACTCATGCAATAAATAACATTGTTAGTCTTTAAAAGTGCCACAGGACTCTTTGTTTTAATTCAGATTAAATCAATTCACTTCTCTTTAATGTCTCTAATTAAAAAAAGGCTTTTATTTCAGACAGATCTATCAAGTGACTTCACTAAAGAGTTGCTCTGCTCTAGCACTTTCCACCTAAACATTTTAAAGTGTTCTACAAACATTTTAAGATTCTTGACACCCATAAAAGTTAGGCATTATTTTCCCTGGTTTTCTGATTGAGAAATTGAAGCACAGTAGTTAAGTAATTTGCCCAAGATCAAACAAGAAATCTGTGGCAAAGACAGGGGTAGAACCTAGAACTCTTGGTTACTGACCCAGTGCCTTAATTACAAAAATCATTTTTTGCTTTGTATGTTCTGTAGCATGATCTGATCTGTTTGGCTCAAAACTAAACTAACTGCCCACTGTGCAGTAACTATTGTCTTAGAATTTTCCTAAGGAATTTTACCACCCGTAGTATACCTCTTTCACATCATATAATCCAAAGAGGCTTCTGTGGTGTCAGAATTACAGGGGTTGTTTCAAACCATGGTGGGTTGCATTCAGAAGGCTTTCTCAGAATGTTCCTTTCTACCACCCTCACCAAGCGTCTTGCTTGGAGTTTCAGGTGTCATTCAGTGTCAACAACTCAAAGCAAAACTCAGTTGAAACCACTGAGTTTCTTTGCAAACTTTGCATTGTATTTCTGTTGACCCATAAATGGGCCCAAGTTTGAGAGAACTTTCCCTGAGTCTGCTTAGAGGCTATAATGAAATCTGTGACTGTGGAAGTTTCATGGCAAACACTAAGGACATAGTTACATCAAGCAGTTAGGGCCCTGGATTGGCAGTTGGGAGACTTTAGCTTCTTTGCTACCTCAGGCAATGTACACACAATAAACTTGTCCCGCAATAAGCTATTGCGGGACAAGGAAAGCGCTATAAATATAGCGCTTTCGTGTGTACACACGTGCTTCTTCTATCGCAAAGGAGCATTCACTCATGTGAATGCTCCTTTGCGATAGAAGAGCAATGCATGGTGGGCACCTGTCCCACCATGCACTGCCCACAGCCAGCCCCCTAGTCCAGCTGCAAGGCTTCAGCTGGTGGTGGGGGCTGCGTTGCCAGCCCCCTAGTCCACCCGCAGCCCTGGGCTGAGCTAGGGGACTGGCTCGAACCCTCGCCGGTTCGAGCCAGCCCCCTACCTCAGTCCAGGGGTTTGAGTGGCGGCAGGGGCTCTGGCACAGACCCCACCGCCACCCGAAACCCCGGGGCTGAGGTAGGGGGCTGGTTCGAATTCCCGCCGCCACCTGCAGCCCCTGGGCTGAGCTAGAGGGCTGGCTTGAACCGGCAAGGGTTTGAGCCAGCCCCCAGCTCAATCCAGGGGTTTGGGTGGCGGCAGAGGCTCCGGCACTTAAGCGCCGCGTCTCCTGCCGTCACCCGAAGCCCCGGGGCTGAGCTAGGGGGCTGGCCCAAACAGCCGGTTTGGGCCAGCCCCCTAGCTCAGTCCAAGGGAGCCGCTTAACCCGGCAGCTCCAGTAACAGTCAGTGAAATTGACACATATGTCAATTTTACTGTTCAGCTAGAGCAGTGAAATTGACATATTCAACACCTCCAATGTCCCAGGGTGGCCTTGACTGGCACTTAGGGACATTTCCGGAGGCTGTCTAATGCGGAAAAAGTGTACACACGAGCATTACCGTGGAACAGCTTTGAGAGATTTAACTGTTGCGCGGCAAGAGGGTGTTGCCGCGCAACAGGGAAATTGATCGTGTGTATGCTAGCAGGTTTATTGCGCGGTAAGGAGCCTTACCGTGCAATAAACTGATCGTGTGTACATAGCCTCAGCTACTCATTTTCCTGAGGAGTCACTTCAAGGCTCTGTAATTACATTCTCTCTTCTGTAAAATGCCCTCTTTTGTAAAGTGCATTCAGATCCTTGTGCGAAAGCACTAAGGACGAACATGTGTCAAAGCTGTTCCCTACATAAAATTATTCCTTTGTGATCTTTCATGAGAGATTAGTTACCAAAATGAAATAGTGGCTGCAAAGCATGATAGAGTGGAAGGGCTCATGTAAGGGGTTCAAGTACATTTAAAGATGTTTTGAACTTGTTCCTTCTGCCGCCCACAATCACATCACTGTTCTTAGCACAGTGTGAGATGGTGGGGAATATAACCAGAGGAACATGTTTTCCTCTGTGTTATAATCTGGAGATGTGTCAGCCTTCAGTTAGTTGAGTTTCCAGGATTTAGTCCAGCCAAATCTGGCCTTCTTTCACATTCTTAATCATTAATTTTGGTATTTAATTATAGTACATGTGTCTTGTCTGGGTCATAAAGTGTGTGCATTGTGTTTCTTGGCTGGCTATTCCTCATTCTTCTCTCTGTCTTTCACTTTGAAGTCCAGCTGGCCCCTCATGTGGCACGTAGTGTTTCTTGATCTTCTGTATTCTCTTAACCGAGAGCCTGAGGCGTCTCAGATTTTTGGATTTGAAGAATGGTGAAGTGGCAAGTTTAGCCTTCTTGTTGGGGGCCAAGAGGGGAGCAGCTGGAGGCAGGGGAATCCCCTTCATATCCGTGATCACCCCTCCTACTTGCAGCTGTGAAATTGCGTGCAACAGTTGTTGCTCTGGCTCTTTGGAAACAAGACATGCCTAGCTATGTATGTACGTGTTCATGAATGAAGATAAGGGAACTACAATATGCATTAAAAGGGGAGTCTAGTAATGTCATTTTGTGGATCTTGAACTTGGATATTTTCTTATATAATTGTTTTCCTACTGCAGCCAAGACACTAACTTCACAAGCACCCAAAGTTTTAAACCAGTTCCAGCATCCAGTCCACTTATTTTTCTCCTGCACCTTAATCCTTTTGTTTTTCAGCATACAGATAATTTTATGAGTGTGTTTGGTTTAAGCAAATGATGACTTGAAACTTCACTTGTCACCTTCCAATTTGCTTGTGTTAGTTTTGCGGGGTTTTATTGCTGTCTAATAACTTTCTAGGTCAAATCAGAATGAACCTGGAGAAGGAGATGTCAGTTATTTGGATGGGGTAGTGTTAGTACAGTCATTTTCAAACAAAACTTAGTGGCAAGTGTATTTTTTGATTAGTGCTAACACTTTTTAAAAAAAAAAACTGTGAGAGCGTGACAGCATATATATATGGACATGCAGGTTTTAAATTTTATTTTGTTATATTAGAATAAATATATTTTTGGCTTAGGTTTTGAATCAAAGTCCACCCTTAAAAAGGGTGATTTTTGACAAGGAGCTGAAAACATGAGTCTCTTTCTAACAGATGAATTCCTGTTTTCATTATGTTTTTTCATTCGGGGCTCTACACTAGCAAATCATCTCTTTGCAGCTTGGGTTATTGGGGCTGCTGTGTGGCAGTGGTATTGGCTCCCGACTGTCCAGCACCTCCGTGGGGGAGGTGGTGTCTGGTGTTCATATTCATTGTCCGGTCGAAGTTTCCTGCTTTGCAAATTGCCTTCCAACTAGCACTGCAAATGTGAGCCATTGACATATGACTTTGCAGTGTTACAGCAACACTGACAAATATGACTGGTAAAATGGCAGTTGGCCATGAGGAGTATCTTCTTTCCCCTCATGCATAATCCTGTTCTGGTTTTGTGGAATAGAAACAGGATGGATCTAACATAGTCCTTTACTCGTAGTCTGATGTCTTTAAATTCATTAGTTCCTTAAACTAAAGAGTTTCTCCTGGCAGAATTTACACACTTCACTGGTTTTGCCAGAAAAATAGTGACTAACTGGGACTTTAGGAATAAACAGATAAAGTTCTAATGTGTATGCAGAAGCTGCTGTCTCTCAATGCCCAGAATGTGCCAATGTTATCAGAGGGGTTTATTTGAACTGTAGTGTTATCCTACAAACCCTTCTCTCACCTTGGACTGTGAGCTCTTAGGAGAATGGACTGTGTTTGTTCAGTGTTTGGAAATACCTAGTCTGTATTGGGCACTAGAGGAAATAAACAATGAATAATCCTTATTCACATGAGTAGTACTGTTGAAGTCAATAGGACTGCTTGCATGGATAGAGGTCTGCAAGGTTAGATCCTGGCCTCGCTGTCTAAGGCAGTGGTTCTCAACCTTTTGTGGGTTGTGTTACACTTGGCGGCTGTTGTGACCCTATGGGACACACCAGCCTACTCCCCCCAAGTCAAATCCAGCCACCTCCCCAGCTCTCTGCAACACACTAACTGTTGTGTCCCAGCATTTTAAGGGACTAAGCCAAAGCCCTTTGAAGTCAATGGTTAGATTTCCCATTCTGTCAGTGAGCTTTGGATCAAGCCGTGAAGTCACCAGATTTTGGGCCAGATTTTAAAAGGTACAGAAAGAAACAAAGCACCTATGTGCCTAACTCCCATAGGCACTTGTGCTGTTTAAAATCCTGGTAGGTGCCTATCTGTAGGTGCGTCTACACTGGCAACTTAGGTCAACTTAAGGATGCTTAAGTTGACCTACACAAAGCCATGTCCACACTGGGCTTTTATTAAGTCGACGTAAGTGCTTCCTTAAGTCGACTTAATAGCACCACCTCTGAAGGTCGACGTAAGCCTCAAGCCCACTTCTTAAGTCGACTTAAAGCCAGTGTGGACGGCTATGTCCAATGGTAAGTCAACTTAACAAGGTCAACTTAAAGTGTAGCCATGCTGTTAAGTTGACTTAATAAGGTCGACTTTAAGTCAACTTAAAGTCGACCTTGTTAAGTTGACTTAACAGAGTCAACTTAACTTTACAAGTGTAGACCTAGTATCTCAGCTCAATAGGCCTAATTCAAAACCCAATCGAAGTCAGTGGGAAGACTTCCATTGACTTTGGCTTTGGCTTAGGCCTGTAGGACCCACAAAATAAGTTAGTTTTAAAGTTTCCACTGTCAGATATCCTTGAATTAGCTAAAATAATTTCTGATCAGAGCCTGTTTTAGAGTAGGTTTCTGTTAATTATGTGAAGTTTTGGGCATGGGAATTAAAAACTTAATTGATTTTGTTTAAACTCATTTGTCATTCCCTCATTCTACTCCTCTAAAAATAAGACTCGCATGACATTTTCTTGAGGACACTGAACAAATGGAAAAACAAATGGAAATTGGATTCAGCCTTAAGGGTAGCAGAAACTACCTGCTCTCACTTAAAAAAGACAATTGAGCCCTGGTCTATACTACAGACTTTTGTCGGTATAGTTACATTGCTCAGGGATGTGGAAAATTACAGTTATACCAACCTAACTTCCCATGTAGATGGCACTATGTCAACGGAAGGGCTTAATATATAGCCAGGCCGTCCTGTGGGGGGAGTGGGGCCCAGGGCCAATTGGCCAAAGTGGGGCCCCCGCCCCCCATGCCGGAGGGGAGCGTGGCGGGCCGACTGGGGACTGTTGGGGGACAGGGGGCTGGGGGAGCACACTCTAACCTTGGCCCTGGGCCGGGAGGCTGCCTGCAGGGGCTGGTGGGGAAGACGGCTCCGGTCCCGGCCCCGGAGGCCACCTGCGGGAGGGTGCTGGCAGCCCCAGCCCTGGCCCGGGAGGCTGAGGCCGCCTGCAGTGCGGGAGCCGACTCCGGTCCCAGCCTTGGGCCGGGAGCCAGCCGTGTGGGGCAAGCCAGCCCAGAGGCCGGGCCCCATGTGCTCCGCCCCAGGCCTGCCTGATCCGCCCTGAGGCTTGCTGCCAAAGACAGCAGGGCGGCTGTCAGAGGAGGAGCAGCCCCGTTCGCCACCCCTCTAGGGACAGCCCTGTATATAGCTACCGAGTCTTGGAGAGGTCGAGTTCCTATGCTGATGGGACAGTCTTGTCACTAAGCTCTACAGCGATTTGCTGCACCGGAGTAGTACTATAAGGTAGACAAACCCTTATGTTCATATGCATATCTGCAGAGTTTTGACAAACTAAAGGACACGGAGGTAGAATTTTATGGCATGCTTGCAGCTATCAATGTGGCCCTGTAGTAAAATAATTTTAAAGAAATATGATTTAGAAATCATTGTGTCTGGATCCTATCAGTTGAATTTACATCAAAGGATTTAATTGATCACAGGTTTTGTTAAATATTTACTGGGCTTGACAGAGAAGCAGCTAACAAAATTCTAGGCTGGTTCTTTCCACACCTTGTTGTGTCTAGGTAGGTTGGCTGAGTGGGGTGGAGCTGTGTTTTTATGAAGGGAGGCCATACATGGAATTGTAAAGCTGGGACAGTGGGAAATCCCTGTTGAAATTATTATTTTTTCTATCTTTTTTTTTTTTTTTTTTTTAATGCAAGAGACCCAAAAGTTTCTAGTGTACGTTGCTTTTTCCAGTTGCATGCATTTTAAATTCCATTTTAAGTGTGACTTACAATAATATCTGGATTGCTTTGATGCAATCTCTTCAGTCTAGCTGTAACACCGTCTTCCCCCTCCCCCAAAAATTCTGTGGCTAGATTTGAGGAGAGCTGTGAAGGTTTTGTTGGGCAAAGAAGGCTCTTTTGATTTTTCCTTCTGCATCTGGTTGAAAGTTGCTTTTTGGCTTGTGGCAGCTTGGTGTGAATTTACTTTCGGTCTTGACAAATATAAGCAGTGCCAGTTATCCTATTGCAAGCTTTTCAGTCCCTTACTACCCCATCGCCTCCACTGGCAGCCGTCCCAACTCCCACATTGCCTTTCCAAAGGAACTTGATTCCAGTGCACATTCGCTCTTCTGCCCTGGATCTGCAGAAATAATACCAGGAGAAAGTAAAAATAATCCAGGACCTAAGTGGTCTGTTCTCTTACTATTTAAGTATTTGTTGCTGTCTTTTTAAAACAATTCTGCATTATCTATAAGATGGATATTTTTGAATAAACACTACCAACCTTCTCCCTTCGTCACCCCTTCTTCTGTGTTTCTGAAGTTCCAGTAAGGAGCAAGTCTTTTTGCTGGTCTTGCTTCTCTTTCAGGCAGCCAGATGTATTTGCCTGTCACTGAGACACCTTTGGCTAAAATCTTTTTACAATTTATTTTTTGGCAGTTTTCGTAGCAAACATGAGACAAACAATTATAAACTTGTAGCGTAGGTCCTTAAGGTTATGGGTGAGGAAATATTAGCTTCCATCAGACGTGCGTGTGTGTCTGTATGTGCGTGCACACACGCTGCCTCTGGCCAGTTTGGCATCTCTGATGAGTGTTTTCTGAAATGTAACTTATTGCAGAAGGGTAAAATTGCTTCATTGTCATGCATATCTTATCTCCCAGTTTAGAAAGCTTGTGCCCAACCTTGCATTTTTTTATTCACTTAAAGACCACAGAAGTCTGTGAGCTACCTTGCTTGTTTATGGACTACAAATCTGCTTTTGTTTTGGCTTGAGATTTTTTTGGCAGACAGATGTTAAACTTGTAATTAGGGATGAGTGAGCCAGTTCAGGTGTGAGCCCATGGGCTTGGGGTGGGGAGAAGACACAATAAAACATCTCCTTCAACTTCATGTCTGGAAAATATCCAACATCATTAAGTGGGGTGGGTGGAGGATTTTGTTGGCAAAGACAATGGCTGAATTAGCATGAAGATGGGATAACTCTATTGTACTTAAAGGTGTTTCACAGCACTGAACCATGTGCTACTACTGGAATAGATTGCATTGCTGCTGCCCAGTGCTAGTTCTGGTCTGCAGTTCGAGGACTTCAGTCTCCAGAGCTTGCCACCTTTCATGAGCACTAATACAAGGCAGTATTGCCTAGCAGTTAGAGCACTAGACGGGGACTTGGGAGGTCTGGATTCTGTTTGCAAGTCTGCCACTGGCCTGCTGTGTGACCTAGGGTAAGTAATGTCACTTCTCCATGCCTCAGTTTCCCATCTGTAAAATGGGTATAAAGATACTTCCCTCCTTTTGTAAAGCACTTTGAGATCTGTGGATGGAAAGTGCTATATAAGAGCTACATGGCTATTATTATTGTTACTATTTATTATAGTCACATGAGACATTTTAAAGGCATGGAGGGGGGAAAAACTTGGACAGGACTGAGGCGCTGTAGTGGGAAATACCTTTTGCTGAAATTTTTTTAAAAATATAATTGATTCTTTAGCTGCTTTCATAGCAAACAGAGGAAAAACAGTTATACACTTGTCATACTCAGCATTTTCTTACGTACTGTGCTTTCCTGGCAGCCCAAATAGCTAGAATATCATGAAGACTCCTTAGAAGACTATAACTATATTAATGCCCTTCTAACCACAAAGATAATCCCTCTGAGCAGAAGCTATAAATTACACACATTGCGGAACACACAAAATTGGACACAGCCAACAAATAACAAGACTTGCCTGCACAGAAGAGACTGTGTTTATAAGGAAGCCTTGTTTTGGGGAACTTTGTTGGTGTGAGGGGGAGACTCATTACTGTGAAAGGAAAATTTGGACTGCCTGAAGTGTGGGAAATGCAGCTTTTTGGCAGATACTACAGAGTAGTGTTGGGAGACTCGGGATCTGGTTTGGTTGCTTAGCAAAATGTTGTCAAAATGAATTGGGTCTGCAAAATTTAAACTTGCTC
Organism: Pelusios castaneus; assembly: GCA_007922175.1. Lineage (NCBI taxonomy): Eukaryota > Metazoa > Chordata > Testudines > Pelomedusidae > Pelusios > Pelusios castaneus. Next base: position 16,006,047 of record ML685785.1, on the reverse strand, counting down.
TGTCAACAGCATGTTGTCTTGTGAGCATTCTACTATGTCCTGCTTTTTGGTGGTCTGAAAAAAACCAAGGGTAGGTTGTCGGATAAGCAAAATTGACTCCCATAGTTTTTGACAGTTGGAATCGGGCAATGCACTAGCCAACTGAGTTTTGTGGCCCTCTAGTGACTGGTGCACATATAGGATAATAGCTCACTACGCTCACTAGCTAACACTGCTGTAGCTCAAGTGAAAGAGGTTTGTGTCTTTGGGTCCTGAACCAATGAAAAGACTCTTAAAGACTTGAGTGGATTTTAGATCAGGCCCTTGGTGCTGAAGATCTGAGGTTCAGTTTCTGGTGATGACCTGTGGTTAGGATTGCTGCACAGGAACTGGAGATGTGTATGAAAATACAATAAGGGGGAGGGGAGAACATTCATATTCTATGAACAGGCCAGGATATGCACTGTCTGTCTAAGTGACTTATAGGAGTTCATTGAAATTTGTTTTCCCTAAACAACAGTGAGTAAGAGCCATTCTGTAGTAAGAGACATCCAGGTAATCTGTTGCAAAGCCTGTTTGTTCCATGATTCTGTAGCTGTGGAATTTGCAAGTTCCTGAGGACAAACAAGTCTTAGAGCAATAGATCAGAATCTGGCAGATAGGTACGAAGGGTGAAGGTGGGGTCAGACTAAAATAGGACTAGCTTGGTAGGGAAAAATGTGTCTTGAGCCCGATAAAAGGAGTTAATTTGAAAGCTGCTAGAAATGGGTTCAAGTTTTCAGGGTTATGACCAGTCAGTGAGAATTTGTTGTGTTGTATTATTTCTAGAGTGGATTTTCACTGTATTGTCTTTTTGCTCTCCTGTTGGAGGTGTGGTGGAAAAGAGAGGCTGCAGCCTTTCATCTGTGCGGCTTAGCTATGCATAGCTGTTTGTTTTCTTCTTAAACTTTTTGAAAACTTCTAAAGGACCATTTCTCCAAATACTACAGAAAGAGATGGGCAGGAGGTGTAGTAGAGATGCTTCAAAAGTTTGGGCTAAGCTTCTGAATTTTGGAGAGTTTATCTAACTTTCAATGGACCTCTGCAGTTACCCAGGGTACTTAGTCATCTCTTGGAAGATGACAATTGGAGGGAAGAGTTTATGCATTTTAAAATGGTCTAGCTTTTGCATCTGGTTGTATGAAGTAAAAACCCTAGAGCTCCTTTTGTTAAATCATTGGTTCTCAAACCATTTGTACAGGATCCCCTTATTTTTCCATGACCCAAAACAGCTTTCTTTCTTTCTTTCTTTCTTTCTTTCTTTCTTTCCATGCTGCCGGGTATGGGTATAGGGATGCATTGGTATCTCCGATTGAAGTGCCCTCACAGAAGTTTTTAGGCACTTGTGCTCTCAGCGCTGAGCTAAAATAAGTGAGAGGAGAGAAGAGATGTTTGGGCTAGTGAGCTGTTTCCTAATTCACATGGCTTGTGCCCATGGCTGACCACTGTTAGATGCAGGGGCAGGACGGGAAGGTGGGCTACTTTCAACGAGCTATCTGCCACTTTTCCTAAGTGCACACTTGTGGGAGGGGTGAATTAAGGGTTATGTAGATTTCCTTGCTCCCCTCCTTTGCTGTACAGCCTTCCTTCTCTTCACCAGTCATCAGAACTACTTTGTTTCCTGAATGCTATTGGGGAAAATACTTGTCTTAAGGCGTACTTGTTTATGCCCAGCAATTATGAAATAACTCTTTGCTTTTGTTACAGGCTGAACTCTTGGATTTGAAGGAAGGAGGCCTAGTCTATGCCAGTGAAATCATAACCTTGATACCCTCCTTAATTTGACCCCCAAGAGAAAGCTTCTGGTCCTCCCAACGCCTTTCAGTCCACCTGAATCTATGACTAGAGGTTCCACCCTAGCCCCACCCTTTGCTGTCCCCTTCCAGAAGATGGGTTCATTTAGAAGGCCCAGGCCTCGCTTCATGAGCTCCCCGGTGCTCAGTGACTTGCCACGGTTTCAGGCAGCACGGCAGGCTTTGCAGCTTAGCTCCAACTCTGCATGGAACAGGTAAGGACCTGCCAGTACCTGGCCTGAGGTGGCTCCGTTTGTGAAGGTCTCTAGATATTGATCTCATGGGACTGTTCCAAGGTCTTTCAGACTTTTTTCAGCTTAATCAGTGTGCTAGCAAGGATGGATGAATTTTGGATGCTTCTTGGATTTTGTCTGCATTGAGAAAGTGACCTATTGTTAATATGGGGTGGTTCTAACAATTTTCAGCTGTCCTGTCTTTAATAGTGTCAGTCCATCTACACTAGTGTTAATAGTGTTTCTCCATCATCACCAATAGTATGTACATCTCAACTAACAGTTAAACTATTGTCCCACCAGCTCAGGGACCCACTGAGGACAGTGTCAGCATAGCATCTATTTCCTCATACAGAAAGGATTCCGCTCCCGGATGTTGCTCCTGATGAGGCACTTGTGACCAGCTGGTAAACTTGTTGGTTGCATGAATCTGTGTGTCATCTATTAGCATTCACAAGTAACAGTGAAATCCTGCCCACAATAAATAGAAAGTTCATGTAATCAAATCCTAAACAGTATCAAGACCACTTTTTAAGGCTTTGTCTATACTAGTAAAAAAATTGTTGGTTAGAGCAACTGACAGCATCTTCTAGACATAAAACAGCTGTTTCAGGATTTTACAAGCAGTGACCATGATGCAAAGAATCAGATCTCTAGCTTGGGCCAAGTCTGAATCTTTGGTCTATCTAGTGCTGTCTACAGAAATACAGATGCATTTTAGCTCATCATCTACCTCAAAATCCCCTGGTCCCAGGACCAGTGCTGTGAGTTAGGTGCTGCAGTTAATCCAAAAGCACTGACCTGTACAGTCACGATTGTAAGACATATGGTATGTGGATGAGCCAAAGCCCAGAACTTTGTGCATTCTATGTAATAGGTTTCCCTCTTACTCACTGCAAGCACAACCTAAGTTTGCCCTGCTCTGTCTCCCCTGAAGAACACAGACAAACGAGCAGTGATTTCCAAGGGAGAAAAAGTGGACGTGTGTAAGTGCAGTTAATATCCTCACCCCGCTATGTCCACTCTATTGCTTGGTGTGTTAAATCATCCTGACGTGTGTAATTTTATGGATGGTATACTATCTTATTTCTCTTTGGCAGTGTTCAAACAGCAGTGATAAATGTGTTCAAAGGGGGAGGCTTACAAAACAATGAACTTTACACCCTCAACGAAAACATCAGGTATGTTGCCAAGTTGTCTGTAGAGTGCTCTTCTGGTGTCAAACAGGTGGTGAGGTGGAATGGAACGTGTATGGGGGGAAGGGGGGAGTCCATGTTCAACTTCCTCCTCCTTTGCCGTTGAGGGGCGGGAGGGCATGTGGATCTACAGTTTGGAAACTGCTGTTTTGGCCTGTTTGGATGCACATAGCTTTGTCCAGTTCAAGGCTTGCGTTGATTTGGATGGAGGGGATTTTCTCCCTTCTTTGGGAGTTTATCTCCTTTGTTGGATACTAAACAATGTTGCCAACTCTTAGGCTATGTCTACACTTGCTAAAATTTGTTCGAATTAGTTAGTTCGAACTAACTAATTTGAACTAATTTTAGGTAGTTCGAATTAGCTTAATTTGAACTAGAATGGCCACACTGGAATGTTAGTTTGAACTAAGCAAGCACTAGCTTATTTCAAATTAGCGATCCCCACTCATTTCAATGGCCGCTTAATTCGAACTAAGAAATTAGTTCGAACTAACATGGCCACATTGGTTAATTCGAACTAACTAGTTCGAATTAACCCTTACTTCTAATACCCTATTCGAACTTATTAGTTGGAATTAAGGAAGCCCTTAATTCAAACTAATGAAAGCCTAGTGTAGCCATGGCTTTAGTTAGTTCGAATTAAGCCTCCTTAATTCGAACTAACTTGCCAGTGTAGACATAGCCTTACAGTTTTATCATTAGCCACCTGATAGTTGGTGCTTTTCCTAAAGGCCCAGATCCCGAAGTCATGTGATTATGTAAAATTATCTGCTTTCATTTAATAAATAAATAAGTAAATAAATAAAATAAGCTACTAGCCCTCGTGGTGGTAGAGAAAAGCTTTGAAAATGTGACCCACCCCACCAATGGTTCAAAACTAGAAGATTTATTTTATTTGTCTAAAACTTGTTGTTTTTAAAAGATCATTTTTTAAGGCAAATCGTGGATTTTTGGGAGAGCCTCACTCATGAATTTTAGAACACTTAGGGATGATACAGGACTGACACAACTAAGACCCCTTGTAAAGGATGACTCAAAAACCTACTCTACATTAGGCTTCTTGAACCTTGACTGAAAATGGACTTCCACAACAGGGCTGCAAAATGATTTACATTCTTCTGGAGACCAGACCAAACTATTTTCAATATTATTCAGAAACTGAGACTGAATCTTGGTTCTGCTTTGACTTTGTAGTATGATCCATGCACCCTTTCACTTTCTGGCCTGGTCTATTTTGTAGACATTGTCTTATTTCAAAACCTGTTGAATGCAGATTCAAACCAGTTCAGTGAAAATGATTCTGACTGTCTCAATCCTGGCCCACATTATAGCTCCCAATTGTTTTGAAAATCAGTTTTGCTGATCTCGTTTTAAAGTGGATTCAAATGGTTGGGAAAACTTCCCCAGGTTAGAAAGGCTATGTTGAAAATTCTTCAGTCTGGTCTATGTGAGAACTTCAAACTATCTTCAGTACTGGTTCAGAGGGATCTGTGGCTTGAAAACTGTTTTCAGCAACATGTGAATTTCCAAGCACAGATAGGAATGTAGGGTAAGTGAGTCTCTGTTCTAGATTCACAAAGCCCAACTCCTTGTTGACTTTTTACCAAATGACACTTATTTAGATACTTTTCTACAAGGGCAGACAGATCTTGCTGCAATGTGGTGTTCCTCCTTCCACCACCTATCCGAATGTGTACAGTGTTGGAACATTGTCACGGAAAGGGAAGTGGATACCTTTTATATGAAGATTAACAACACGGCATTATTGCAGTTCTGTTGTACCTTAAGTTCAGACATCTATTCCAACTGAAGCCCTTATTTTCAGCAGCCTAACTACCTCTTTCCTTGTATTCAAAATAAAACCTTAGGGGGTCAAAACTCTTCCCACTTTATCTCAGCCCAAAGGCCAAAGATTCATAAAATTCCATTCACCTTCTTTTAATATCCTGAGTAACAAAACAGCACCTTTCATCTTCAGTAATCTCTTTACATGAGGTCACTAGAGTCAGAACTCTTGAGATTGAGTGCTTCATAAGGGGAGCTATATTTGATCTGTGTGAAGAAATATAATTTAGAAATAAATGTCTTAATCATTTGAAAATAGTGTAGTCTGTGATGCATTTTGTTTATCTTGCTGAAAGTAATAAGAGACTGTAAAGAACTTGTTAAAGAACAAGAATTTTTTTGGTGAAATTTGGAAATGTCCCTACCACCTTTTAATGCAAAATGAGTTCCTTCAGGTAGAGATACACTTATCGAACTGGGAGCACATATGATGAAATAAACATACTTACCTTTATTTAATATTCTAGGTGCTCACAGAGTTCATTACATCTCAAAGTGTCAGTTCTTAAAGAAATAGCCTCCCAAATTCATTGAATAATGCATTCATTTCAACCTTGGGAGCAAAGGATATATATTTTGCCCACAAGCAGATCTGCACTCAGCACCTGTGATTCTAAATCTTTTCTTCTGGCAAACTGTCAATAGATGTGCTCTCCTGGCAAAGAAACAAACCTGTTGAAAGGCCATGAGACTGAGTCAGTGTATTTTCTAATTTGTATTACTTGGTTCATGTTACACTGAACTCGCCCAATGCAAGACTTTTTTTAAAAAAGAAAAAACACAAACAGCATGCCACTGGTTCTCCACAGAGCTTATTTACATGATGTGTGGGGAGGGTGGGTGGTGTGAGAGGATGCCAATTGGTGTAGCAAAGATTGATAACATTCTGTTCCAGATTCCTGGGACAGACTCTCATCTTCTTGTCACTTTAGATTACTTCACTGGCTCCTTTTTTGTTTCCTTGATCTGTGACAGATTCTTGTCTCTTCAGCAAGAAGAAAGCTTGGTCTACACTTTACATAGCTACATTTATCAGGAAGGTATAAAAACCAGACCCCCGACTTACAGAGCTATGCCAACCGTGGCCCCAGAACAGATGCAGCTCTGTTGATTCTTCCATAGATGTAGGAATCTTAGTTTGAGGAAGTAGTGTTCCTGTGCCAATTGAAAAAAACCCTTCTGTTGGTATAGGCCATATGTCTGCTGCGGCACTATGCCGGCACACCCAGGCCAGTATAGTCTCCGTACCATAGACACATCCGAGGTGTCAGAATGCTGCAGAGATGTGGAATTTCAGGGAGCAGGAAATGAGTTGGCCGTAGTTAGTCTATGGCTACGCTACAGGACCTAGGGCGATGGAGTTACAGTGCTGCTGTAGAGCCCCGATTGTGCCACAGTATAGAATCTACGCAAGAAGTTTTTCCATTGCTGTAAGTAACCAAATTCTCCGAGAGAGAGATGTGTAGTTAGGTCAACAGAAGATTTATTTATTTATATTTTAGCCTCCTTTACTTTGGGGCTAGGTTAGTTTAAGTATGGTGCTCAGGGTGTGAGTTTTTCACGCTGCTGAGGGATGTAGCTAAGCCCATTAAGTGCAGAAAAGGTCTTAGTGTGGGACAGTTATGATTCCCTCTGGTGCAGCAGATGCCCAACTTCACTGGGTCATATATCTTAGTCTTCTCTTGGGCCTAATTTTCAGAAGTGCTCCCACTGGCTTTAGCTTTACTCTCTAAGCTAAAGTCCTCAGATTTGATCGGAGTTCACTGAATAAATAGCTTCTCCCCTCTCCCCCCTTTTTTTCACATCAGTCGTCTGGTTAAAGCCAGCCAGCACTTCTGAAAATTAGGTCTCAGAGAAGTCTAACCTCCTTATAGTTGCCATCCTCTAGAGAAGGAAATTAACAGTGAGGCTGAGAGGGTGGACAGAGCTGGAAGAGGGTTGATTAAGGAAAGTTTCTGCTGGAAGACAGGGATGTTTAATTTTGGTCTTGTGCAGTTCAGTCACTCCTGCAAAATGTCTGAATGTGCCAAATTAAACTGGCTGACAAAATACAATCCTGTTCCAGTCACTCCTGATGCAGCATTATGATGGTGTTTTCTCCCCATCAGTGAGTCCATATAGCGCCCCTTTGCACTAGTCGGAGATAGATACATATGCTTAAAACTATTATACAGACATATATTATCATCCAAAATGCCATGGAGTACATATTATGCAGAGATGAAAGGGGAAATATTTTTTCATGTAAGATGTATGTTCCCATGTTGAGACCTTTATATGTGCACAGAGATTTGAAGATCAATAGATAATTTTATGTAAAAAATACTACATCGTCAACATCTACTTTTACTAAAGACTGCAAAAAGTAGTGGCATGTGGTCTAGTGCTTGAACATGGGACCCGGGAGTCAAATATCTCCCTAACTTTAATATTAGTTCCGTCAGAGACTTTCTATATGACCTTGCATGAATGATATGGAGAAAGTGAATAGGGAAATGTTATTTACCTTTCATAAAACACAAACCAGGGATCATCCAATGAAATTAACAGGTAGCAGGTTTAAAACTAGAGCGCTGTGCAGATACTAAAATGTGGATCCAGAACTGGACCGCACCCACACAATGTTAATTTTTATCTGATCCGCATGCCATGTTTTATGTAGATCCGGAACCACATCTGCAACTGAGCTTGGGCTCACAGTCAGCATTTTAGCATTTGATTGGCTCATTTCCATGGGTCCCACCCATTTTTGAGATTTGCATGCTGTACTGTCAATCAGATTTCCTTGGCCACCAATGAAATTTCTGATTGATAGCATGGCATACAAACCTCAAACAAGAAAATGAAGAAGCGGGCGGGGAAGGCATGGGGAATGAGCCAATCAAAGGCCAGCATGCTAACTGACTGTGAGTGGTGTCTCTCCAAGCCCCAGCCTGTTATGACTTGAGACTCTGATTGGCTGGCAGACCGCCAATCAGAGCTCAACTGGGATTGTCTGGAGTGCTTCCTTGTTCCCCTGTGTGCTGCTGATGAGGCAGATCGTAGCAGCAGCTGCAGGGATTGATCATAAAAATGGAATCTGCAGCTGTGGCCAATCCGCAATAATGGGGCTGTGGATATCTGCACCGGCACCTGAGGATATGGTTACCTGCGGAACTGAAGCGGATACCTGTGGATCTGCAGAGCTCTATTTATAACTAATTTAAGGAAGTACTTCTTCACACAATGCACAATCAGCCTGTGGAACTCATTGCCAGGGGATGCTGTAAAGGCCAAAAGTATAGCTGGGTTTCAAAAAGAATTAGACAAGTTCATGGAGGAGGACTACCAATGGCTATTAGCCAAGATGGTCAGGGACACAACCCCATGCTCTGGGTATCTCTAAACCTCTGACTGCCACTGGATGACAGAGGATGGGTCACTCAGTAATTGTCCTGTTCTGTTCATTCCCTCTGAAACACCTGACACTGGCCACTGTCAGAAGACAGGAAACTGGGTGAGATGGGTCACTGGTCTGATTCAACATGTCCAATCATATGTTCTTACCTTGGGCACAGTCATCTCTTGGACCCTCAGTATCCCCATCTGTAAAATAGGTATAACAGTACCTATCTCCTGAGCATGCTGCAAACCATCCTTCTCTGTCTGGTTTGAAAAGCTGGTCAAAACTATTAAGTCAAAAATAAGTTTTTGAAAAAAAAAATAATTTCAAACTAAATTTAGCACTTAAAAAAAATTCATTTTCTCAATTTAACAACTTTTCCTACACTTTTTTCCCCAGCTGGAAATATTGTGGGAGTTTTCTGTGTAAAGGGAGGATAACAACTTTTACTTTATTTCCTCTATACCCACCACTCTCCAAGTGAAAATTGTGGGTGGGGGAAATCCCGCAAATTTGAAATGAAACAAATTTTTCTTTAGAACTTTTGTTAAGGGGTTTAAAATGTTGAATACAATAAAAACTGTTTATTTAAAAAAGAAATCTTTCAGGGGATGGAGAGCCACGCTTTTGAGCCAACCGTAGTTGTAAGGCATTTGTATACAGGACTTTAGGAGGGAGAGGAAAAATTACACTTGATCTGCACCTAACCTCCATTGCCATTACTAGGAGGTATGCAGAGAGATGAAGGGAATTTAGCTTTGACCAGAATGACACTCTCCTTTCTTCGTGGTATTTCACTTGCACATATCAGGATGTTTGGCATGAATACAGAGTGCAGTGCAAATTTACTTATGAGTAGAGCTGTTATTTCAGAAATATTCTGTGGGAGGCAAAATTGTGTCAGAATATAGAACATTATATGGGATTATATTATATCCTGCAAGGTCCAGGAAGAAGGAGGGAAAACAAGTGGAAGATATAATGGTGCAAATAGACCTATGTAAAGTCTGGGAGTAGGGGGCCAATCAGGGCCTGAGGGGACAATTGCCTCTTTTGTCCAATAATGAATAACATCCCTGCCTATGAGAAATGATTAGCAGCCAGTTTATAAAGCATGTTCCATCTCTTTTCAGGCGGCTACTGAAGAGTGAACTTGGATCCTTCATCACAGATTATTTTCAGGTAAAACATGTTTTCCTTAACAGTTAACTAAACATTGCTCAGGGTTTTGTTTGTTTGTTTTTTGTTTTTAGTTTTTCATATGTAGAAAAATAAATAGAATCACTTCTGACTAGTAGGTAGTCTGCAACCAGGGTTCTCTGCCACACAGGTTTGTGAAATCAATATGGTATTTCAGTTTTTAAGGTCTGCATAGTCTGATGTTCAATTTTAATTGTGGTTATATGTACTAAAATAAAGATGACCCAGCTCCCATGCTTAAGAGTGCCATGTCATCAGCTCCTGGAATCAGGAGCTCTCTACTACAGTGGTTTTCAAACCATGGGTTAGAACCCACTACTGGGTCGTGGCACCCCCTGCAGCCACTGCTGAAGGACTGGAATGCATTGCTCAAAGATATAATTGTTGGGTCGCGGGCATAAATGATTTTTTTTTTTCAACTGGGTCCTGAGAAAAAAATGTTTGAAAACCACTGCTCTAATATACAATGTTTCTTTTTGCCTTGGGTTGGTAGAAGTCTCTGGTGGTTAGAGCACAGGACTGTGGAGCAAAGTCCAGGGGGAAAAAAAAAGATCTTCTTCTGGTTCTGTGACTAACGTGATGTGTGGCCTTGGGTAAATAACTTTTCTGTAAACTAGGACTGATGCTCTCCTTTTGTAAAGTGCTTTGAGAACCTTTGAGATTAGTTTATCCAGTCCATGCTTTGAACTTATCTGCTATGGTAATTCCTATGTTTTTACCACAGATGCTCAGTTTCTTAGTGTGTAACTTGAAAAAAATGAAACATTTAGAAAAGGTGGATGAAAGTTTCTTTCTCGAGTGAGAGAAAAATCCTACCTTATCAGTAGGATTCAGTCTGAGCAGTGTCTTGGGATTCCAGAAATGTAATTCCAGTTTGTGGAGGATCAAAAATCTAAAGACTGGGGAAGAGGTAATTAGTTACAAATGTGAATAAATGCAGCTGCTTTTAACTAATAATGTCATCAGCTGTGGTTCAGACAGAACCACATGAAAGTGTGTTTTAGATGAGTCGAGGGGCATGCTGATGGTTTCAATACTGGAATCATTCAGCAGCACTATTTAAAAAAAGGACTGCTAAGATCAACAGGGATTTCAGGGTCGGTTTTATTCTCTACCAGTAAAAGAGGAAAAAAAAAATTGCATGACTTCCTGAGGTGGCTGAAGCCGCCTGTGTACTGTTTCAGTAGTAAAAAAAATAACTGACTGGTTTTGTTTCCTATCGGTATTAGATTGTATGACTTAAAAAAACCCTGCTATGCTGCTAAGTGAGAAATTAACTCCTGTGCTGTGGGCAGCTATGTTTCACCATTTCAGACCCCCTCTGCACAACTCATTTACTGGAAGGAGAAAACTTTTGCTTCACTTAATGGTAGCACATTTCCTAGAATGTGAGCCAAGAGACTAGCAGAAGTGAGACAGTCATGCAATGAGTCCATATTACAAGCTTGGTCTGAGTGGAAATCCACTCTTACTGTGAGTGGCTTTGGGGTTTTGTTTTTTTTTAAACATTGCAAACCATTGTATTTGTTTAGATTTGTGAAAGACTCTAGAAGGGCCCATGCGGATGGCCTGATATAAAAACTTCAACACAAGAGAAAATGTACATTCAGAGTACGTCCACACTGCCTTAAAAGACCTGTGGCTGTGGCTTGGTCAGGGCAGCTGACGTGGGGTCAGAGGGCTATACAATTGCAGTGTAGGTCTTTGGGCTTGGGCTGGAATTCAGGCTGTGAGATCCTTTGACCCCACCCGAACCTCTGCATTGCAGTTTACTGGCTCAGAGCCTATGCTCTGAGACCCTGTCTGCTGATCTGGCCTCTGAGACTCAGTGCTGCAGGTTTTTGATTGCACTAGAGACATACCCTATGTGGCAAGAGACTGAACAAAGACAAGTGTGAAGCAATTGATGCTAGAAAGAGCAATATAAAGTGCTAGTATATAGCACTGATTGGATCTGAATGTACAACGTTCTGGACTATACTGAAAGAGACAAGTTTTGGTTTATTTGGTTTTTAACTCTGAATGAGAGTTACGCATTACGCAAGCCAGTTAGAAAAGTCCAGGAAGACTTGATGATTAGAAGCACTGGTAATGTGGAATATGTTGCTTTTTCTCCAGGTGGCAAGTTCAAACACTCTGTCTCTAGATTCTAGCCCAACCAGATACCAGTGATACCACGGTACAGCCAATGATAGATTAGCCATAGAGATTAAAATCCCCTCTCATTCTTATTGGATGGACCTCCACTTCTCAGGGCCATGGTATATTAATAAGTGAGACTTTGCCCTGTTTTGTGGGTGATATGGAGATTCTTTCGCCAAAGCTGTCAGTCAGCGACACTGGAACTCGGCTAGAAGTGTAAAATGTATCACTTTGATAGAGCAGAAGAGCAGTGATATTTTTATCTCACTGGACCCAAAGGCCACAGTCAGGATTGCGGGCTGTATGTGCTCGGCACTGTACAAATATAGAGGAAGCAACGGTCCTTGCCTCAAAGAGCTGACAGTGCAAGGGCTAATCTACGTCCGAGTTTGTTTTAGGTTGTTGGGATGGTTGTGTGCCCTAGTGTATTACAGGTATGCAGAGGAGTCAGTTATAACATGATGAATGTTTTGCCGTTGAAGTCAAGAGGGCTGGGGTTTTATCACTTAGTCAAGTGCTAAAAAAGTGACACGCCTTTGTTTGGCTCACCCTGACACACAAAAAGCCTCAGTGCAGGCATTCCACGAGAGGAGAAGCAGTGTGAGATGGAGACTAGAGGAGGAGGCAATCTATCTCCCCCTGGTGCGTTTGTGAAATTAGACTTTGTAGTGCACATCATTGACTATTACAAGTTGACATCCCTTTCCATGGATCGCTCTTCAAGAAGCAGCAAGGCAGTGTAATGGGGGCAGTTTGTATGTGTTACTAACCAAACTATCTTGTTGGTATTTCTCTATTAGAGAATTAATGTTACTGTTTTCTTATTAGGTTCTCTTTTTTGTTTTCCACCTTCCTCTGCATGGGTCACTTACTGGTTTAAATTAGAATAAATGGATTCTCTATAACTTGAGGCCCTTGATAACTCAGCCAGAGGTTATGGATCTGTTACAGGAGTGGGATTCTGTGGCCTGCAATGTCCAGGAGGCCAGACTACATGAGCATGATGGCCCTTCTGGTTTTTAAAGTTTACGAGATTAAAATGTACAACCCATTCTTCTCCACTCCAAGGGTAGATCTGTTTCCCCCTCATGATCATATGGATAATTTTAAAAACTCCAGTGACAAGCAGGACAGCTCATTAAATCTTCCAAAGCTTGAAAAATTATAAAGTGCCTTAAACATTTTTCTTCCTTTTACATTGCAGAGGTTCCTGTTAGTGTATTAAAATAATATTGAAATCACATTTTCCATAGTTTGAGTGCTGGCTCTTACATTATTTTTTAAAGAATTGTTTCAACCACTGAAGGTTAAGAACTTTTCCATGGAACATAGTTCAGATGCTGAGACAAAGCTAACTTTGTGATTCACTTGAATTGGTTGCTCCAAAGTAATTTTCACCCACGCTCATGGAAATTGCCAGTTTTTACAGTGCATGGAGTCTCCAGGAATGGAATAAACTAATAGGTATCTTCATCTTTATTAGATTGTCCTAATGGAGTCTAGGGAGAGTCTATCTTCAAAATCCTCACGGCCACATTGTTATCCAGGCTGACTAGTAGTTAAACAGAAGTACAGTACAACAGACGAATGCACACATTCATATAAAGATCTCCGTGGGAACACAAATGTTTGATTCTGAAGGAGGTTGGTGTGAGTAGTCTGCTGCCTTAGTGACTTTAGAAGAGATGCAAACCAGGTTATTGAAAATGACTTCTGAGCTTCTAAAGATCAAATAACCCGTGCCAGTATATTCTTCAGCTGCTGATTTGCTGCTGCATGCTGAATATTCCAGAATCCATTTTTTCCGTTATAATTTTCTAGACCTCCTAGTTATGAAGAAAGTCTTTAAAAATGTAAACCTGTTGCAGATTGCCAGATTGATACATTATGTACCTGAGTCTACAGACAGCCTGAAACAATAGCTTTGGCAGGTGCGAATCGCCCCTCTTCACATCTCATGGGTTGCTAACTCTGAAATCTGTAGGTGGAAAATATAAATGTTAAATATTTAACTGCTGACAACTTTAGTTGAAATACCCAACTAATGTGCCTACCCCAAACTGACACCAGTGGAGAAACCCAAATTGTTCCTCTCCCAGCTGCCAAAACCTTCAGCTTCCCCCCAGCATGCAGTGCAAAACTGTTGTGAACCGAAAGCACAGAGACAACATAAAATATATTGACTTTGCTATCAAAATCAGTAATGGAGGAGACTGTCTTGATAATATATTTATATTTAATTTCTTCAAAACCTCAACTTCTTAAAATTGAATAGAAGCTACTGCTGAATTTTCAAGCCTCTGGCACCAGAGGGTTGCAGAATCGAAGGACCTTGACCCAGAATTTAGGTCCATTTTTCTGTGGCATATACAGAGCGTTGCAAATAACCAGTACATGGGATAACTGAATGAATGGGTTAAAACTACACCGGCTGAAGCCTTGAGTGGAGCCAGAGGACTAATATAATTTCCCCTCCCCCTGCTTGCTACTTCTGGGCTCTTGTGGGGCTAAGTCCACTAGAGGTTCTGTAGAACAGTCGTTCTTAACCTTTTGCATGGTGGCATATCATGACCCAACGGGATATACCAGCCTCACACACCTTCCCGCCCCCATCCCCAGGCCAAATCCAGCCATCTTCTCAGCTCTCCATGACACACTTACCACTGTGTAGGCAACACAGTAGTAGAGAACCACTGCTGTAGAAGTTGTCCAGCCCTCTGAACTTGGAGGGATATAATAGGCAGAGCAGTCCCAATGAATTGCATGTAGGATGTGAGCCAGTCCAGCATGGTACAAGTAACTATGGACGGTGTGCACAATCTCACAGGTCTGGACCCAAGCTGCTTTGTTGAACTGATTGATTTACCAGCAGGGCTCTGAACTGTGTGGCTGGGTGTTGCCACTGAAATTTACATGAGACTGTGAACCAAACTGCAACCCTGTGTGGGCAGGAGTGTTGTCTGTTTTCCCTGTAGCTGCTGAAACATTGTAGTCTAGATTCTTACAGTAACACCTTCTTGATGAATGGCAGTAACTCTCTCTGTCATCTTTACTCACGCTCAGGCCTGATTTACATTTCAAAATGTTAAGTTGATATAGCTACGGCACTCCGAGCACCAGAGTTATGCCTCTCTAACTCCTGGAGTTGATGCAGCTAGGTTGTTGGTAGAATGCTTCTATTAGCTAGCTACTGTCATTTGGGAAGTGATGGAACAACCCACTGTAGGAAGTTCAAATTTCCACATTATGGCGCTGTAGTGGCATAGCTCTGGTGCCATATCTGAGCCTGTAGTATAGACATGGCCTCCATCACTTTCTCTCAAGTCTGCCTCTAAAACCTCTCTCTGATTTCTTTGCATTTCAAGTAATGAAAGGCTTGAACAAAATGCTTGAATCTGAACTGCTTTGTATTTTGGGAAGGACAACAGAGTCCTGTGGCACTTTTAAAGACTAACAGATTTATTTATCGCATGAGCTTTTGTGGGAGAAAATCCCACTTCGTCAGACGCTTTGAAGATGGGAAACTTACAGAATGGGAGGAAATTAAATGCAGGGGAGTGTATGACATAGGATCAGATCAGGCTGTAACAGCAAATCAAAATAGGTGCTAGGATTCAAACACTGGGGATCAGCACATAGAGGAAGGTGAGGTCAAATCACCTGTTGTAATGAGAGAAAAATCCATAGTCCCTGTTTAACCCCAAGACAACTGAGTCAAATTTGCATACAAGTTCGAGTTCTGCAGTTTCTCTTTGAAGCTGTGATTTGTTATTCATCTGTTTCAACACAGCTATTAACAAGTCGTCAATGGAGTGAGCAGGGAGATTGAAGTGTTCCCCTATTGGTTTAGTAGTGTTGCAATTCCTGATGTCAGATTTGTGTCCATTTATTCTTTGACGCAGAGACTGTCCTGTTTGTCCAATATATAAGGCAGAGGGGCATTTCCGGCACTTGATGGCATAAATCACATTGGTGGATAAGCAGGTGAATGAACCCTTGATGGAGTAGGTGGCTTGATTTGATCCTGTGATGGTGTCTTCAGTGTAGATATGAGAGCAAAGTTGGCAGCGTGATTTGTTGCAGGGATATGTTCCTGCTTTAGTGTTTCTGTTGTATGATCTGTAGTTGCTGGTAAGTATCCTTTTAAGGTTAGGGGGTTGTCTGAAAGCAGGGAGAGGTGTGATAGAATACACCCCTGTGTTCACACCACACACAGTATTGTAACAATCCTTACAAAGTATGGCTCGTAAGATATTGTCTGAAAACTCATAATCTCCTGGTCAGAATTGTCCTTTTATAATATGTGTGACAATATAATGTGAATTTATATACTTCCCCTGTATGATGCTATTAACGCATATTCCAAACCCCATAGCCCTGGCCAGGCAGAAGTAATGTCTGTCCTAAATAAAGGAATGTGTGTTTGCCTTAATTTGCATTTAGCCAGTAAACAGAGTCATCAGGCAGGAAGGGAAAACAAAGGACGATCAGACAAGTGTAAAAAAACAGAATATCCTTCCACATAGAGTCTTTGTTTCTTGGGTCTCAGATATATTTAAAATGTTTTTCAAGAGGGGAACTGAAACTATAAAAAAGAAGGGACAAACACCCCAAGGCGCACCCCTCCCCTTCCTGCCGCTTGTATTCTCTGCACCTGAGAGGACAAAAGAAAACAGCTATTGCACTTTGCAGGGAGGGGTCCTGCTATGAAGAGTTTGTCAGTAACCTTACTAGAAGCAAGTGGTGAGTTTGCTTTGTAGCGAAGATAGTTTATTAAGCAGATACTAATAAGTGTTCTATCTTTATTTTTCTAGCAACCATTTCTGACTTTTATGCCTTATTATCTGTACTCTTGGTAGTTAATAAATGTGTTTTACTAATCTAGTGTGTTTTAAGATGGAGTGGCTGAGTACAAAAACTGGCATATTATTCTCTTAAAGGAATAATGGACCTAAATATATTTGTATTGTTCAGAGGAGGGCTGGGCAGTACAGGACATGTATTTCTGGGGGAAGATCCGGGGATGGGGATGTGTTGGGGTCACGTTGCAGTATAACTTAGGCAGGTGAGCCAGGGAGCAGCTGGCAGGCTGCAGTTATACACACATTCAGGGAGTAGCCTGCATGTTGGAAAACTGTTTGAAAGCAGCCCAGATGGGAGCTGCTATTGCAAGGCATTGTATTTGTACGATACCCCAAGTTGCAGGGCAGGGGTGATATAACCCCACACTAGTCCTGGATTGTGCCACAGGAATCTCTTCTGCTTCTGAATGTTGTGACTTATTCTCTCTGTTGGGCCAAAATTAACTTCCATATTCATCTACCGAGCTAAAGTTTGGGGAGTTCCAGGACTCTCTGCAGCAAAGACCCAGCTGCAGTTTTAAAGCACCTCCTAGAAGTAGGAAGAGATGCATTTACAGTCTGTAGCTGTGCAGAACAGGCAAACATCTTTCTGAAAAATTCTGGACACACCATTTTAGATGACTCTTGTGTCCCTCAGATGTCAATTTCCCTGCAAAATTTGATGCTAGAGCCACCTATTCAAAACAGGTCCTATTGATCAGAGATGGAGCATATTTTGGAGTTTAAGAAATTCTGAAATATGACAAAGTTCAGTGAAACAGACTTAACTTTTTTTAGTTTGATGTGGAAAAGAGACTTTCATTTTGAACAGTTGTTTGTCCTTGGTGTGTGTATATTTTTAGAAACATCGGGTACCTCCAGTGCTGAAATGCGAAGGGAAAGGAAGTCTGCAGTTGTTTGAGATTTGATATTTGTGTGCATGTATTTTCTCTTGTAAAACACTAGAGAGGCATGTTGAGGAATGTTGATTTCTTTCTTTGGTTAGCTGGAGAATTCTTCCATCCCCTTTTGAACTTCAGGAATATGGCCACAGGCATATCCATCTTTCAGACAAGATATGAAACTCCTTGTGATGGCTAATGATTTCTCTGATGCTTTTTGTAAGACTTGGGGTATTAACTGTAGTGTCCTAGCCAATTTCCAGCTCAGATCATTGTATTCCTACTTAAAATTCATCCTCCAGATACAATTGCAGACTTTTGCTTTATTCCTCCCCCCTTACGGAGTAAAAAAACTTATGTGCTTTGTCATTAGGACAAAGAAGCTGTCATCCACCAAGTGACTGTGTTTTACTGGTTGGCATGTGACTCCATTTGGGAACTTTCTGATCCAAAAATGCCCATAAAGAGCAGACAGGACTCAGTGTTCAGGTTTTATCTAAAAGAGTCCCCTCACCCACACCCTTACACACACTCTCTCACTCATTGGAAAATGTATAGTGTTTATCTTCCTTGAGGAGAAAGACCTGAGTTGACTCCACTATGATTTGAACTTGTGATTCCAGAAAGCTTAGGTATTGAAACCTTATTCTTGGGCCTCTCAGTTGTTCCCTCCAGCCATGGGCCTGTAACAAAGTTGCTGTGGTTTTATATGCATTCTAAAAACATCAAGATTCTCATCCTATCAGATTTCATAAATCCATTTGTTTGTACTTGCTACTAAATTCACTCCTTCGTAAACTTTTTGCCATGTTTGCTAACTGTTTGACAGTAAATCCAAAGCCGTGTTCCTGCCCATTCCATCTCCTCGTCCTACAGTGAAGTAGTAATACAATGTTAAATTAAATTAAATTAAGCCATATCCACACTACGCTTTCATTAAGTCGACTTAAGGAAAGCTTAAGTCGACTTTGTTACTACCACGCATTAAGTCGACTTAACCCTTAAGTCGACTTAAGGACAGTGTGGGCATGGAGTAACCCTTAAATTGACTTTATTAAGTCAACTTAAGGGTGGTTAAGTTGACTTAACTTGAAGTCGACTTAGCCCACTTTGTTAAGTCGACTTAGTCCACTTTAAGTCGACTTTAATAAGGTTGACTTAAAGTTGACCTTATTAAAGTCGACTTAACTTTTTCTAGTGTAGACATAGCCAAGGAGAATAATCTCTTCCCAAGCAGCCTACAATTCTTCTGTAATACCAAAGGGAAAAAAGGGGGCAACGGATTCTTTTAAAGAAATGTATGTCATTCAAGCTTGCTTGGTGTGGGGCTTTATCTGCTCCTGCTTGTAATTATATTAGATTATTTTTCACTTGGCTGTATCCACTATGTTGCCTATATAGTTCTTTTTTAATTTTTTTTTAAAAAAGGTGCCAGTGCTCATATCTTGATAGTAAATTTGAAAAATGCCTCTTCCACCCCTCTTCTTCCTGTGTCCTTCATCTTCCAGCTGCATGCTCCTTTCTCCTGCTGACCGCCCCCAGCTTCCTCCCTGGGCAGTGGAGCTGGCAAAAAAGGTGCCGGTACTCTGTGCCCCTGC
The DNA here is from genome assembly GCA_007922175.1 of Pelusios castaneus. Taxonomy (NCBI): domain Eukaryota; kingdom Metazoa; phylum Chordata; order Testudines; family Pelomedusidae; genus Pelusios; species Pelusios castaneus. The sequence continues at coordinate 15,986,897 of ML685785.1, read as the reverse complement.
TTACTGTCACAAAAAAAGCACTGTGCCTATAGCAACCAGGAATAAAGTGATAATGAGACATATAATCTAGATGAGGTCTGGTGCAAACCTTCACTTCATTCTGTGTTTTAGAGTATATTGATTCATCAGCAAACTAAACTTCTGGATTTTTTAAAATGCAAACGTATCTGACTGAGTGCTTGATCTGAGGAGGAGGCAGCTTAAATTGAATCTGTTTCCACTCTGATCTCTTTTGCAGTAAAGCAAAGCAGCTCCTGGACTAATCAACAGAAAAACCAGTTCTGCTAAATGAATCCAAAATCTGTAGAGCGACAAGGTGAGTGATGTAATATCTTTTACTGGACCAACTTCTGTATCGCTTCATTGAATTGTCTCTTAGAATATGCGCTAACTACTGATGCTAAACTATCTGTTCAATATTGTAGTTAGCTGTGGCACTCGCAGTACCGTTTCTAGATGTGTAGCTCAAAAGCTTGTCGGTCTCAACCAACAGAAGTTGGTCCAATAGAAGATATTGCCCACCGTGTCTCCCTCAGATCTTGGACCAACATAACTACACCAACGCTGCATCTAAAATCTGAAGTTATGTATCCAGACAAGTGAATGTGTGGCTCAGAGTCATCCTCAGGAAACTTTGAGACAATTTCAGAGGCGGGTAGCCATGTTAGTCTTGTTCAGCAAAACAAACAAGGAGTCCTGTGGCACTTTTAAAGACTAACACATTTATTTATCGCAGGAAATTTTGTGGGTGAAATTTCATGGGATTTCACTCACGAAAGCTCATGCAATAAATACATTTGTTAGTCTGTAAAAGTGGCATAGAACTTTTGTTTGTTTTGAGAAAATTGATGCTCTCCCAGCATTTGCAATGTAGGAAGCCTGAAGCTTTGTAGGCACAAGGGAAATTACACTGCACACAGGAGATCCACTTTCTAGACACAACAGTGCAAATTAGTGATGGACACAGAAACACCACCCTATTGCAGATACTGGCATTCGAAGCACTGTGTTTGTTACCTGAGCCTGCTAAAAAGTCTATTTTAACTGCATTTCCAAATCATGCAAAAACCTTTAATCTTTGCAGACTGTAGTGTGATGCAGGAAAAAAGTCTCCTATCTGTGATATATGACCAAGCCATAAATTGTTTCTGTGGATTAATGTGCTGTTATCCAGTCACCTTAGTTATTTTAGCACAGACTCCACATTGGTCTGGGTAGCTCTGCTTATTTGTCCAGGGATGTGAAGTTGCCTACGTGCAGGAGCGAATATATAGGGAATGCAGCCCTAAGGATTTATGCATTTGAATTCCTTAATCTGCTTGCAAACGAGGCACAAATGATTCTTATTAACCTTAGTTAAAAGCTTGTGGATGCCAACGGGGAAAAAGCAATGTACTGGCAAGACTATTAAATTATAGAATAACTGCTCTTGGCGTTGTGAGAATGGCTTCCAGTTTGACAGCTTGAATTTCTGATCTCTGATGACATTCCTGGCCCTTTCTATGCCAACAGTTCCCACCAGTGTTGTGTTTTTTAAACACTGGAATAATTAGATGTGCTTTGAACAGGGTCTTATAACACTGTTGGGAATACCAGCAGCCCATCCACATTGTAGCTCCCATATTTGCTGCCCAGTTCAAATGTCTTATCCATCTCTAGCTCCATCGTGTATATTTTTTGAGGCAAATTCTGTCTTGACTTACATCTCATGTAACATCATTGACTTGAGGGCAGATTGTGGCCCTTCATATATATTTGAGGAATGCTTCTAGGGGGTAAGTTGTGGGAGGGCCCCAAATCAAGTTATACAAACTGTTCCCTTTCTTTGCCAAGGTTTCAGACTTAAGTAAAGATGCGAAGGGAAGAAGGCCACTTTTTAATCTTAGATATTTCTGGACCGTCTATCAATGTAGCATATAACTGCTAAGCTTTAACTGCATAAGACTCCAGGGCAGGAGGACCTCTTGCTACAATGAATTTAGTGACTGATTTGCCTAGCCCTAGCTGAACACTTTGCTGACCAAGGCAGCTTTGCAGATGGGTCAGATTTCACCCCCTTCGACACACCCCTACATGGATAAATTCTTAAGTTTAGTGCAAGCAGAGGCATTTTCTTATTGATAAGGTGTGTGGGTCTCCCTTCTTCCCACAGCCTATATTCTCAGGCACCATACAAAGGAGATCGCCTTGCCTATGCATTATTAAACCTGCCTCACACGCTGAGGGGAACATTAGAGTATAGGTCCCGATCTGCAAGCTGAGCTCTTATTGTAGAAATGGGGTGCTAATGAAAAAAAGACACAAAACAAATAATTGTGATCCGGGATTGATCTTCTGGTAGTACCACAGTACCTGTTTTTTGTTCTCGGCTTGGGAGGATGTGGAGATGTGTTGTTCTCTTAGCTCAGGGTGGAAAATGCTTTTGACTCATGAATGAAAGCAACATATTACATGTGTGCTGTCAAGTGGTCCTTCAGGGGCTCGGGAGAGTGAATACCGATGTCACAGCAAACTGAAAAGAAGCAGGGCACATACTCCAAATTGGGAGTGAGTTCTATACTTTGATTTCACCAATCAAGTATCAAATGTAAACTTCTCAGGCACTACAAACAAGGAGTCTTGTGGCACTTTTAAAGACTAACGAATTTATTTTTTGCATGAGCTTACGTGGGCGAAGTCCCACTTCATCAGTTGCCAGAGTGGAATGATGAAGTGGGACTTGCCAACGAAAGCTCATGCAAAAACATAAATGTGTTAGTCTCTAAAAGTGCCACAAGAATCCTTGTTTGTTTTGCTGAACTAGACTAACATGGCTACTCCTTTGGAACTCCTCAGGCACTATTACATTTCCACTGTCCCTGGAGTCACTCCAGTTTGGGTACTCCAGTTTATCTTCCATCTACGGTAGTTCCAAAGGGGTAGCCGTGTTAGTCTAGGTCAGCAAAATAAACAAGGAGTCCTGTGGCATTTTAAAGACCAACAAATTTATTTATCTCATGAACTTTCATGGCAGAAAATCCCACTTCATCAGACACTTTGAAGATGGGGAATTTACAGAATGGGAGGAAATTAAATGCAGGAAAATGTATGACACAGGATCAGGTCAGGCTGTAACAGCAAATCAGAATAGGTGTTGGGATTCAAACACTGGGGAACAGCATAGAGAGGAAGGTGACATCAAATCACCTGTTGTAATGAGAATAGAATCTGTAGCCCCTGTTTAACCCTGAGGCAACCTAATCAGTTCTGATTTGCTGTTATAGCCTGACCTGATTCTGTGTCGTACATTTCCCTGCATTTAATTTCCTCCCGTTCTGTAAGTTCCCCATCTTCAAAATGAAAAAGCATCTAGGCAACTTGCCTTTATGATAGATCAAGCTAAGTGCTTTGTTTATGTTTAGTAATCTTGCCACTCTGAGTCCAAGCAGTGGAGTTCAAGCTGATAGGATGAGTCCTCATGCACCTCTCCTCTTCATGGGTGTTTGGGGGGGGGGAGGCAATCAATAAAGTACTTTGTCCTCTGATGTTCCACAATTGTTTTTCTGGTATCTACGACTCTTTCTTTGTTGGGCAGGAGATACCACCTCCTGCGGCAAACTAGTGGTAATGTTTCTCTCCTGGCTGTTGATTTACAGCTGCAGAGCAAATGCTTATCTTATAACATGGGATACGGATATTACAAGTGAGATTAATGCAAACGGTAACCTACAAGCATTTCATAGTCTAAACACAGTGTTATCAGTCTAAGGCCTGTTTTAACAATATTAACCTAGGCTGGTTTCCAGCTATGTATTCCTCAGTGTTCAGTTGAGGCTTAGGCATGAACTGGCGTCAGCATCACAAGTGCAACAGTTTTTCAGCCAGCCCAACGGTTCTGCCCTGGATGGCCATGTGGTAGGGAGGCCTGAGATACCTGCTGGTTTAAGGCTCCGTCTCTGTTGCAGAACAGTGTGCATTGGGAATGAAGACTGGCACTGCTTCCCGTTGGTAAAGGAGAATAGGTGACAGGGCTATGACACCCACACAGATACCTGTTCTGAGTAGCTGAGTCTCCAGGATATAAAGTCGCGGGACCTCCTCGCCAACCTCCTCCTGGCCTACGCCAAAGTGGCCATCTATAAAACCAGGGAGAGGAGGTTGGCTGAGGGAGGTTCCTGTGACTGTGGGGCCTATTTCCGGTCCCTTGTTCGTGCACGCATCCGAGCAGAGTTCCTCTGGGCAGCGTCCGCTGGCTCCCTCGACACCTTCCGGGAGCAGTGGGCGCTGTCCGGGGTTCTCTGCTCGGTGTCCCCCTCCGAATCCCTCCTTTTGACCCTTTGACCTTCACACCTGGTTCCTGTTATTTCATTTGTTGTCCCCCGTAATTATTTGAAAACTGGGTCCAGTGCCTCCTCCCCTTAGGCTGGGGGAGGGGCTTTAGTAGTGGGTGGGCGTCAGCCTCCCCGGTTCTTCAATAGGACCTGGTAACAACACACTGTGGGACAGACATGCCCACTGAATACTCCATTTTGCTCTGATGGTACAGCATTTCCCAGGAGCAGGAGGCACATTCCTTATTGATGCAATGATTGTGACAGGCTCCAGTCTTTCTGCAATGTGAATATGCATGTGGCCCAACTCTAGCTTTTCCATCCAAGAATCTCAGATCATTTCACAATAACTGATTTTCTTCCTACATCAGTGCCGCAGGCTGGTAAGTATTGTTAACCCATTTTACAGATGGGGAAATCGAGACACAGACAGACTAAGGGCAGGCACCAAAAGATGCAGTTAGGCACTTACTGCAATTTACAAAAATGTCTAAGATTAGGCACCCTTGCAAATCCTACTAAGTGCCTAAATACTTTCTGTAAATGTGCCCCATAATGGCTTTTCTCAAGGGTGCACAGGCAGGCTGTGGCAATCCCAGGAAGAGACCTACCTGCTTTTTCCCAACTCCCTGTCTTGTGGGCTAAAACAAAATCATCCTGGTTAGTTCACCCTGAAGGCCAGTTGTTCTGTGAAATGCTCCAAGTGTCGTCTGCACACGTTCTTTTGCACAGAATATTTGGAGGCAAGGCAAGAGTTAATACCATGTGTGAGATTCTTCATGTGACCAAATCCAGGATTAGTGCCGGAAGTCTCGTGACTGAACTTTAGGCACCTGCACGTAAAGTGAATAACAATCATTAAAACGGTCTTCAAAGTGTATTTTAAGTCTTGGGAAAAGCAAATGCATGTCTCTCTCTTCTCTCTTGGCAGAACCAGCTCCTTGCGAAGGGCTTGCTGTTTATAGAGGAGAAGGTTAAGCTGTGTGAAGGCAAGTATAGAGAGACCATTTTGGAATAGGGTCCAGGAGGGCCCTTGTGAGTCAGCCTTTGATGCTTGGACAGCTGGGATGCATTTGTCATAACCACCTCTGCGTGATTCATACGACTGAAAGTTCTAAGGCCCTTTCTATGCAGTTAGGATGACGTGTGCTGAGAAAGCCCCGTTCAGGCTAACAGGCAGCTGAATACGTTTAACACATCCAGGCTACCGTCTTGACAGCCACACTGTACTGCAGCCTATATGTTACTTGAGGGATTGGATCTTGTTGAGTCAGAAGCATGGCTGAGACTTTTCCAGCAGTCCCTCTCTTTACCAGAAGGACTCAAACATGGTTCTGCATGTGATTTAAACCCAATTTCAAAAGGGTACCATCTTTGATATGAATCAATCTTCCCTGCTTTCAGAGTGTGAAGTCCCTATAGATTTTTGCCTTATTTCAGAAGATGATTTGACACTGTGTAAGGGCCTCGATTAATGATTTTTGCGACCATAACATTGGTACCACTAATACCGTAGCTGTGTTCTGTTGAAAACCCTACACAAATATACCAGGATGAGCATGTGTTTCCCTGAGATGAGGATGAAACCCCATCAGGACTCAGACTTTCAATATGCGAAGAGCTAGTGGCCATTCAATCCGCTCGCCCCAGTGTCATGGTCCAATTGCATTTGGGGAGGTCTGGTAGAGGGAGGACAGTGAGACAGCGGCTGTTATGGTTTATCTTTGATGATGAATCACTTTTGTTAGACTTGTGTAGCTCTGTCTCTTGAAAATAGATTGACATTTGCTGACCCAGTTTTGTGCTCTCTGATCATCAGCAACCCATTGACCTGCTTTCTCTGGTTCATGAAATGCCAGTAGATGCATGTATGCTTCGTTATGTTTTATTTTAAGCTGTTTTCTCAACCCATGTGTTGCCAGTGGGCGGCTAGTGGGACATCAGTAATCGCAGTGCACAGGAGCCAGAGTGTTTGCTAACCTCCTCCGTAACGGGGCCATCTTCCACCATTCACTCTAGCCCACACTGACTTTCTGCCCACTTGTTCAGTGCAGTCCTATAAAGGAGAATACGGGAGGAATGCAGGCTTCAGACGAGGGCTATAGTTTACATTAGAAAGTTTTGCCGGCATATGGCAACCGCTATCATTAAATCACTGTTGTGCGTCTTCACTGTCTCCTTCTGTCACTGGATTGCATTCACACTGTCAGCTCTTTTGTCGAAAAAGTGAGGGGTGCACTGCAGCTGCACGCAGTGTGCTTTGGGAAGGGTTTGCAATGCCTCGTGGGAAGGGCACAGCATCGGGTGATGAAGGTCCCCACTAGTTTGACAGCTGCTTTTAAAGTGCCCTGTCAGTCAAACTGAGACTGGTGAACACAGACATAAGAAGCCCACAGAAGCAGCAGGGTGGGGAGGGGTGGGAAGAGTGAATGAGTGAGTGCGTGTGACACACACACACACACGCAGAGAGGGAGCAGACAGGCAGCCTGTGTTGGGGACACAGGGTCTGTATTCCTCCTGTAAATTCAGGCAGCAGGAGCTGGAAGCAACTAATCCCAAGGCTGAAGCTGCTACACAGACAGCTGATAGCTGAACAAGGAGTCCCGAGTTTCCCCCACCCTCTTCAGCATAGACAGTTTGGTACACAAGGGACACAATCCCCGCCTGCTGTCCTAGCTCTGCACTGCACCTAAGATGTTACACACTTCCCTATAGTTTAAAGCAGACAGGCAGGATTGCCATTGCTGTGCTATGAAGTGAGTTCTCCACCGTGGCCGTGAGTTACTTGACATCTCCTTGTTTGTTCTGAAAACTTTCTGGGGACTTTGAAAGGGGAGGGACAGAGGCAGACACAGGCAGCTGTGACCAGAGCAGCACTTACGATGTCATGCTGGGATAACAGGGTGTCTACTTTTAGTGATATCTCCAAAGGGCAGTGTCTACACACGTGCTTTTTCGCAAAAACGTTGCCGAAAAAGACTCTACGCCTCTTGTCTAGATGGTTCTATTTTGTCGGCAAAACAAGGCAAAGGGCCATTATAGTGTGAACTCCAGGATTGTTTTGCCAACAAAACTCATCTTTTGCTGACAAAACTTTCTAGGGTAGACAAGGCCTAGATCTAAGGATGTGGGCTACGTTCAGTATTCTATCAGAGGGTCTCTGTCTCACTGTTACCAGCCCCACAGCCTTCTAAGCTAAAGAACAAACACTAACCAGTTAATAAAATTCTAAAACAAACAACCTCCTTGGCCTTGTTCCTGTATGTAAAGTTGTCCCAGTTTGAGATTCAGATTAAAAGATATGGCTTCTGTTGGTAGTGGGTTTGTGAGTCATCCATCTTTATGTTAAAATGAATATAAAGGTTCCAGATTGTGGCTGTTGATTGTTTGGGAAAGATGTTCCAGCTGGATAGACAAGGGCCTGCCTGCTGTCTTTTGCATCTGTCTGAAATGGCATTGCAAACACGGTGCTTATGGGAGTTAAGATCATGGTGTTGCTGTTTAGTAGCCCGATGATTCATGGAGTTTCCGAGCACTGATTCCCCACCCCCTTTCTTTCATACATTTATCACTTTGTTCCAGAGAATCTGGCTTGTGGTCACTGCATCAAGAGTCTCACTTGTGCCCACTTCCCGGTTAGCTTTGCCTTCCAAAAAGGGATTGCTTTCCTAGCTCTGAGACAAAGTAATGCCCATACCACATAGAGCAGCAGTGTTTTTAATGTGTGTTTTCTCTTAATCAGAACTTCTGATTTTAACATGGCATTTCAAGTTCCTGTAGGATTAATGATCTCTTGCACAAATACACCCCACTTTCCCATCCTAAAGATGACCTCTCTTTTTATTTCCAGCCCCACACAGTGCAACAGCTCTGCCTATCCACATGCTCATAGACCTTAAGGCTAGGAGGGCCAGTCATGATCATCTATTCTAATCTGACCTCCTGCACATCGTGGCACAGAGCTTTGCTCATCCACTCCTGTAGTAGGCCCAACATTTCTGACTGAATCACTGATGGCCTCAGTCTTGAATTAAAGCCTTCAAGTTGCAGAGAATCCACCATTTACTTTAGTTCATATCAACAAGTGACCTGTGCCCCACACTGACAGGGAAGCAAATCCACTCCCCAAAGGTTTTTGTCAATCTGATCTGAGGAAAAATTTCTTCCCATCCCCATATATGACAATTGGTTAGACCCTGAGCATGTCGGCAAGACCCCTTGGAGAGGCACCGGGGAAAGAATTCTCTGTAATACCTGAGCCCTCACCATCTAGCATCCCATTTCCGGCTGTTGGAGATATTTGCTAAAGCCGTCACAGATGGGCCACTGGACATTGTAGACAATCTCATCCTACCACCCCCTCCATAAACTTATCAAGCTCAGGTTTTTTGCCCCCACTGCTCCCCTTGGAAGGCTGATCCAGAACTTCACTCCTCTGATCATTAGAAACCTGCGTCTAGTTTTAAGGTCAAACTTTGTGATGGCCAGTTAGTATCCATTTGTTCTGTGCCAACATTTGCCCTTCACTTAAATAACTCCTTCCCTGGGGTTTCCTTCTGATATATTTATAGAGAGCAGTCATATCTCCCTTCATTCTCATTTTATTAGGCTAAACAAGTCTAGCTCCTTTAAGTCTCCTCTCACAAAACAAGTTCTAAAGGGGTAGCCGTGTTAGTCTATTGCAGAAAAACAAACAGAGTCCTGTGGCACTTTGAAAGGCTAACAGATTTATTTATCACATGAGCTTTCGTGGGAGAAAATCCCACTTCGTCAAACACTTTGAAGCATCTGATGAAGTGGGATTTTCTTCCACGAAAGCTCATGCGATAAATAAATCTGTTAGCAAGTTTCCCATTCCTCTGATCATCCTTGTAGCCCTTCTCTGCACCTGTTCTGGTTTGAATTCATCTTCTTTAAGTACAAGACCAGTTACACACAGTATTCCAGATGAGGTTTCACCAGTGCCTTGTATAACGGAAATAACACTTCTCTGGCATTAGATTGGCATTAGATTCTCTGGTATCCTAGGATTGCATTAGCCTTTTTCATGGTTGCATCATATTCATGGGTCATAGTCATACTGTGTTTGACAAATACTCCCAGGGCTTTCTCCTCCTCGATTGCATCCACCTGATGCATCCTCAGTTTATAGCAAAAATGCTTGTGTTAGTCCATAAATCCACTATTGCAATAGTAAATTTCAACTCATTCCTATTACTTCAGTTTTCAAAGTTGTCCAAATCTTCTTGCATGACAGGCTGGTCTTCCTCTATACGGGCAATACTGCTTGACTTTGTGTCATCTCTACGTTTTATTAGCACACGTCCACTTTTAGTGTCAAGGTCATTAATGTAAGTGTTAAAAAAGATTGATCTCAAGCCCGATCCTTGTGTAACTCTACTAGCAACCTCCCTGCAACCTGATCGTTCCCCTTTCAGCATTGCTGTTGTAATCTCCGCTTTAGTCAGTTTCTTCCCACCTTTTGAGTCCCATATTAATTCCCCATCTTTTCCAGTTTAACTAATAATTTCCCATGTGGAACTGACTTTAATGCCTTACTGAGGTCCTTGCTGGATTTCTTTCATCCAGAAAATTCGTTATCTTCTCAGATAAGGGGATCAGGGTGGGATAGCACAATCTACTTTTTATAAAAACATAGTATTTTATCCCAGTTACCACTTACTTCTGTGTCCTAAACTACTTTGTCTTTCAAAATTCGTTTTAACACCTTGCATACAATTGAGGTCAAAAGAACAGACCTGTAGTTTTCCCCTATCTTAAATAAAGGTATTGAATCTGCAATTCCCCACTCACAAGATACCACCCCAATATTAACAGAGTCATTAAAAATTCTTGCTTTTGGTTTTGCAATTTGTGTGGATGAAGATTATCTGGGCCCCCTGGTTTGATCCTATTAAGAGTATGGCTTCCACATCAGATGCGGTAATTTCTACTTTATATCTGTGTTCGCATTAGCTTTCCTGCTGCTGCCCCTAGATTCCTCATTATCCTTATTGCAAACCAAGGCAAAGTATTTATTTAAGTGTTGGGGCATACCTAGATTATATTTAATCTGTCCCTATCCTCAGTGTTTAGCATTCCCACTTTTTTCTTTTCACAGCCATTGAAGCTAGTGCGAATAAAACATGGTTGTTTGAGTGGATGATGGATTTTTTTTGGTATATTCTTGCAGCTGGGATTAAAAAGCACTCATAGGACCTGATCCTGTAACCCATTGACGTTAATGGGGCCTTTGCTTCTGGGAGGTGAAGTTTGTAGAATCAGGCCCTGCGATTACAGGTTCTCTTCTTGATGGCTTATATGACAAATAAGGTGTTTTACAGTCGTGATCGGGTGGAGGAAAAATCAGTAGTAAACATGAAAACTCAATCAAAGTCTTTGGAATTTTCCTGTATTTGAAAAACATGTCAGTACAGGTCTCATTAGATATAACTTATATTTAAGTCGTTCTGGGAGAAATCGATATAGCTGGTACATACAAGTTTAATGATGAGATTTTGAAGCTGCCAAGTGGATGGGAAAATGCATGTCTAAATCCAATAGATAGCTTGGCAATCTTAGCCTAATTTTTTAGAAACCAAAGAAACTTTATGAATTAAATTTCTTCATGAATTAATCAAAAATATTCCATTTAAATGACCAGATACTCCCATTACATGATCATTTATATGTCACCTTGGCTATGTCTACACTTACTAAAGTTAGTTTGAATTAGTTAATTCGAACTAATTTTAGTTAGTTCAATTCGAACTAGCAAAATTTAGTTTGAACTTAGTTCGAATTAGCGAATTGCATTGAGTTCAATGGGCCGGTTAGTTCGAACTAACATGGCCACACTGGTTAATTTGAACTAACTAGTTGGAATTAATCCTTAGTTCGAACATCATATTCGAATTTATTAGTTCGAATTAAGGAAGCCCTTAATTCGAACTAATGAAAGCCTAGTGTAGCCATGGCTTAAGTTAGTTTGAATTAAGCTTCCTTAATTTGAACTAACTTGCCAGTGTAGACATAGCCCTAGTGATAAGGGTTACTTGTTTTTCAGGCTCCGTTTATTTTAAGTATCCAAACTTACGACAGGAGGGGCTTTTGTTGTGGCTTGGCGGATACAATGGGAACCTAGTGGGTTGCCATGTTTAAAACTTTGCTCCAGTGGAAGAGGCACTCTTATCATGATAGCTTTGGGGCTTGTCACACAGAGGTGGGTGGATTCTGTGATCTAGATCTATATTTGGGGGAAGGAGAATCTTGAGGTAATGTAGCTGGTTAAGTACAGCTCTACCCCTCCCTGAGTCAGCCTCTGGGCTCTCTCTTTCCTGCTTTGTTCACAGCTGACAATTGCAGCCATTCTGGAATATCAGCTTAAAGTTTATTAGGTGCTTTTTAATTGCAACATACTTGGCCAGTAGAGATAGAGATCCTCTTGCCTAAGGAGCAGCTTCACCCTTTTACTTTAATTGGCCTGTTTTATGTTTCACAGGGAACTGTGTTCTTAGAATTGGGAGGGACTCAGCAGTTTCTGCCCCTCTCACCGGGTTGCTGTGAACAAATACAAAACAAAAGTCAGCTGAAACTGCCAAGACTTGTCTGCTTTGGGGTAGGAGATCCTAAATGAGGCAGGTTTGCGCTGCTCACGTAGAAAGATAAAGAGCACTGGAACATTTGAACCTGATTGTAGTGTCCTAATTGCTAAAGGGTTTCTTCCCCCTCCAAATTCTTGTGTTTTAGGTGAGGATCGCATTTATACCCTGTCTGAAATCTGGGATCACTTCTTCACAGAGACCCTTCCCACGCTCCAGGCGATATTCTACCCTGTCCAGGTAAACCTGATTAAAATATAGCCTGAAATGGGGAGGGAATGACCCTTTGATACCTGCTAATGCCTCCTAGCAGTTTCCTTTCTCTCCTTACAGCAGGGGTGTTAAACTCATTTGCTATGGCAGGCCAGATTTGACTTAAATGTATTTCAAGTGGGCCGTATATGCCATAAATCGAAATCCTAGGGCCAACACTATTGCGGCATCACAGATGGTTATGTATGCGTGACCACGCTCCGCAATACTGCAAGACCGTACTCTCTCTCTCTGTTAGGGAGAGAATGTTGCCTTGCAGAGCATAGTTGCGGGCCAGACGGAAGAGGTTCGTGGGCCATATGTTTGACACCCTGCCCTACAGCAATTATGGCTTCATCTCTCTGGCTGAACATGTTTTAAAACTTCGGCCAAATGGGCTCCTACTGAAGTTTGTCCTAGTGAACTGTGTACACAGAACTAGGGCAATAAATTAGCTAATCTAGGGAAGGGTATGATGTTTGGAACCCATTTTGGTCCTGTCCTCTCCAGCTATTAGGAGCCTGTTGTCTATGACAGAGTTTAAAGGGTGCTTTATACAAGTGGACTGTATGTGGCCCTTGTCTAGACTGAGGATTTGGCCCATTTGCAGTCCTTAGTTCCTCAGTCATTGCAATAGCTGTAGCTCCGTCACTGCAAGTAGTGACTTTGGCTGTCTGCATTAGGGATAACATTGGCGCTGCTATTCCTATCTGGCTGTCGCTTGGGCAAATCCTGAGTCTAATGAGGGGGGACCTTTAAAAAGGCACATATATGAGATTTCTAATTGCTATTGACGTGAATCAGAAGTTAGGCACCTAATTCAAGTGTCTGACGAAGTGGGATTTTCTCCCATGAAAGCTCATGTGATAAATAAATCTGTTCGTCTTTAAAAGTGCCACTGGACTCCTTGTTTGTTTAGGACCTAACTGTCATTTCTGCCTTTGCAAATACCCCCCTGGCTCCCCGATGCTTTAGTGATGAGTGGCCTTATGCAGATCTGCATAGTTAAATGACATCACTCTGGTTTCTCTCTAAATCCCATTTACAGAGCTGAACAGCTAAGTATAAAAATCAGGAAAGCTCATCGATATTATAATGCTTTGGCTTTTTGTTCAGTTTGTGCAGCGCATAGTGCAGTGGGGCCCTGGCTCATGACTTGGGGCTCCTAGGTGCTGTGGTAATGCAAATAATAATAACAACAGTTTGAATCAGGATCTCCAGTGCCAGCAATCATAACTGTTGAGGAACTACTGAGAAATTAGCATGTTTATGACTTCTCTCCAGTGATGGGAGAAAGGGGGCAGGGGGTCCAAAAAGGCACCAAAAATGAATAATCTGTGTAGAATGAAATTCTTAGAAATGTTCAGCCTTCTCTTTTAGCCTGTGTCTGTTCCTGGACAACAGGGATACATTTGATCTCTAGATACATTTGATTTTTCCTTTTTATTGCTCAAAATTCAGCAGGTGAAATTTGAAGGTTACCCATTCCGAATTATTAAACTTGGCATTTCCTAAAGCAGCTAAGAAGTCTTATGTAAAGATGGATACTAACCTTTCTAATATATTTGTTTTTACTCTCTTCTGACTGTACTTGCTGCAGATGCCAGCAGGTATGTGTGGGTGGGTGGGGGATACAGGTGAGATGATGCAATTGCAAAGACATTTTACTATTTCTATGCGTGTTCATGTGTGCGTACACATAATCTGGAGACATGGGTGATCTAATTTAGCAGGGTAACGTGAAAGCCTAGTTTTTAACGCACTAAACTCCTTTAGAAGAATCTTTCTTTTCACTTTATTGGGAGTTGCTTCTGCTTCCCTTGTATTTTAATTGCTCTCCTGGCTATAGAAGAAGTGATACCGTTTTGCTAAGTGGTGATACTCTTTTACACTAATGGCTCCAGCATTCGACTGGGAAAATCTCTTTGCTGCTATACAGCTTCTCAACAACTAGAAATTGAACACAAGTTACCCCAGAAATTTGTGATTTTTGAAAATAAAGGATATGAAAGCATGAATGTTAGAAATTGAGATCCTTTGTATTTTATCTATAGATTTTCCCTTGGCATGCATCAAAGTAGTGTCTGAGGACTTCATAAACATACCTTCTCTGTGAGTTAGGGAAGTAGCATCCTCTTTTACAGATGGAAAACTGAGGCAGAGGGAGTCTAAGTGACTTGCTGTGATCACACAGGGAATTTGTGGTAGGTCTTGGGATGGAACCCAGATCACTGGACTCTCAGTGCAGTGCCAGCCTCCTCTGCATGAAGAAAGGAACTGCATTTATCCACATATCTGGCACTACAGAGGCCATGACACTGCACATTTCCCTCACCAATGTTAATTCTGTTCCAGAGGAGCCACCTCTGTTGGGGAGAGGGTCCTGTCAGGCTGAATGGGTGCAAAGACTGTGACGGCTTTGCTGCAAATGCCTCTAAAGATATAACAGTGGCTTTTGTGATGTGCACAGCTGTCCACTTGGAATGAAATTGAGCCCATCAACCAAAGTCACATAAGCTACCGAACCTCCCATCATATGGAAGTGACTTTTGGTCATTCCCATTCTCATCTAGGTTTGAATCTGTGACCCAGATATGAGACAATGACACTGTCTCCTAAATTGCCAACTAGATGCAAACCATTTATACAAGCCTTGCTGCTCTCACTGAACTACTGAGGTCAGAGTGACTGCTCTTCTGAGCTTGGGGGAAGAAATAAGAGCAAACCTTTCTGTTTTCTATGGAATGTTGGGTGTGGTGTGGGGTTTGTTTGTTTGTTTGTTTTTTGTTTTGTTTTGTTTTACTGAGTAGTAAATTAGTTGGATTTAAATTGAACATTAGGGATAAATGGGAAAAGAGTGTCATGTTATTACTGAGATACATTTCAACTGCTTTGTGCGATTCCTTTGTACACCTGACATCCCCAATAAGCACTGTGCTGTTTTAAGAGACCAAATGACTCATGTAATGGCCAGGCCAGTGTTGGTTACCAGTCTTATTATCATATTGATGTAGCTGTTAATTGCAGCAGTAACCCCATTCTACATTAATGATTAACTGGCTTTGATTCCCTCCAGTCAGAGATTTGCTTCACTAAGTGTGTTATGGGGGTTGTAAAAAGATCCCGAAGCAGAATATAGGGCAGAGTTTAATTCCCTCCATAAGGGGGGAAGGAGGAGAAAGTCTACATGGGAAAACATTAGGGATGGGTAGGGAGGCAGTTTGAGCAGTGAAATCTTAGCTGCAGTTGGTTTAATGGGTAGTGGACTGTGGTGCGCATGGTAGGCATAGCACTGGGTTACTGTGATACAGGAATGTTGAGCTGAGTTCACTTGTGTTTAAATGTCTGATCTGTTAAGCCTTTATAGGTGGGTTATCATTAATGTTAAAAGTGAAGACAAAACACTCCTTTAGCCTTGTCACGCTCAAAAGCCAAAGGTATTGCTTTCCTCACTCTCACTGGAAAGAATTAGGCAGGGTCAGGCTCTGGCCTGAAAGTAAATAGCATAATAATTAAGTAAATTGTATTTTCGTTTGCGATTTCCATTGTTAAATGTTGGGTGTTCAAATGATTTCAGGATCTGAGATAGCTTAGAAGCAGGCCTGGTTCAGGTGCATGCTGTATACATTTAATCTCCTTCCAGCGTAGCTAAAGTGCCTCAAGTCTGACCAGCAACACAACTGCTGTACCAGCCCTGATCTTCAGATTGCTAATCCTAATTGCAACCAAGATAGTGGTTTGGGTTTTGTGAATAAGGGTCATTTGCTGCTGACATCATGGTTCATTTTTTGCATGACTGTCACCAACATGAAGTTCAGGGGTCTGTCACTCAGAGATTAGAATTCAGGCGGGATAGGTGTCCTCTAGATAGGCCACTCAGCAGTACAAGGAATCACGAGTGGTTAATGGTGCTCTATCGTAACAGCACACAAGAACAATGTGAAAGATTAGGTTCTGTGCATGTGTGCATGTGATGGTGTATATACAGTTTCCCAATTGTATTTTTTCAGGGTCAGGAATTGACCATCCGCCAGATTGCCTTGCTCGGCTTCAGAGACTTGGTCTTATTAAAGGTGAAGTTGGAGGACATTCTTCCTCTAGTTCAAACAAAGCTCCCAGCTTCCATTGTTCAGATGCTGCTGATTCTACAGGTAGGGAGTTTCCTTTCTTTTTCTCCTTCTGTGTATCTCTCACCCAAACATACACCTCTCACAGCTACTAATTCATATCTTCCCTGGAAGGAGGAAAAGCAGTTGGGATGATGAAGCTGGGGAAGGAGTTGTGTGTGTTCATTTGGGCAGGCTGGCCATGAAACTAAACTAAACTAAACTGAACATTCAGCATTGTGACTGGGTTTCCTGGGCAAACGGATGGGAAGGAAATGAACCAAACTCTAGTCTTGGGGCTTTTCCCTTGATGACCGAGGAAGTCCGATGCTCTTGCTTCACTTACCCACTGATCTTAGAGCATCGCCAAATGCCTTTTATTTTTGATTACAATTCTCATGCTTGTGGTCCCATATTCTAGTTCTTCTAGTTTAGCCATTTTATGTTGATGGGGAAGTGGTCTCTCTCACTCATAAGGGCTAATGGAACAGGATGAGTACTGGCTGTTCATTTCTAATACATGTTTTCTCCACTAGGGAGGGGGTTGAGCTGGGGTTCAGCTTTGCTTGTGAGGGGAAGAGCATGGATGGGAGAAGGCAGTGGGTTATAGATGCCCTTAGAAGATCTTTCAAGCAACACAAATGTTCTGAAGGGACAAATCTAAGGGAACAGGAGCAGAATCTTCCAAGTATGATCTGGGCATCCAAATGTACCAGCTGTGTACATCATCTCATAAAGCCTGACATGGAAACCATAACAAATATCCAGATTCAATACTCAGATTACAGACATTTACTAAGGTGCTCTGATTTTATTTCCATACAGTTTCTATGGATTTTCTTTTCCTTTAAAAGGAGAGAGACAGAAAAACCAAGAGGAATTAAGCTTTCTGAAGCGCAAGCAGCGTGGAAAGTGGCTAAGCTTGTTTACATGAGAGCTTTTAGTTTTCCAACCATAATTTTTGCAACCCAAGTGGCATGAACAGGAGTCATTAGAGTGGAGGTTGAATTTCGCTTTCAAGATTTTAGGAAAAGAAGGTTGAGAGTATGGAGGGTCAAGGGCCAAAGTGAAGAATTTACACGGTCACTAACAGGAGAAATGCTAAGCTAAGCTTTGCAAGAAAATGTAGAAATCTATACTAAGTTTCCATCTTCAAATTCCTTAGCTCTCTCCGGTAAACAAAGGAGAAGAGAGGGGTTGGTGACTCTCAGTTCCATTTCAGGGCGGGGCAGTGTTTTGCTCAAGTCAGTGTGAGGGTTTATCTACATAAGGAAATTTACTGGCAGAACTTTACCAGTGTAACTGTATTGCTACTGTTAGAGTGATATTGTTGTAGTGAGCACTCTTAGCCTGCTCTACACTAGAGAGTTCTGTTGATCAAAGTCAGCTTTGGGTGAAAAACGAGAGTCCAGTGGCACCTTAAAGACTAACACATTTCTTTGGGCATAAGCTTTCGTGGGCTCCAACCCACTTTGTCAGATGTTAGTCTTTAAGGTGCCCCAGGACTCTCGTTTTTTGCTGTATACAGACTAACATGGCTACCTCTCTGGAACTTGTCACCATAATTAGGGTGATGTCAGTGTAGACACTCCATCCCCTTACATAGGTGGGGGCTGTCATTTCTGACAATTTCACCACTCATGAAATTGACAAGGAAGTCCAAGCCTGGGCTGCTGCAAGCCAGGGTGTCTGGTTTCCACTCTGGGCTGGAATGGGCAGCCATGTCATTTTCACAGCCCATTCTAGCCCAGAGCAGTAATTAGCAGCCGGGGCTTCTCACGCCACTCCCAGCTGCGAGTGGGAGAAGAAGCCTTTGCTGCTGGTTTCCCACTCTGGACTAGGAGCTGAAGCCAGAAGTCCAGATGCTTCTCTGGGCCTTATTCTGGAAGCCAAGTGTCTTTATGATGCTTTGCAACATCAGCTAAACCAGAAAAAGGCATTCTTTTTGCAGAAGAGGTGTGTCCATGCATGAAAAGTGCCATTTTTCCATTTCTTATGTTGCTAAGTGGCATAAAGGCACTCTCTTGTTCCAGAATCAGATGTTCACATACAGAGTTACACTGGTACCACTACATGGGGTATAATTCTGTCATCAGCTATTCCCTTAGAACTGGAAATAGAAACCAAGCATTTTTGCTCTCAGAATATGGGACTGGAAACTGTGTAGTTATGTGATAACATTTGCTTTGATGCTTGAATTGCAGGGTGTCCATGAACCTACGGGCCCCAGCAAGGGCTATGTACAGCTGGAAGAGCTGGTCAAACAGG
This sequence comes from Pelusios castaneus, assembly GCA_007922175.1. NCBI lineage: Eukaryota > Metazoa > Chordata > Testudines > Pelomedusidae > Pelusios > Pelusios castaneus. The sequence goes on along the minus strand of ML685785.1, from coordinate 15,968,360 downwards.
TGGTCTCGCCATACCTGGGTTTGTGTGAGGATCAGAGTTTCCTTGGCAGCACCTGCGCATTTGGTAAGACATGCCTCACTGAAGCTGTTGTAAGTCCTCTTGTTCAGGAACCTCCACTGGTTAATGTAAGAAAATGTGCAGCTGTGTGAGACAAAGAGCTGGGAACTGAAAGATGCACAACTCCACAAGAGAGAGAATCAAAGGTTAAAATGTCCCCAAGTGATTCTGATTGATACAACCCTTGGTGTAATTTATGCACATGTGAAAGGTTTTAATCTTTTCCCCTGCCACAATGAGTTTGTAATGAAACCTCACAAACACTCCCCACACTCGGGTTGCTTTTGTGGGTGGAACAATTAAAAGCTCTAACTGTACTCTGTTTATTTCCAACATCTTGGCTTTTAGATCACTCACCCTATTGCCCGGCAAGGAAACTGATCCATCCCACTCCAACACTCGCCTCCTCCCTCTTTTACCTGATCCCGTCATTCCTTCACCAACATTCACTCCCAGTTGCTAGGTGTTGTCCTCCACTCCCTCCTCCCCAACCCCACTAGATTCTGCAGTAGCTGATATGTCTACCAGACTCCTAAGCAATGTGTTTCCAAGTGTTGGGTCCAGGGGGAACGCACTGGAATGCAGTTCCGTGGCCCACAAATTTGAGGGGCTAGAGTTCCGGGACCTCTAAAAATAGAAAAATCCGGCGGAATGCATTTTCCGCCCTGCCCTGGCTGCTGGCAGGTCCTACTACCCACCGTTGTTAATCACAACACTTATTGTGTTATGCAGTGTTTGCTAGTTTGTGACAATAATTGCTATAGACATAAACGTCATATAAAATTATAAATATTTTTACGGAGTGATAACTGATGCATGTGGTACTGAGAAGTGGTTGCAAATGCCTTCCTGGGCTGGGACCCACACATGTATGAAGGGGGCCCAGAGATTTGGAGGGTTCCAGGGCCCATGAAATTATACTTTAACCACTGGGGGTCTCAAGGGCTAAGTTTCCCTTAAAGAGATTTTCCTCTGTCTCTTGGGGTACACCAAGTGGGGCTTCTGGGTAAGAAAAGCTACACCTGAGATTGTGAATAAAAAGGGGTGCTTTAGGTCCAGACTACTTAGGTGGCTATCTAGAACACCATGATCTGAGTGAAGGTATCCTGTGACTCCAGGAGAAGTTCATCTCAAAATGAACCTCTCCAACCAGGTTGCCATGCTCCAAGAGCCCAGCTCAGAATCCTGGCTTTCAGAAGAAGCAGAATGATCAGGTGTGAAAAATCAGTGAAAGATCACAATTGGACTGTGTAACCAAAGGGATGAGTATAAAAAAAACTTCCCCCTCTTCTCTGTTGTAGTATTTCATAGACTATAGGCTTCATTTTAGAAAGGGGTCACAGTTTCAGGGTAGTTATACTTGTATTCCCCCTCTGTGGTCCACCCAACAGCACACCTATTTTAGGCTTTCAACTTATTTGGATGGAGATCTGTGCCTCACTCCATTTCTTATATTACATTGTAATATCTGCAGCAAGCCAGACTGCGTGAAAAGGCCAGTGTCTGTGCTTTGCTTCTCCATGAGGGCTATGATTTGTATATTTCTCTCAGTTATAAAGTATCAGAGTGCCAGTTGGACTAGATGATCTCTAGAGGTCTCTTCCAACCCTAATCTTCTATGATTTCTTCTAAGCAAGCACATTTATTGTTAATGTAAAAGTGTTACAGAGAAATCATAAAAATTCCTTCATGCATGCAACCTAACCAGAGGTCACCCTCAACTTCAAACTCATGGTTGGGTAGATTCAAATCCACAACTGGGTTTTCCCCATGGTTACAAGTTCATATCCATCTTAGATTCAGAACAAAGGCTGGGCACATCAGCCATTTCTCTATACACTTCAGCCTTTGATCTTGGCCTTCTGTAACAGGTAATCAGCAGACAGTGATCCTCTCCTCAGGGCATAGCTTCAAAAGGCTGGTTTTTGCATAAATGGAGTTGAGAATTTGCATTAACTTATTCCTAGGATTTCCCCAGAAAATCCACTTAACACACTGTCCCAAAAGTTCATGCTTCTTTGGCACATTTTCAGTGTAGTCTGTTGAACTCCCAAGTATTTTATCTGTCATGGTGTCTCCTCCTAGAGAGGTTACATACAATCCCAGCCCACAATAATACATGAACTCAATAGAATAAGGTCTTTTAAGTAGATTGCAGGAAATGGTTATCTGTCACAGGGATCTCAATAGGATACAGACAGCCGGAGCCACTTGGCCCCTCATCCTCTTTCTAAAGGGCAGGGGAGAAAAGATGGCGCTGTGGTTATGGCACCTGACTGGGAGGTGGGAGGAGCTTTGGTCCCTCCTGGCTGTATTATAGACTCACTGTGAGACCTTTAGCGGAGTTGTTTCTACAGGCCCTTTTGTGGCATGGCTAAGCACACAGTGCTCTTTGAAACCCAAGTTGCTATCATTGTTGCATTTATTCATGCAGATAGAAGTAGTTAATCCACCTGCACTTCTGAGGGCAACCCTGATCACTGGACAGATGGCTTGTCCCAGACGCTACCCATTACCCCACATAGTGCCACTAAGTGTGTCTGGTCACTTAGGAATCTTCATGCTGCTGACTAGCTTAAAGCATTGCCACTTAACCCTTGTGAAAATTTCTAGTCAACCTGTTTCCTGTTATATAAAGGAGGAGCTAGCGTCATAAAAAGCAGTTTCATGCAATTTGGCCTTGTAAAGTTTGTGGCACTTAAAATCATTGCATTTACTTTAATTTAGCTGCTGCTCATTGATGTATTTTTCCCAAGTGGCCTTTTGCACCAGCCCCTTCCTTTTCTGAACAGCTGAGGACAAAGAAGGGAAAACTCCTGTTTGCCGTACACAATGTAGGCAGCAAAACAAAACCCTTCCCCAGATAATTTTGGCTTTTCAAAAGACACACACATTTTGCAAAATCACTTCCCCATGTCTGCAGGCTCCTCTCTCTCTGAGTGGAAGAGCCAAAAAGTGGCGCTCTGGGCTCTTCGTGTGTAGCATAACAGCTGTGAAATCCAGAGGTGTCCATGTCATTGGATAGCACTGTAGTAGCCTCTGCAAAATGACTCCAGGTATATTTGCTTTCCCAACAGATGCCAAGGGCTGAATAAAAGAGCCATGGAGCCTGAATTACCCTCTGCTCCCTAGGTAGAGCTGGACCTTCCATGGCAGGCTTGAGGAATAGACCTGTGGTGGTTGGTTTGGTTTTCTTGAGATGAGAAAGTTTGCAGAGGACAGGCCCCTGCTGTAGGTAAATAAAGGACTTCAGCTTCCAGGGTTGCCAGTCTGCCTCCCTTTAATTCATATTAAGCTTTATTTTAAAACAGGCAGGGAATGCAACCGGAACCAAAATGAGAGGAAGATGGAGATTGAGGAGTGGAGATGCTAGCAGGAGTTGCAGTGAAAGCAGCAATTTCCAGAGATAAAATATGGCCGTGGCAAGACCTGAGAGCCTGAGCATAGGGAGGCTGAACTGTGCCTTGAGAACCCATTTTACTTCGTGTTGTCCCAAAGCAACTTTTCATGTGAATGAAGCTGGGTCTTGGCAATGACACAATGCGTTAGAGATCATCCTTCCTTGTTCTTTCAAGTTCTCTTTCACTGCTCTTGCCTTACTCACCACCACCCTTCCTGTTTGTACTTCTGTCCCATGTTACTTAACCACAGCCTACCCTGGGAATACACAGCATGCTTATGGGACCCAGCTGCCTCAGTAAACATGTGTACATTATAAATGAGGAAGGCGATAAGCCTTTTTTCCCAGGTAGAACTGTGTGATTAACCCAAGGGTTCTCAAACTTTTTTTTTTTTGGCTGGGAATCCCTTTGAAAATATTTCAGGCTGTGGCAACCCCTCCTCAAAAAATGATGACCCCCCCCCCATGCTTTGCCACCCTTCCCTGCACCAGACCACCCTTATTTCTGCACTGCTGCTGGGGGTGGCACTACCTTCAGAGCACGTGGCCAGCAGCTCTACGGCCACTCAGCTCTGGCTGTCTGTCATGTGTAGGGCTTACAGCTGCAGCCTTGGTATGTGTGAGGGCTGACAGCTCAAGACCCCTCCCCCATACTAACCTTGTGACCCCCTGAGGGGTCCCAAACCCAGTTTGAAAAGCAGTGGACTAACCCAAGGTGCAGAGGCTGTGCTTGGCAGGAATATCCGTGCTGACCTGAGTTTGTATCCAAAAATGCTCTCCAAAAATCTCCCATTCAAATTCCTATTTCAGTGCTAACAAATCAAATATGAACTAAAATCACAGCTAAACTATTCATGAAAGTTACCTCAGGGCTGCATTTTGTGTGGCTGCTGGGAGGATGTGAGATACAGCCTTGTTTCTAGATTGAATCGTCTCCTACAAAACCTGTGGGTAATGCTGTCCATATTACAGCCAGCACTCCCTTCACTTTCTGCAGAGCGAGCTGAGCTCCACACCGTCCTGGCTTCTAGCCCTTGGCGGTAAGCTAGGGTGACTAGGTTTTGGAAATGGAAAACTAGGACACCTTTTTCTCCACAATCCACCCTGTAGGAAAGCTTTGAAGATCAGAATGAATGGTCTTGTGTCAGAACTTCTCTGCTTTGCACTCCAGAGAACTTTCTGGAACCGTGGTTCAACTGATGGCCACAAACTCCCGGCCCTCGGTATTTTCAGTACCTCTCCACACATCATCTGCCCAGGTGTATCCAGGGTGGTCTCTCCCTCATAGCTGTAATTTGAAGCTACCCCTCTGTAGGTACAGACAGGGTCAAAGGATTAATCTACTACTGCAGAGTCAGTTCCTTCCCAGCCCCCGTTAGTGCGATCCCCTCTGGATTTTTTATATGGGCCTCCTGACCATAGTATCTGTGCCCCCCACTTCTATATATATTTATTCTTGCAGCACTCCTGTGTGGTAGAGAAAAGCTCTTATCCCCACTTTTAGATGGGACTAAGGCCTCAGTCCTCTTTTATTCGAGTCTCACTGACATTTTCAAAACTTCCAGCTTAACCCTGCTACATAAACCTGTAGATGCCTATATTTCTGTAGACCAACACAGTTAATGGCATATTGGACAGCAGATCAGGGGAAGTGATTATTTCTCCATTCAGCACTGGTGAGGCCACATTTGGAGTACTGTGTCCAGTTTTGGGGTCTCCCCTATAGGAAGGATGTGAACAAATTGAAGAGAATCCAGCAGAGGACAATAAAAATGAGGTGGCTGAGGCACATGAGTCATGAGGAGAGGCTGAGGGAACTAGGCTTGTTCAGTCTGCAGAAGAGAAGAGTGAGGGGGAAGTTGTAGCAGCTTTTAATTACCTGAAGAGAGGTTTCAGAGAGGATGGAGGTAGGCTGTTCTTGGTGATAGTAGATGACAGACCTAGGAGCGATGGTCTCAGGTTGCAGTTGGGGAGATTGAGATTGGATATTAGGAAAAAAGTTTTTTCACTATGAGGATGGTGAAGCACTGGAATGGGTTACCTGGGGAAATGTGGAATCTCCATCCTTAGGGGTTTTTCAGGTGCAGCTTGACAAAGCTCTAGACGGGGTGATTCAACTGGGTTTAGTCCTGCTTTGACCAGGGGATTGGACTACTGGATGACCTCCTGAGGTCTCTTCCAACCCTATTTGTCTATGATTCTGCCAATTGGCACTCACATAATTGCTTACACCCCAGTGCTACCCCACAGCTAACAAGTTGCTCAGAGCCCTCAATGACCCAAAACAGGATTCTTAAATTAGGCAGGAGAAAGCCTGTCTCACTAGAAGGGCCTAATCCATCTATGACATCTATGAAATGCTGCAGCCGGTGGCCTGGATGCAGCCCATTGATAAATTGAGGACAGCACAATTCCTTCAGAAAAGGGAGCTAGGGGCACAGAAAACATAGGATACAGGTGAGAGTGGCATCAACGCAAGCAGGAGAGAAAGGGTTTCAGTTGACCAGGGTCTAAGTTGTATCTGCCACCAAGAGAGAGTTCAGAGCGAAGGATCCTTCACAGAAGGAGGCACTTGTCTCCAAATCTGTCAGATTGTTGCACTATGACAGACATCTAAGCCCTGCCCTCTCCTCCGTTTCACTCTTAGCTTAGGTGACTCCTTGCTGGCTTCTGCATACCCCTTTCTTTAGTAGGCACATACATAGCCTAACTCTCCCACACCCCCTTCCAGTTATTCCAGTGGAAATTAGGAGCCTAAATACCTTTGGGGATCTGGGCCTAAGTCAGTGGTTTTCAAACTTTGTTTTCCTCAGGACCTAGTTGAAAAAAAACAAAACAAAACATTTATGCCCATGTAGTAAGGCCAACACCCACTGTCTGTGGTCCCAGCCCTCAGGCATGGCAGGGCTAACCCCCAGAGTCAGTAGTCGCAAGTTCCAGGCAGGAGGGGGTCAGTATTCAGGGAGTCAGGAGGGGGACACAGGCCCACCCTGCACCACTGCATCCCAGTTCAGAGCCCTATCCAGCAGCAGAGTGGTCTGCCACTGGGTCAGCAGGGCTCCAGCCAAAACACACTGACTGCTACTCAGCTCAGCAGGGGAACTCACCCACTATCCCTGTACCACTTTCTCCCATGCCTCGCCCAGCTAGCCAGGTCCTGGGATCCTCCTTGTGGTCACCCGGGTAGATGGCTAGTGGTATCCCAGTCAGGCCCTCACTGTCCACAGGCAGTAGGTCCAGAAACCCCTCCAGACTATCAGCAGACAACAGCTCCTCAAGGTCACAGGGGCTGTCCACAGCAGGCCTCTCCCTCCAGCCCTCAGGGACTCCTGTGGAAGACAACTTCTCCAAGTCACAGGGTCCTTCAGGGGCAGGCCACTCCCTCACACTCTTCCACCAAGTGTAGCTCCTCCAGGTCAACCCCTGGAGGGGAACATGGAGAAGGCTCTGGGCCTTCCTGAGGTTATCCAGTGCCCCCTGGGGAGGGTCAGAGCCCTCCAAAGGTGATGACCCCAGCAACCAGTCTGGCCACCTCTAGGGAGGCTCCTCTACTGAGCTTTCTGCCCGGCCTATTATACTGTATCTGCTCCCTTTGGCTCCTCCCTTCTGTTTCCTGTCCTGGCTCCATGCAGTTGACTCCTCTGTCCAGCAGGAGGAGTGTGGGAGCCCTCCTGTGCTCTGCTCAGATGACCACTTCACCCTGCTACAGCCCACAACCCAACAGTTACATCTTTGAGCAATGGATTTCAGCCTTTTGGTGGTGGCAGCAGGGGGTGCTGTGACCCACTACTGGGTCCTGACCCTAAATTTGAAAACTACTGGCCTAAGCGGCTAGGCCAAGGTCATACAGAAATTCTGTAGCAAAGCAGGCAACTGAACCTGAGCCTCCTAAGTCTGAGGCTAGGGCCATAACCACAGGACCATCTTGCCCCCCGAGGCTCTTTTAAGATCTTCATTGTCTCTCTACTTCTCCTGGATGGGCTCTTGCCTCTTCCCTTGGCTCCAGTTGGCGTAACTGTATGCTTTATTGCATTTAGGTTGGAGAGAGCTCCTCAGGCCGTACTTGCTGGCTTCAAAGAGGTTTGCTAGCTGCCTTTGTTGCTGGCTTCCAAGCTGGCAGCTGGAAGGGATAATTGAAGGTATGGAATCAAGTGCTTTAAACAAATGAGAGACACATGAAGCCACTGCAAAATCTAATTTAGAAAAGTGGGATCATATGCTGGCCCAGCAGAATGCTTCCATTCAGCTCACTCCTTATCCCAGCTAACCGAAATAAATAGCCCACAGTTTAAACAGCCTCAACCCTAGCAAATGCCAACAGACAGGAGGCTTTGTTCCTGTAATTTTTGAAGCTGTCCCTTTCTATGAGAGTTCTCTTTGCCTGATTATCAATTCTGTTGTCATATGCTTCCCATTATGTACTATTGCATAATATCAACTCAAGCAGCTTCTCTTATCTTAAAGGATTATAGACTGCAGAAAGAAATCAGTGAAATGTAGCCATTTCTGGCATGGCATACAGCAGTCTGTCCACATCAGCTGCTGTATGCAACAATTGTTAGCATGGAGAGTTAGGATTCAACTTCTCCCGGTGAAAACCCTGGAGACAAATTACTGAAATCTGGCAACGTATATTTTTGTGAAACATGCCTTGCAAAGGGTGACTAGGACCTTGGCTTTAATCCTCACACAAAAGGCATGCTGGGGTATTGATTTAGGGCTAGCTAAAGAGCACCATCTGTTGAATCACCACTTACAACACTTTTTTTTTTTTTTATTCTCAACCAAATTCTGACCAGGCCTGGCCCTGTTTAGCATGTGAGACCTGACTAAACGGCAGTAGCTGGAGAGAGAGTGAGTGAGTGTGTATGTATGTGAGAGAGAGAGAAAGAGAGAGAGAGAGTGAGAGATGGTGGATGGGAGTAGATCAGACAAGGTGGCTGCAGCTAGAATGTGTGTGAGTGAGAGAGAGAGAGATGGTGGATGTGGTGGGGTTTGGCTGGCTGGCTGCATGACAGAGATTGCCAACAGAGAGGCCAAGAAGTGAAAGACAAAAGGGAGTTCCAAAGGAGTAGCCGTGTTAGTCTAAGTCCTCTAAACAAGGAGTCCTGTGGCACTTTTAAAGACTAGCAAATGTATTTATCGCATGAGCTTTCGTGGGAGAAAATCCCACTTCGTCCGACGCTTTGAAGCCATGTGATAAATAAATTTGTTAGTCTTTAAAAGTGCCACAGGACTCCTTTATTTTGAGAAAAGCCTTGGGGTTGGTCTGAGATATACTTGCAGCATGGTGTAGGTGGAGGCACACATTGCTGTACATGCCCTGGAAGGACTTCAGTCTTACAGAGTTGTCCGGGTGGCCTCTTTCAACAGCATGAAAATTTACACACTCTCAAAACCCAGAGGAGCTTTATTCTATAAGAAACAATTTTTGAAGCGATCACAAGAAGCTTATTTGCTTGGGACTTTTATCCTTGTCCACGGTTTATTCTGGCTGTGAGTGGGCCAGATGGACTCTCTTGGGCTTGGGTAGTCCCAAAATCTTCCCTGCTATGATGAAGAAAATAACCATTTTTTTAAAGTGTTTAGAAACAAGAAAAGAACCAAAATTCCACCCTATCAGGCAGAACCTACAACAAAAATCAGGAAAGTGGGCAGCATTTCCCACAGTTTAGTTCAGTTTGATCGTCTGGAGACTTAAGTAATAATGCAGTAAATCATGAGAGTGGCAGGTGACCCTTCAGCTAAAAAGCAGTTGAGTGACCTTGCCTTCTGGCCCTTGGGGCTTTGTCAAGCCCAAGGGGGTTAAAGTTGAGCAAGATTTAAGTTACTGAGCTGAGCTAACTGTTGCACTGGCTTCTGTCTCCCACTGTGCCAATCTTTGGGTTTGTTTACTTCAGTCAGAAAAGCAGAAGTCATCATATGATTTGTCTCTATAAATACATCAAGGGGTATACAGCAGGAAGAGAGGAGAGCTATTTAAGGTAAAGGACAGTGTTGGCACAAGAATGGCTGTGAACAAATTTAGGCTGGAAATTAGAAGGTTTCTAGCCACTAGAGGAGCAAGGTCCTAGAACAACTTCTCAGCAGGGGAATTTGGGGCAAACAACCTAACTAGTGTTATGATAGGACCTGATACATTTATGAACAGACAGATACAATGTGGTTACCTGTATTAGCAAGGAACTGGATTGTGTGACCAGGGAGGCTCCTTCCATTCTTATGTCCTCTATTTTATCAGGAAAGATGGAGAAGCAGCAGCTGCCAATTACCACTGTGTAATGTAGGACTAATTTTCCTATGAGGAAAAGTGTCCCTTAGTGACCACTCCTCTCTTGGGGAACACTAGTGTAAATAAGTGTGCACAGACAGGAGCACACTAGCACAGCTAGATGACTGGTTAAAATGCTGTTGGCCAGTCTATAGTAGTGTTCCTCATTGTTACTACCATTGGTGGAGCTCCACACGTGGCGGAAATGATGAGACATTTTAGGAGACAAGGGTTAATGTTGACCCCGCCTACAAATCTCCCGCACGTAGACACAGCCCTGCTCATTGTGGGCCTAGAGGGAGTTGGTCCAAAATAATGCATTTAGTATGCCTGTAATATGGCTAGAGCAGATTTCATCATTCTCTAAAGCCTGACATGAACCTTTTTGAATGAGTGTGTTATTGGCAGCATCAGGGTGAAGGTTTGTCATCGCTTGGCTGCTCCCCCATCTCTTGCTGTAACAATACAGAGTTTGTTTTCTGCCTTTCTTACTGATGCAAGCTTCCAAAAATGTTTCATAACCGTCAGTGACTGGTGCTTTGCTTTTTGTGATTCTGTGTCTCATGCTTTGCAGTTTTGGACAGCTTTTATTGGTTCTCAAGAAATTAGTCGTCTCTCAGCATTCTACGGACGTTAGTCGTGCCTCAGCATTCTAAGGACGTAGACAAGAGAGACACAGAGATCCACTTTATTTGCTTTTGAAATACAGCCATTTCTGGGGAGGAGCATTCCGTCTACTCTCAACAACTCTGCACGATGATTTAGGACAGGAGATGAGGAATAATACTGTGTTCCGTTAGAACTGCTGAGGGAATTTAGTCAGGCAGGCTGAAACGACCTGAATGGCAATAACCTGGGACACCTACTCCTCTGAAAAATACCCGAGTCTGTGTTTGAATCGGTGCCAACACTGGTGGTGTGCATTGTGGTGCAGAAGGTGACATCTTAGGTGTTCAGCTGAAAATTAAGGGACTCTTTTTAGCCTTCTTGGATGTTTTGCAGAGAAGGTGATAGGCCCTGAGTCCTGGCCATTCTGGTAATTCCATTCTGCATTCTAAAATTTCCCCAGCAGTTCTCAAACAATGCTGAATTCTTCTTCACTTCCTGTCCTAACGTGTTAGTCATGGCACTGTGGGACACTGTTTGGGGTGGACAAGGGCTCTGAGGTGGCACGGACATTCTCTGTCCCAGATGTTTGTCTTACTTGTCCCTGCTCACATACTTAGGGACTTACCAATTACCATATATGGGTCAGGAAGGACTTCCCCCCGAATGTCCCTGTGTCAGATTACCAGTGACCTAATGGGGGTCATCTTCTTCTGCAGCATGTGGCAGCAGCTACGCTGGATTGTCTGGGTATATCTCATTTAACTACTTCCCAGCCATTGTAGGGGCCTCAGGCATTGCTCCACCTCAGTCCTTCCTACTCTATGCCTGTGGCACATAATAATCTAGTCTCCTGTGGATGTCATTTACTTGGGCTTCATTTCAGTTACTGGGTTCATGTGTGGGTGCTGGGTCATGTTGGTGAACTGTGATATACAGGAGGTCAGACTAAGTGATGTAGTTGTCCCTTTTGGGCTCAAACCCTGTGACTGTATCACACTTCGTGCCCTGCCCCAGAAATGGCCACATTGTATTAGCAAGTGACATGTTTCTTGCACATGCAGAGGCGGCCTTAGCCTATCTGGGGCCCTAGGCAAAGGCCCCGGGGGGGGGAGGGGGCTAGAGGTCTCCCTCGCACTGGTCCTGGCCCCCCACACCCCATGGCCTCAGCGACCCACCGGGGACCCTGAAAACCCACCCAGTGACCCTTCCTGGTCCCACAAAGCCCAGATCCCTATGGCCGGCCCCCTCAGCACCATGGGTGCCCCAACGCACCCCCGTGGCCACAGCGCCCTGGATCTCCACCTGTGGCCCCAGTGCTCCACATGGGGCCCATACAGCCCCAGATCCCTGCGGCTGGCCCCCTCCACAGTTCCGGTGCCCCACTGGGGACCCCATAAACCTCCCATGGTCCTGGGTTTTCATGGCTGGCCCTCTCCTCGGCTCCGGTTCCCTGTCAGGGGCCCCAAAACTGGATCCGGTGCCCTGCTGGGAGCCCCAACACCCACTGCCAAAGGCAAAGGGCAGGGCAGAAACGCAGAGCTGGGCTGGCCTACCCCACTCCCAGAGGTGGAGCAGCCAGCCCGGGGCGGGGCAGAAGCGCAGAGCCTGGCCTCTGGCCCAGCCTGTCCCCCCACCGCTGGGGCACCCACAGGCTTGCCCGGTCACAGGAATGCCACCTCTGAACCGCAGCTGCAGCCATGGGCCCAGGCCCCCTGCCATGTTTTCCGCAGACTGGGAGGCAGCCACAGCTTTTGAGGTAGGCGAAGGGGCCCCCTACTGCTTGAGGCCCTAGGCAGTCACCTGCTTCGCCTACCCCAAAAGCCGCCTCTGCACATGTACCCAGTAAAATGCACGAGGATAGTGCTGGCATGTGCAGCAAGTGACAAACCAGCTTGTTCTCTGCCCCAAAGAGTACACTGCATAAGTGTAGGTTGTTCCATATTGACTTCAGCTGATATCAGAGCATTTTATTGCAATATATTAGTTAGACCAAAACCCCCAACTCCTCTCTGGGAGTTTCTCTGGAGACAGTGAAGGAGATTTTCAACAGCAAAAAGGGAAGCTAGGCACCTAGCTCTCATGGACTTTCAGTGGGGTTTGAGTCCCTCCTCAGCTGTCATTTGTGGCATTACAAGCCCCCCCGAGAGCCTGATACCTCTCTTGTTTATCCCCAGATAACTCCATTAATTTCAGTGCAGGTACACCTGATTCCCAGTGCTGAAGAGAATCAGATCCAGATGCTGAAGAGTGTCTGAGTTGCAAACTTTCTGCTAGTTTTTGTCCCGCTTTCCCATCAGTTGGTAATATCTCTGCCACTTTCTCTTTCAGAAGACCCTAAGGGCAAGCTCTGCAATTCAGCAAAAATGCTATTGGATTTGTCTATGCCTTGCTGATCTCTCCCTCTTCACAATTATTTTCCAGAGAGACGGTATTCCAGATCTCGTCCCAAGGCAAACACCCTGAGCTACTCTTCCCACATCATGACGTCTGGGCAGCCCAGCGAGACAGTTCTGACGCCACTGACAGAGCAGGAAGGTGAGGCTTACCTGGAGAAATGCGGCAGCATCCGTCGCCACACTGTCGCCAATGCTCACTCGGATATCCAGCTGCTGGCCATGGCTTCCATGATGCACACAGGGATGGTGATAGAAGAGCCAGATGACAGTGACAGCTGCCTTCTCCTGCAGCCTAGCTTCAGCCACAGGCAATGCTCCAGTGAGCCCAGTATCGCTGATGGGCCAGAGGGATTGGTGGCAACGGGCAGGCAGGAAGCTACAAAACTGAACTGCACTTCTGTCTGCTAGTGGGGATCCTTCCAAGGGATTCGCCCCGTGCCCAGGAGAGAGGACCATGCATCCTAAACCAGACAATGGTTGTGGCATTCTTTCAGGGTGTGGTGGAGAACTTGAGCGTTGAGGATGTATTTGCTCATGAGTCTCTGGTCTCTTGGGAAAGGCTCCCTAGATTTTTATCTCTGACTTTCGAGGATCACTGTCAGTGGAGGTACCAGACTGCTCCCAGCAGAGCATTTCAGGGTTTCCAGGCTGTCAGCTCACATACCACTGTCTGTGTCTTCTGTAGCATTTCTCCCCGAGCTACTCGACATTCAGCTTCGACAGCTGGAGCCTCAGGCTCCCTTACATTTAGTTTTAGATTAACTTTTGTCATTGAAAGGCTTACAGTCTCATGCTTTACTGCGTGGTCTCATTAAATGAAGCGCTCCCTCAACTCCCAGCCACTATTGGAGAGGGCTGTGCTAAAAGCTCACTTTGTCCTTGTCCTCTGTTGCTAGGATGGGTTTTCCTTTTAAATGTATTGTACTCAGGGATTAAACTTTGTGAGACTTACAGAGAACTCTGCCCCTGACCTTTGTGGGTTCTGACGGGTGGGGAGAGAATTTCTTTCTTCTTTGCTCCCAAGACGTATAGGGGAGAGAATTTATCTGATCTGGCGAGAAGCCCAAATCTGGATGAGCTAAAGCTCTTCTGAGAGTATTGCCTGTCCACGTTCAGCCCCAAAGTGGACCCCCTTTGATGTCAAGGGACTCTTATGGGGAGTAACTTATGGCAGGACTTCAGCATCAAGTGTGCTGTCCAATATGCCAACATTATCAGGATTCCAGCATAAAGAGAAACCTGAACAGGTAGTTTCAGAGAGAAAAAGGGCAATATGGTAATTGAGGGTAAGTTCCTGCATTAGGAAGGTGACTTGAAAGTGCGTTTTCAAGCCAAGTCCTCCATGGTCCAATGGTGGAGCAGACATGGGGCTGGTGCCTGAACTTCTAGCTCTTAATTTGTGAAACCAGAGATAACCATCTGGGTGTAGAGACAGGAACTCTCGCTCTGTTGCAAATCCATGCAGGCTTGTGACTTCTGATGCTATCTGGCTCATCTAAATGTTTCTTTTTACCCCTTGCCTGTCCTGTTTGCAGCCAGGCACTGGCGGTTTTTGTTTTAATTGGAAAGTTACCACTGGTCCAGTTCTTAAGGAATGCTGGTGTCTGTCTGAGTGTAGTGTACAGTGTATTTCACTCTGACTGCTACAGAGGGACAGGCGGGCACTCCAGAAGCTGCTCCCGTCAGAGTGGAGTTAACCTGCTCCATGAATCCCCCTAGATCAGGGGTCTGCAACCTGTGGCTCTGGAGCCGCATTTGGCTGCTCCCTTGCGGCTCTGAGCCCCCCTTCCCTCCCATCACCATCAGGGGGACCCTGCAGGTGGTCTGCTCCTAGATCCCCACCACCACAGGGGACTCTGCTTAGAGCCTACTCCTGGTTCTGAGCTCCCTCCTTCCCACCAGATGACCCTGTGGCAGGCGCCTGGCTCAGCTCCCCCCACCAGGAGGCTACACCCATTGAGGCTCTCAGAACACTTGGTTATTGAAGGAATTTAAAAAATGGCTCTTATTATCTTTTGGGGTGCCGACCCCTGAATTGTTCTGCTCATGTCTCGTGAAACAGAATTGTAAGTGTAATTACAAGCTTAAAGGAGAACTGCTTTAAATTTCCATTTAAAAAAGAAACACACTCTGTCACCTCTGAGAGTGTTGTCTGTCCACGTTCAACCCTGATGTGCACCCCTTTCAATGTCCCCATGGTGGTCAACACACACATGTAGATGACTAATTAACAAATGAGCTGAATGATCTTTGTTACCTGCCAGGACCTGAGTTCAGGACTTTGTATTTCTCATGCTCTAAGTAATGACTTTGTGTAAGGTCTCTTTTTGTAAGGCACTGGACACAGCTGTCTGCCCACCGACTTCAGCGTGAGTGCAGGTTGCTGAGGACCTCTTAGGATTAGGCCTGAACTGCCCACGCAGAGCTGGGACTAGAGATCCTTAGCTGGCTACTGTAAGCATCAGAAATACCCAGATGGAGCTCTGTTCTTAATATAAATCAGGGCACTGCTTTGCAGCCCCTGGGGTTGATAGTTGTAGGTCTATGTATGCATTAGCCAAGGGTCTCTGCCTGCCTCGGGTCAAGCTGACTGGAGTTTCAGTGCTGGCTTCAGCAGAAGTGCATTGATTCGGGATTATAAACAGCTCTTTGGACCAGGGTTTAGATTATGGTCAAGCCTCCCCGAAAAGCAGCACAGAATGCCCTGGGTGAGGAGGGGTAAATGCAATTTTAAGCCATATTTGCTCTAGCGGGATTGGGGGCAAATAGTGCCACCAGTGTCCATGGCTGCATCTACACTTATAAATTAAACTTGCTTAAGTCGACTTAATTTACCCTGCGTCTACACTACAGTTTCCTTAAGTCGACTTAAGCAGCTTGCTAAAGTCGACTTAATGAAAATTAAGTCGACTTCATTAAACCTAGATTTAGTTCGACTTAAGGCTTAAGTCGACTCCCTAGAGTCGACTTAAGCCAGTGTAGCCGTGGGGTCGACTTAGGGCTACCCCAGGACTGTACCAATGCCCTCCCTGCTGGGGGGGGGACACAGGGGAGCCTGGCATGCCCCCCCACAGGGCAGGGCAGAGCCCTGCCCACCCAGCCCCTATGGCCTGCCAGGGTCCCTGTCCCCCTTTGCCCCATTGTACCTATGTACAATGGCGCAAAGGCTGAGCCCCCTGGCACTGGGCAAGGGGTGCCCTCCCTGCCCCCGTGAACCTGCCCTAGGTCCCCCTAGCCCCTAGAAGTCGACCTAGGCTTCCAGTGTGGATGCTCTAGGTCGACTTTGTAAGTTCCCCCCAAAGTCGACTTAAAATTTAAGTGTAGACTCACTAAGTCGACTTAAATTTCCAAGTGTAGACATAGCCAATGAGAGCAGCCCTGATGGCTGTTCTAATTGACAACATCTTAGCCAGCCTGCCTTAGGGTGCGTCAGAGCCCAGAAGATTGCCATTGGCATGTGTTACAAAGACCTCCTCTTTGAGCTCTCACTGGACGTGCCTCTTACATTAAGGCTTCTGGGGGGGAGAGGAGGGTGGTCATGGCTCAAGAGAGGGCTGATTATGTTGGCCCTAGACTGCTCCTGCACCAAGACTATTCTTATCTGGCTACTTGTCATGCTTTTATGGCCCTATTAGCTACCACTGCTCAGGGGCGGGTTACTGCATGGGCTTATGGGGCCCATGCCCAGGACCCCACACATCGCACCCTGCCAGCACTGGAGGAGAGAGGGTGCCACTCTGGCCCAGAGGCTGGGCTCCATGCTCCTATCCCTGGGCTGGCTGCTCTGCCCCTGGGGGTGGGGTGGGCTGGCGCCCCTGGTTGCTCCACCTTGGGGGTGGGGGGAAGGCTGGGGCCGGCTGGCATGCTGTACGGCCTCTGGCACAGCCTTTCAGGGCTCATGGCCCTGGAAGGCTACACTAGAAGTCACACCCCGTGCCAGTCGGCCCTGCGCCCCTGGCCAGAGTGGGGGTGGGGGAGGCCGAGACCCCTGAAGGCAGAGGGTGGTCACTGGTTGGGGGGATGGGACAGGGGCCCACTGGAGGGACAGGGTTAAGATCCGCTTCTGCCAGTGCTGGGGTATGGTGTGGGGAAGATACTCTCCCCAGAGTTTCAGTACACTCTCTTCCCCCCATTTTATAGCCGTCGGGGAGGTTTTCTCAACAAATATGATCGTCTGTTTATGACTAAACAACAAGCAATGGCTATTGGGACCATCATCCATTTCCCTTTCGGAGAAGGGGAGTCTGTAAGGAGTACGGGAACCTATACCTGGTTTTAACTTGAATTTCTTTTTTAATTCATCTCATCCATTTGGTGAACTCTTCTTTGATTTGTGCAAGTCTGTAGCTGAAAACTGTGCACCGAACTGGTCGAAATTGGGCCTGACCCTCCTTTGATTTTTGTAGGGGCTGGAAGGGCAAAGCTGCTCCTTCCACTTTGTAAACACTGTGTGAGAGGAGAGGGTTTAGAAAGGCCAGACGGGTGATGTTTACTGGGTCACTAAATGAACATATAAGGTGCACAAGCATTTGGAAGCACAAAGAAGCGGTCTCCTGTGAGCAGCCAATGCAGACTGGTGTTTCAGAAGCTGAGTAGCCTGTCTACTCTGACTAGAAGTGGTAGGAGAGAGGAAGAAGTTGCCCTGAATGGCAGGGTGCCGCAACGTCCTTAGGGCAGGCTTGTATCATACATGCCCACTGAAGCGTTACAGGGGCAAGAGGCAAGGAGCTGTAGGAAAGGAACCAATGACAATAGCAAACCCTGCTGCATATTAGAAAATATAATGTGGATGGTTCCCAGCATGCAATGCTCTATCTTGATAGAAGCAGCCAGCAGCTTTGATATTGATCCCAGACCTCCTCGCCGCACACCTTCGTGCTTTGCTGTGGGACAATAGTGCACGGAGTTGTCCCTGTGCACTGCCATTTGAAGCAAACTTCTGAAGCGGCCAGCAACTGATGAAGTAATTCCTCACGCCAAAAGCTTACAGTTTACCGCATTAATGGATTAACACAGAGGGTAGCTCTGATCTGTCCTCTTCTTACCCCAGTCAAGACCACTTGCAAGATAGGACAGGTGGTTTGTTATCACCTCCACATGTCCACACAGCTTTGCTGCGGCCTGTGATGCAGCTCTATTTAAGGGTCCAGGTTAAAAGCTAATTTTAGTAAAACTTATTTTTCTGACTTCCTCATGTGGCAAATGCTGTGGTTTTTTATCACAAGCAAGTTGCCCCCACTCCTCCTGCTGGGATGAGCAGCAACCAGTGTTTATATTTTAATTCTCAGTCCAACCACAAGCAATAAATCCTACTGTTCTTAGTGTCTGTCACCCCTGATCACACATGAATTGCAGCTGCATTTGGAAGGACTTGTAGGTCTGCCCCACATTGTGGCCCTGCTCCTCACCCTGACCATAGTCCTTGACCCCAGCCGTGGCCCTGAGCTGCAGCTATGGCACCACCTGTTCCAGCACAGCTCCACCCCTACATCTGGGTGTGGCCCCAGTCCTGGCTGTGGCCCCTGGCTCCCAACCATAGCTCCAGGGAGGACATGGACCAGATAAGCAGGGGAAGGGGGAAGAGAAGAGTACACAGTGTTGTTATTACCAGTCACGTGTGTCTGTTTGTGCACCTAAAGTTTACTCGAAATTGTTTGTGAACCATGCAGTTCTGCTACAGCCCCAAGGGAGCTTGTACGCTCCCCATCCCCACTGCCAGCTGGTATTAGCTTTTCAGTACATAGGGTGACGTCCTGGGCCCATTGACTTCGCCAGAATGAGGAGTTCAACCGCCGCGGTTGGAGCGAAACTTAGCCAATGCAGCAGGTCCTTACAATGGCCCTGCACTGGACAGCTGTCCTGTGAAGGATGCAAATAGACCTGGGGCCCGTCTGCTAATGAGACTGCGTAAAGGGCTCGTTGGTTAGGGGTGGTGCGGTACAAGGGAGAATCAAACCCTCAAGAGGCAGCTTGAGAGCCAGAGAAGCTGCCGTAAATCAGCACAGTTCCATTGAAGTGAAGGGCACTAACCTGACTTGCAGGTACTCAGGGTCTGGCTCTTTTCCCGTCCAATTGTCCTCCCTTGCATTACGAAGGAACGGAGCGGGCGTTAAGAGGTGGTCCGGCAGCTGCCTTCTCCCCACTTTTGGTATAGGGTCCCTGTGTGGTTGTGGAGATGGAAGGCTGTTGCCTGGCCTGGGGTTGCCAACTCTCGTGAGCAGAGGCGGCCTTTGGCTATTGCGGGCCGTAGGCGAAGGCCCATTCTGGGGTCCCCTATAGGCCCGTTGCTCCCTCTCTGGTCTCGGCTTCCCACCGCCACCCCTGGCCCCTCCCCTTCAGCCCCGTCTCCCTGCCACCCTGGCCCCAGCTCCCCTCCGCAGGCCCCTACCCCAGAGGCCAGCTCTTCCTGCTGCTGACTGAGACAAATGCAGCTTTTTGGGGTAGGCGAAGCAGGTGATGGGACCCCTTACTGCTTGGGGCCCTAGGCGTGCACCTGCTTCGCCTACCCCAAAAGCCGCCTCTGCTTGTGGGCCCCATGACCAGCACCATGTTGTCTTGCAGGGCAGGATGGCCTGGCTGGTGCTGGGAGGACAGGGCCTTCGGGAAAGAGGACACAGCACTCCTGCCCCGTCCCGGGCTGGCTGGTCTGTCCCTGCAGGCCTGCTGCCCAGACTGGATTTTGGTGGGTGGCAGGCGCCCTCACGCCGGCCCTTACCCTGGGGCTGCAGACCCTAAAGACCTTGCCTTAATCTGGCCCTGCTGGGGCAAAGAGCACATCAGCTGGCCCAGCAGCCCAGATGAAGGCTGGGGGAGGAGGCAGGACTGGGAATGGCGGGGAAGGTGTGATGGACGGGATTTGGAGGTCAGGGCAAAAAATGATCCATTGAACAGCTCGAGGCAGCAGCTGGTGGCAAAGACATGCATGGTGTTTTCATACTCTTTCAACACCTGGTCTTTTCACAGTTTCTGCTTGGCAAACGCCAGCTCTGTCTCAGGAAGGGCTGCACTGGCCTCGTCAGCAGCCCTCAGCTCTCCCAGTTGCAACGCACCACGGGCAGGCTGGGAGGTAGGACGGGGCAGCTATCTGGCTCCGGCTGTTAGACGCACCGGGCAGGGGCTCACTAGTAGAGACGTAGTTTTACCATTGCAGCCCCTCTCCCCCCGGCAGCTGTGTCAGCACAGCATGAGGAAGTGCTGCCCTTGTGTTTTGGAGCTGAGCCCCAGCTGTTGCTGCAGCCTGTTGTTGTTGACTCGGTCAGTGTGTGGTTGTTTGAAGCTGGAGCCGTTCTGGTTATTGCGCCTTCCTGTAAAAAACAAGCCGCCAGCAGAGTTCAGGAAACTCGTGACAAAGAGAGTGGGAAATGCGCCTTCTACTAACACAGAATGTGTCAGGAAGGAGGCTGGGGATGGTGTTCACAGCCCAAGTCAGACATGTCTATTGTAACTTAACTCACAGGCACCGATGGAGGCACATTGCTGTTAGCAAGCAACGAAGCCCCATGACAGACAGGGCATTGCCTAGAGATCAGCTTCCCGCTTGTACAGCACACAGCACTTCAGCCCTCAGGGTTGGCCCAATGCGGCATCCCATTAGTCAGAGGATGCGTCACCATTAATGCAAGGGGAGCAAAATTAAGTCAGTGCTGGGGGGGCTTTTGAAAAGCTCACCCGCTGGGCTGGCTTCAGCTCTATGTGGGTAAAAAGCTTTTTGCCATGAGTTGGAGCTGGGGGGAGGAGGGGTCTCACAGCGTTGCGTGGTCCACACTTTAAAAGAGGAATGGTTGGATGGCCACTCATTAGGTCGACGTAAGCCTCCTTAGGTTGACCTAACCCTTCTTTAGGTCGACCTAAGCCCAGTGTGGACACTTAAGTCTACTTTGTTAAGTCCACCTAAGGGCAGTTAGGTCGACTTAAAATGGACTTAGTCCACATCCATGGATGCCACTTTGTTAAGTCAACTGAATAAGGTTGACTTTAAGTCGACTTAACAAAGTCAACATAACTTTTCCTAGTGTAGACATAGCCAGGGTGTGTCTTTATTTACAAATGAAGTCCACAGAAGGAGGCTTAAGCCGACTTAAACTACTCCATGTCCACACTGGGCTTTCCTTAAGTTGACTTGAGCATTTCCTTAAGTCGACTTGAGCATTTCCTTAAGTCGACTTAAGGAAAAGTTAAATCGACTTAATAACACCTCGATTTAGGTCAACTTAATGCTTAAATTGACCTTATTAGGTTGACTTAAGCCAGTGTGGACAGGAATTAGCATCTAAATCCATTTTATTAAGTCGACTTAAGGCATTAAGTTGACTTTAAGGTCCACTTTAAGTCAACTTAAAGTGTAGACATAGCCTGAGAAAATAATTAATAGGAGTTAGCTATTGTTTAGAAGGCGGGGCTGGGGGACTGGGGAATGGGGGGGGGGGGGGGGAGGGGGCTGGGCAGCTTCAGGGGCCCTGCCAGATCTCTGGGAGCTTTTTGGAAGTGCTGCCATATCTTATTTTTCATCAAAGCAACTGCTACCATCCACCCTGCGGCTGACTGCATTCCCGTTTTAAAGGGTGAAGGAGAGGCACAGTAAAGAGTTGCTGTAGACTCCTAAGACATGATATAGTCATTGCACCACCGTCCGGGCAGGCTGCTTTCCTTTAGCAGACTCATTGGCCTGAATAATCCTCCCCCACTTTCCTGGCCCAAATCAAGGATCAGCAGCTTCCTTTTATTCCTTTGCTGGGAGGACTGCAGCATTTGGCTTCCTTCCCTGCGTTTCTACCTCTGTCACTTATACAGACTGTAATAAATGGGATGGCGTTTGCAGTGCCTGATTCATGCTCTTCTCCTGAACAACTTGATCTCATTTAATTTCCAAAGCTGTGACAACCTGGGTTGTACCACAGTGCTGGGGCCGTTCGTCTGAGGACTAAGCCGACACCAGCCTAGCAAGACTGCTGCTAGTAAGAGATTTGAAAATTACTGCCCTGAAGTGGAGAGTTACTGGCTTGCAAGGTGATACACAGACGGAGTCAGATAAACAGCTGTATGCTTTCTCATCACATGATGATGGAGGAGGAAGAAAGATCAGTTAACAGCTGTTGACCTACAGTAAAAGGGAAAAACAAAACAAAACAAAAAAAAAAAACCCACCCACCACCCTGCAAGAACAGTAAGTTGAATGCTTTCGGAAGGAAGGTAGGGTGATGTCTCCTCCCCCACCTCTGCAGATGAGCTAGACGATTTGGCTAACTCAGTGAGGGGGTTTCCTGTTTTAGTGCCAGTCAGTAGGTTTCAGAATTAATTCCCAATGTAACTCACTGGGTTACTTCATAACGCTCCTCATGTCATTGGTATTGTCTGTAAAGCAGTAACTTTTCCTAGCCAGGACACTGGGTGAGAGGACAGCCGCCTCTGTTGATTTTAAATTTTTTGAAAAGAGAGCTGCTGTAGGTAACATGCACCTGTTTTCCTCAGTACCCATCAGCACCACCTGTTTATTACTTTTTAAAAAAGGAAAGCTGCAGTTTGTTAGGAATCCAGTTAATTCATATAATGCACAGATGCCCTGGAGCTCAGAACTAAATCCAGCACCTGCGCTAGTTACTTAGGAGATAGCATTCCCCTTTGGAAGATGCAGCCAGAGGGCATTTCATGGCTTGCGGTGGACATAGATTTGGACCCACGAAGACTAGCAGGAAAATTCAAGCTTCTGGAGTACCAGGTATTCAGACCTCTGTAGAAGGTGAGGGGTTTTTGTGGGATAGTCTAAGCCGACTTCATTTGAGGGCTGGAGTGATGCTGTCCCCTGCAGGCAGATGTGTTCGCTGCAGCTCTCGGAGCAGAGCAAGCCTTCCTTACTTTTCTATAACCGTGCCTCATTGGCTGACTGCAGTGCACAGCAAGTACAGATCCAACAGCTCTTCCTTTTGCTCTACTGGAGCATGCAGTTTTAACCCTAGTTAAAATTGATTAATGGTCCACCCTCAATATGGTATTAAAAATGACAGCAATTGAAGAGCTCTCAGGTTATCTAATAGCATCTGCATGGAAGGAAGATCATCTCCAATGTGATTTATACCATCATGTGCCGGAAATGCCCCTCTGCCTTATATATTGGACAGACAGGACAGTCTCCGCGCCAAAGAATCAATGGACACAAATCTGACATCAGAAACTGCAACACTGCAAAACCTGTAGGGGAACACTTCAACCTCCCTGCTCACTCCCTTAACGACTTGTTAATAGCTGTGTTGAAACAGATGAATAACAAATCACAGCTTCAAAGAGAGTCTGCAGAACTCGAACTTATATGCAAATTTGACTCAGTTGCCTTGGGGTTAAACAGGGACTATGGATTTTTCTCGCATTACATCAAGTGAATTGACCTCCCCCCTCCTCTATGTGCTGTTCCCCAGTGTTTTGAATCCTAACACCTACTTTGATTTGCTGTTACAGCCTGACCTGATGCTATGTCATACACTCCCCTGCATTTAATTTCCTCCCACTCTGTAACTTTCCTATCTTCAAAGCGTCTGACGAAGTGGGATTTTCTCCCACGAAAGCTCATGCGATTAATAAATCTGTTAGTCTTTAAAAGTGCCACAAGACTCTTTTGTCTTTCTGCAATAGACTAACACGGCTACCCCTTTGGAATTTGTATATCATCTAGTACTGTCAAATTCCAAAGGGGTAGCCGTGTTAGTCTATTGTAGAAAGACAACAGAGTCCTGTGGCACTTTTAAAGACTAACAGATTTATTTATCGCATGAGCTTTCGTCTGTTAGTCTTTAAAAGTGCCACAGGACTCTGTTGTCTATCTAGTACTGTGTAAGACTTAATTTAATGCAAGCTCTTGCCACAAACCAGAATGCCTGTTGTTACTTAGGGAGATGGTGGAATCGCCACGCTGGGATGATGTAGGTGGGGTTGGTTCAGTTCTGAGTGGGGTGGGGGGTGGATTAAATGATTTCTTGAGGGTTCTTCCAACCTTAATTTTTTATGATTGAGGCATTAATGGCAGAACCTCCTTATATATGTCCCAAACACAAGGTGATTTTCAGACCTCACCCTAACTTCTTACCAAGAATGTTCTTAGACTTTCATTTGCATCAATAGGGCTGTTCTTCCAGCATTTCTCCTCAACTCTCGTTCAACCCTTGGAGGAGCAAGACATCACATGCTTAAAGTCTTGAGGGCACTTTCCTGCTACCTCCATAGAGCAAAGCCTCGGCACTTGTCGCTCAGATTCTTTGTAGTACTTATCCACAAAGCATTTTTGCCCCAGAAATTCTCACTGTGGCCTAGAGTGCATTAAGATCTCCTATGAACTAAATAAATTAGCTCCACTCATTCATGTTTGAGCAATTCTATTACAATCCATATGACCTTGCTGCCATACTGAGTTTATATTTTTGAAAGGTTTGATCCAGAGATTTCTGCCAGAAAGGGATTTTTTGCCCTTGCTAGGCTCTATATTTTGAGCTTCCAGACCTAATGGATCCCCTTTTGAATTTTCAGCATTGTGTTTCCTCATACCATCCCTCTATCAAGACAACATTTTTGGTGGGTGCTACCTCTTTAAAGCATTGTGAGAGCCATGGACAGAAAGTGCAATATAAGGAATAAAAACCTTATATCTAATACTATTAAGAGTTACTCAAAAGCAGGGTCGATGACGGCTATGCACATGGTCATGAAACCTGAAGGCTGGGGCAGCAGGTAAAGAGAACACCCAAAAATGTGCAGAGTTCTGGGTCTGTAACTTTACATATCTAACAAGGAGTCCTGTGGCACTTTTAAAGACTAACACGTTTATTTATCGCATGAGCTTTCATGGGAGAAAATCCCACTTCATCAGACGCTTTGAAGATGGGGAACTTACAGAATGGGAGGAAATGAAATGCAGGGGAATGTATGACACAGGATCAGGTCAGGCTGTAACAGAAAATCAAAATAGATGTTGAGATTCAAACACTGGGGAACAGCACATAGAGGAAAATGAGGTCAAATCACCTCCCATTCTGTAAGTTCACCATCTGTCTGGCGAACTGGGACTTTCTCCCACGAAAGCTCATGTGATAAATAAATTTGTTAGTCTTTGAAAGTGCCACAGGACTCCTTGGTTGGTTTGCTGACCTAGACTAACATGGCCACCCCTTTTTGGCACTTGTTTGTTTACATCTTTATTAACTCATTTTCTCTTCTGGAGAATTAAAGGAGAGACATGAAAAACTAGAGCTTTGAATAAAAGAATTCAAAGCTAGTAGTTCAAATTGGATACATTTGCTGAGTGAAACTTAAATAAATCACGATTCAGAAGTACATTCAGATACTAAAACCATCAGAAACCCACATGTAATATCCACGTTTTCAGTGTTGTGATGTGATAAATCCTGGGAGGGTTGATCTTATTTTACGGAGAATTAAAGAATAGTTCAGCCTGGCAGCTCTTTCTCTTATGTAGAAGTATTTAATAGCAACAAACTTGCAGTGTGGGAAACAAACACTAGCGAGCCTGGAAGAAAAGAGCCAAAAATAAAAGTGCTAAGCACATATACTGTCCCATGGTTTGAAAGAACCCACTCCTCTACTTGCCAATTGGAACTGGTATTTGTGGGAGGCAGTCCAGTGAACAAAGCATTCATTTCTGCAGACCGTGCATCATGGTTACCAGGGAAGGGGTGTCTTGTGCACCTCACGCTGGGTGAAACCACACGCACCAACCATTCAGACTGGAGCGTTCAGCTGCAGCCCGTTTACACAGTCATGTTAATCCAACAGCCCCAACTGTGTTGGGCACATGGAAAGCCGCTGATTAAAATGACTCAAAAACAGCATCTTCAAAATGTATTAGTAGTTAGTCGCCAAAGGAAACACAGCATTTAAGAGAATGGGTTAACACGGAGCCCTATACACATTTCTTAAGATTGACGGCTCTATCCAGAGCTCAGGTGGATCCAGTTTAATCCTCATTTCTGGTTGGGAGACATTGACTGTACTGCTCACAGCACTGTTTTTTTTTTGCATGCCTGACCACCGCCACCAGCTCAATTTGGTAGTACCCACTCCTTCCCAAAGCCAGTATTGTTAAAAGTTTATAATTCCATTTATTCCTAGGCTGTCAGGCTCTGAGCCTGCTAGGAGACACGCAGGTAGCTTCTGCCCAGTCAATAACCCAGGCATAAATATCTTAATGCCTTTGTAGCTGTTCATGACAGGCGTCTTATCTTTGCCATTGTTTAGTTTCCTATTTGCTTTGCCTTCCTCTATTGAACGCTGGCAGTCAGGCAGGTTAATAACAAATAGGTAGCCTGTGGGCAAAGGACTTTATAAAAAATAATATCAAAGTCCCTTTTTTCTTCACGCTGTACTTGTGTCCCCAAAGAAGGGTATTTTGTTCTCATGGTAGTAAAGAAAAGCTACTGGGCATGGACTGTTTGCAGCGTCAGAACTTCCTCAGTCTGCAGACCACTACAGCGCTTCGGATCATGGCACAAAGTTAGGAGCAGGGGTGTGGCAACCGTTTTTACAGTGCTGGTGGGTGCTGATGGAAACCTTTGAGTGAGCAGAAAATGGGGGGATATTTAATGGACTGTCTGCAGCTGTGAACACTTTGTAAGTAACGAATCACAAGGGCTATGTCTACACTACAAAAAGTTAGGTCGACTTTGTTAAGGCAACCTAAAGTCAACCTTATTAGGTCAACTTAAAGTGCTTCCCCTGAACGGGGACTTAGTAAGTCGACCTAACTGCCTTAGGTCGACCTAATAAAGTGGACTTATGTGTCCACACTGTGCTTAGGTCGACCTAACCGGCGGTTCTTATTAAGTCGACCTAAGTTTTCATGAAGTTGACTTAAGGAGTTTCTTAAGGTGACTTAATAAAAGCCTGGTGTGGACAGGGACTAAGTTAGGTTGATTTAAGCCTCCTTCCTGCTCCAAGCTTCCAAGGGAGAACCACCAGTTGTAAACTACTGAAGGTAGTCCAGTAGGTCCTACACATATCGCCACAGGCTCTAATTTAGCCAGGTTTCAATCTAAGCAAGGTGAAACTTAGACCAGGGACTCCCAAACATCATTTAAGGACTGACAGAAATTTGCGATGTCGGTAGGACAGAGTACCTACAAAGCAGCAGGCAGTGCTTTTTCTTCTACATAAAGTATTGAATTGATGCTGCAGGAGTATGTTAGGTACTACTCTGCTGAAGATGAACATTTGTTTAGATGTGGTGGAAATTCCCATCTTCCCGCACAACACAGGCCTTCTCCTCCTTCAAACCTCTTTTTCTGTGAATGAGCCTATAAAAGCAACAACAATCTAAGGCAGAAGCTGCTGGGTCTCCCGAGTGTTTTGCTCTGTTGATTGCAAGCTATGCAGGATAAGAACTGAAGCTGTACAGGGCCCCCACACACGTACACCCGTGGCACTTCCTGTTTTCTTGTACACCACTTACAGGTTGCTGTGAGGTTCAGCAACAGGCTAAATAACCACATTCGAATATTTAAGCAATTTAGCATTCTATAGTTCTTTTCATCCAATCCATTGGGTGGTTACACGGCAAAGCGGGCCACAGAACAAGAGCTGAAGCACACAACATTAGACGCTGTGCCATGCGGTGATCTAATGAGGTGAAGCCACATTAGAAAGCAGCTAGTGCTGGGCGTGCAGTTAAAAGACCTATTTTGACAGAAAGCCAAGTAGGCACCAGAGTGCGCTAGCCAACTCCAGCCTCCCCACCAGCTGAGCTGAAAGCAGTATATACCACCCCGCATAGCTCAGGAAGCTGCATATGTTATACTGATTTATGGATTAGCAAGAATAACAAACCGAGCATAAGATGACTCCATAAATCAAGGTTTAAACTGTGAAAATCCCAAACAAGCTGCAGCTTTACAAAGCCCGCTTGGGATCAAGACTAAGAACAGAGGCCTGCATATACACAGTAATATTTTCGGAGAAGCAGCCATGTTGGTCCATTTCAGCAAAACAAACAAGGAGTCCTGCGGCACTTTTAAAGACGAACAAGTTTATTTCTTGGACTTCACGCGAGAAATAAATTTGTTTGTCTTTAAAAGTGCCACGGGACTCCTTGTTTGTTTTACAATATTTATGCACCCACATTTGCACACAGACTGGGAAAAATATACAGATTACTTAGCGAAGCACAAAGTATCTGCATGTCTCTTTACCTGTAATATGGCTAGACAGGAGCATGTGTTATGTTTGACTGCAAAAAGGGATCAGATTTCTCTTCTTTCTTCCCAAAGGGGCATTATTACACACTTTGAAATCTGGGCAAAGGAAGTAATGCAGCAGATGAATGTATTTGGAACTCCATTTCTGTAATAAGCAAATTGACCTCCACAATCTTTTTATTCTCATTTGAGGATGATCAGAAACCTAGAAGTCAGTCATTTTCAATTGCAGATAAATTCACATTGGATACTACGTGTTCTTATAAAGGGGGCAGAAACTTGAGACCAGTTTTTGTATTTACAATTTTTGAAATCCAAATAAATACTCTCTCTCACCTCCCCATACAACTGAGGAAATTTAGCATTCATGAGGAGGATTACAAATTTGTCATGGAAAATTAGGAAAAAATCATGGGTCAGGGTAAAAACAAAATTGTGATATGGTCACAGCTACAAAACGTGATTTTTAACAATAAAACACTACAAAATGTAACATTACACTGCCTGGGGGGCCTCAGGTACCCCCTCCCCCCACAGCTAACAGCAACACACATGGGGGAATCTGCTGCCTGCTGACCCTGCAGTTTGATGCTGCCCCAGGCCCTAATGCTGGAAGAGATCCAGGGTAGCCAGCATACGTAGAAGTGGAAAGTTATGGGGAAAGTTTTGGGAGGTCAGAAAAGCCATGGGAAGTCATGAAGGCTATAAGAGGTCACTGGAAATCACGGTTTCCGTGGCTTCTGTGATCTGAGTCCTATTCATGAGAGATTAGGAAGACTGCTTTGAGCAAAGAGTAAGCAAGCAGGCTGTCTCTATTGTGAAGTTTGGTGTCAAGATGCCTCGCAATAAATAAACCAACCCTCCATGATTGCTCAGAGCTAGGCCTCTGCAGCTGAGAAGGCTTCCGGCTGTTTGACACCTTAGTGATAGGCACAAGAGCAGCATGAGAGCCAAACTCATTTCATTTTAGCCCAAGAGTTCTGCCTAGGCAACTTAAAGGTTAATATCCTGAACTACGGGTTATCACAACTTTTTTCATAGCTCAGTCTACATCAGACGTAGAGTGTGCAAGGCGTGAGAAAAATACATAATTAGCACTGGAAAAGTTTAATGAGTTTATTTTAAAAATATTGTTTGAATGACATAAGCTTGTGCATTAGTTACAAAATATATTAACCTCTTGATACTTAAGTGAAACCAGTCGAATGCGCATTGCGTTCAAACGCAGATCACAGTATCTTCAATAATCCTGACTAGACAAGTTGCTTTGCACAAAAGCATCAATGCACATTTGATGGGACCAAAAAGGTCTCCTAGTAAGGCAAACAAAAGCCACCCTTTTTGTTTACTACCAGATTTACATCACTCAGTAGGTAGGACCTCTGGCTACACAGCCAGCCCACTGAATGAGGTTTTTCATCTCACAAGTAGAAACACCTGCATATACATCACACTCTGACAACTTTTAAAGAATTACTCCCCCGCCCTGCAGGGGGACACAGATAAAAAGAGGAATCCCCTACGCAAGAGAACATACCAGAGAATTCTGAAAGCAGCAACCTTGCAAGTGCACCCAATAAGAATACATTGACTGACATAAACAAACATTTGATTGAAAAAAGAGAAGGGAATATTAACCCACCTTTCAAACACCATTGTAATAGCTGATATATATATAATATTATAAAGCACCAAGAGTTAGAGACAGAAATATATACAGAACCTAAATTCACCAGCTTCCCCTCCAAAAGCTTACATTTCAGAACCAAAACAAATTTGGAGTTGCAATGATTGGCCGTGATAGCTTTATTCCAGAAATTTTCATAAACCTGTGGCAGTTGCAATCCATAATTATACCGTTTTTGTTCAAACATTTCTCAAGATCATTCTTCAGCCATCATAGCACACTGATTTCTAAAAAATGGAAAATAGACTCCTAGGGGAAAAGGTGAAGCAGATACTCTATAAAGCTGTTTTTTTTTTAATAACAGAAATTGAACTCTCAACAATACCAACCTCAAAAAGAGTTTAAATAAAATGACATTAACTGAGATTGCACATATCTGGATGGCAACTCAATGATCCAGCATTTAAGTTCTACAGATTTCTTTCCACCAGCTGAAATTATATTCCCACATGTGATGTGACAGGCAATTCTGGAATTACACTTACAGCAAAGATCATTTGAAAAACAAAATGAAGTAGTTGAGTTAGTTCTGCATTATTAAGTGAAGGAGGTTGATAAAACAGAGTAAGTTTGGCTGATATTTAACATATCACCTCAGAAAGTCTCTCATGTAAGTTTTGTGGTTAATTGAGTTAGAATTCCACTATATCCACTTTAAAAATGATGGATACATCATCAGCTAAAACTATTAATGTGACACTGCAGAAAAAATATGTAACATGAATCAACTTTTCTATTTCCTATTAGGCTGTATGATTGTATAATATTATCCCAATTTAAATAAAATTCCATGTATACTAAAAAGCTGCCACAACGTTGAAGTTCATTTCACATTAAAAGTACACTAGGTTTGGATTTCTGAAAAGCAGATTGCTGTGCCTGGGAAAAGATGAGCTTTTGTAGAAACAACTCTTAAGTGTTCCGAAATAGCAATGGCCTTATAAACCTTGGCTTATGGAAGTGTAAAGTTGAAACTTCAAAGACCTGTACATAGGACTTAGAGGACAGGCAGATGGCTTTTTAAAACTGTGCACTACACAGCTGATGTGAGGAGGATAGAGGAAGTAAGAGGTACCTGAATAAGTTAGAAACTTAGCCCTCCTTTCTCCCTTTGCCCCCAGAAAGAGAATCAGATTTTATTTCCCATACAGTAAAAAGGAGATGGGAATGGAGAACTGATATATACCACAAAATATGGTGCAAGTAATAATGCAATGTCAAAAAAAAAAAAAAAAGATTCACACATGTATATAACCTAGGCAGTGTTAAGCACAAAGCCTTGTCTCAATATGGTTCCAGCTAAACTGCCTGGGGATATTTTTGTCAAGAACAGATTTTGGCCAATTCACTCTGTCCAGCTTTTTTGCGTAAGAAAAGGAGTTAGCTGGAAGTACACAGCTCTTAACACACAAAACCCCCTACTGTAAACAAATGCTTAAGCAGCGTACCCCATACACGCAGAAACACAATTCAGACGAGTTTGCTGCTCATATTTGTCAGTATTTTCCATAGAGAAGGTGGTCTAGATTTGCAAAAATATAGCCATGTGGCCCCCAAAACATTATTCCCTGAAAAGCTCGGCTGGGCCATATATGGCCTGTGGGCAGTAGTTTGCCATACACTCTATGCAGATTACCGATTTTAGTGGGCTGAGATGCCATGAAATTAGTGATCTTCCAGGGTTTAGTACATTTCTGATCCTATGCACTTAGGCTAAAATACCTGTTTCGACATTGTGCTCTGACAATAAAATTTGTAATAGACTGGGTCTTTGTATGTTAACTGTCCTCCCTCCCTGTTATTGGCTCTTGGTGGGGTGCTTAGATGAGAACCGATACTGGGGCTACCCCTTAGCACTATGTACTCAACTAGAGGTCAGGCAAACACCATTTGCCAGCTTTCCCAACTCAGAAAAATACTCCATACATTTATGCCTGGCCTAGCTCGGTATTTTCTGTGTCAGACTCTGCATGTTTACTGTTAATAGCATGACAAATACGCCTTTTTTGGGCTGTAAAAGTAATTTGTGTGTTTATATACAAACCTGCCAATGTTAGAGAGTTGAAATTTTTTTTTTATAAATTAAAATCCATTATGCTTTTATTAGCACAGTGAATTTGGACTAGGCAGTGTCTAATGTACAAGACTGCAACATTAATATGGGATACAGACAATCAGTCTAGAAAGGCAAGAAACAGGCACACTCCTGGGAATCTCCAAGGTTTGTTTTGTGAAGTGAATTAGTGTTTGTGAAAGGTGCCAGTGTAGAAAACAGATTGTGGTGGTTTGTCGTAAGAACAGACAGCAGTGCAAGTTCACCAAAGCTAAGCAGGCTTTTCTAGGTGGGGAGTGTGATTAAACTACAACGCCCTGGAGCTCTCCAGTTCAGCAATCTACTGAAAAATCCTTCCATCACATTTCACACAGACCACCAGAATGCCACTTGACAGGAACGAATTTAGATCTCTGCTTCAAGTTTGGCACAGGTCAGGAATGACAAAACGTAAGGGGTTCTATGTCGCAAGCCACCTAACATATTTCTCCTTCCTCTTTGTTGAGCACATCTCACACTCACCTGATCTATCACCACAAAAAATATCCACATCAGTAGAAAACGCTAATCCATCCAGCACCACCTTAGTTACAGTGGAAGAGTGTCAGCCATGTTTTTCCACCACTGCCAACAAGGTGAACAAAAACAGTCTGGGAAGGAGGCAGAGAATAAATAAGTTCCAGCCATAGTTTCTATCAGTATTTCCTCAGCGAACTCAGCACATTCCGCAGAAATGTTTGCTTGGCCTTCTTTGGGGAAGTATTGGATGGATTTTGCAGAATGCGTTTCAGAACTCCAAAATCAATTCGACACTGTTTTGTAGGTTCCTGATTGAAAGCATCTTGCCCATAATTCTCTAGAATGGAAAAGTGAGACCGACAGACGTCTATGGACGGTGGACCAAGTCCTAACCTTTCTTCCCATTCCAAAAGAGCATGATAAATTCAAAGTGCTGCAGAAATTCCTTTCTCCGCACTCCCTGACTAAACTATAAAGGCACTAATAAATAACCCGTACTTTTGTTTCCTTCTTCTTTTCTTAGAAACTGCCTATTCTCCAAGGTGAATTTCTCTTGAATCTGTAACATGAAAAGCACCTTCCCCTACAGCAGGGGTGAGCAAACCTTTTGGCTTGAGGGCCACATCTGTGTACAGAAATTGTATGGTGGGCCATACTGAGGGTGCTCTGATGTGCCCAATGTGTCCTGCAGCCTGCAGTTTGTCCACCCCTGCACTACAGCACATATGCTGCATCCCTTTGGGCAGGGTAGTCACACTGGAACGCTGCAGCAATGCTGTGGATCCACCCTTCTAGATAGCTGGGGAGACATTCACTCTGAACCACCTCCCTGTGAGCAACCCCCTGTTCTGTGTTTACCCTGTCTGACAGCAACTGGTCCTGGGAAGTGCAAATGGGACTTGGTGCCTGTCCCAGCATTGGTGCCACCAGCAGCCTTCTGGGGGCTTCATGCCTATTTTAGTCAAAGCCGACGCTTGGCAGTGATGGTGGCTACAGCTCAGAGGGACAAGAGGCTGCTGTGTCCAGACAGGAGTTCTGAACAGTGGCAGAGTTGTGGACTCTGGTGCTTCGAGTCTCTAGAAACTTTTATTAAGGGAAGGTCAGAAGGAGAGATACAGAGAAAGGGACAAACCAGCTGAGACTGACGGACATATTAGCAGAGAGCAGGACAAGCAGGTGGGGGGGACGCGTGGGCAGGTCATTCAGGAGGACAGAGCACTGGGACAGATGTACAGGCACTGACGGGACAGAGAGGCATATAGACAGTGGTCAGTAGGGGGAAGGAAGGGCGAGAGGGGTCGGGGGGAGATGGTCTCACCACACCAGCTGAAATTGGAGCTAGAAGGTAGAGGTGCCATTCCCTAGGGCAAATGGAAGAAACTCCCCAGGGAGATGTGACCTGGAGAAGCTGAGCTTAGTTGCACCTCTTCAATCCTGTGCCCTGGCCTCTAGTCCCTCTGTGCTAGACCCTGCAAGCCTGAGCCACAGGTAACCCACACGCTTTATCCTACTACCACCTCCCCTTTGTTCCAACTCCTCCCCCAGCCTCCTTCCCTGCTCTCTGCTCCTTTTAGTGACTTTCTAGTATCTTCAGATTTAGGAGCTTCAAAACTCCACTTGTCATAGACTTCTAGAAGTGGAATTTGACCCAACCACTCCAATGGTAGGAAGAGAACTGCTTCAATACATTTCTATTGAAGAATTTCACCTTTGATAACACAGTGATACTTCCTCAGTTAGCTTAATACTTTAACAGAGAACAATACGAAATATTTAATACATGATCCACAGAGGAAGAAGCTTGTGTACTCAAAGGCAGCAAATTCTATTCTGTTAAATCTGCTGTATTAGCCTGTAGAATGGTATTGTTCAACCTGTGCTCTTATCACAAAGCTTTACCCCTCTAAAAATGTCTTTGTTCAGGTGTCTGTCCTTCCAATCTGTTGTGGATGAAGCACAACAGTGGGGGGGGGGGGGTCCCATAGTTAAGACACAATGGACTACACAGCCCCATCAGTACTGCGAGGTTGGAAGCCCTCTCTCCGTACACTGTTCAAGTCTAAACGTGTTACAACTTCACAGCGCACAAGGAGAGCATCATCTTTTATATAGGTTCTTTGCTTCAAAGCTTGCAGGTGCATGAAAGTCACGTAACCAAAACCTTTTGGGTTGCGTTGGATTGTTGGTCTATGAAAGGCTAGAAGCTCAGGTTTGGTTTCCATGACTTCTTCATGATTCTGCTTTGCAACTCCTTCTGACTGATCCAAAATAGAAAGTCGGATGGTGCCCTGGAACGGCCAAGGCAAATGACTGTCATATTCTCCTTGCATAGTATGGACAAAGAGGGATATAAAGTTAGCACAGCGCTGAGAATTTGGTAACTGGATATGCAGGCGCAAACACAGTTTGTAGCCTGGTTTCCCAGTGTAGAACCCAGGGCTGTGGATCACAACAGGTCTCTCTTCTTCTTGGGCTCTCAGATATACACTGAAGTTCTCAATCTTCCAGATGTAAATGCCATTACACTGTTGTGCTTCCATTTCGGTAATTTTTTCCTCTAGATTTTGGATAGTGCGTTTGAGGTCTCCCATGTGAGTGCTCTGAGTCTCCATTTTAGCAATAAGCTCTCTGATTTGGTGATCTTGTCTTACCAGGCGACCTTCCAACTGCTGAATGGTCTCCTTGAAGTTTTCTACTTCAGGGTTGCAGTCATATGTGGCAGGTGAGGCCTGGGAGAAGAGGGATGGGTCAAAGCGTAAGCCACTGAGGAAGGATGTGGGAGTTGTGGCAGTAACACTAATACTCCGGAGAGTCTGAGCCATCATTCTCATATGAACCTGAGTGAATTCTTGCATATGACGTGCCAACTCATTTCTCTGCATCTAGAATTTAAAGAGACCATCGTAAACACGTGAGCAGCAAAAACATGTCCTGCAATTAAGCCACAAAATATCAAACTTCAAAGATAAACTGCAGTGCATAATAGAAATGGCTTTAGCTAACACACATGAGCTGGAACAAGAACTAAGACAAATGTTGTGACAAAGTCAAGCAGTGCTTTACCAACTAAGAGGACTTTATTTGGAACTAGCCTTAAGATCAGAAAACTCAGAAAAACAACCAGTTCATTTGTCTGTATGGACAAACAGCATTTAGGTCAAAATGATTTGTTAACATCGTGATGAAAAAGGTAATAGAATTCTTCCATTACCTTGCATAAATTTACCTTGCCGCTACCCTGTAAGCGATCAGCAGTGCATTCTCTATATTGATCTGCCTTAGTGGCACCCGAGCTCTGAATATGACAATGTATTGAAGAAACGGAAGGGGAGCAGAAGACGAAACACACTGTTAAAAGGAGATACTAGAAAACTTGGAACTTCTCACATTAGCAGTTTCACCAAAAACCATGAGTTTGAGGATCATGCAGATTTCAAGTATTTGCCACTTCCTTTCCCCTAACTGTTAAGAGTTATGTACTTGGCACTGTTTAAAAAATTTCATAAGGCAATGTTACGTAAGACAACTGGTATTTAGCTTAAAGTAGGTTCTGAAATGAACAGCTGTAAGAACAACAAAATAAAATCACTCCAGAAAAATTTTTAGATTTAGGGTGGATTTTGCTAAAGCATTCGGGCATTGATTGGATCAAGCTCTCATTGTCATCAACAGGAGCTGAGTCAGGCCAATGTTGACAACTTCTGAAAATGGCACTATAAAAATCAAGCTCAGGAAGTTTATGACAGACTAGATGAGAGGCACTGAGGTTCCCACTGGTGTTATGCGTAAAACAAAGATTTACCTTTTCAGGACATCCAAAGGCACTGTAAGTACATGGTACAGGGGCTGTAGGACAGTCATTATCATAGTGATTAGGCATCTAAAACCAAAATGAGAGTTCCGGTTAATTTTTCTTTAAGATTAATAGCTTACATTTCTTCTTCAGGTCAAAGTGGTCTTGTTTCCAAAAAGAAATTATGGCATTTGATCACAGAACAAGAAAGAAATAGCTAGTGTGTGTGTTGAGTGCACAACAATGTTCTAACAAAATCAGGATCCAGCCTACAGATGTGGCTATTCTTAAATACAACAGATTTCAACACTGTCCTGCTACCATGTGCAATCACACACCACAAATCTGCACTTGACTATATTAAGTGTTAAAGGCCATTTAGTAAATTATTGCAAGGTAATGCAGTGACATTAGTGCAGGATACCCCAGTGTAACACTCCTTGAGAAGTATTACTTGCCATAAACTTGAGAGTCCAGAAAAAGGGACAAGTTATACTGAACT
Organism: Pelusios castaneus; assembly: GCA_007922175.1. Lineage (NCBI taxonomy): Eukaryota > Metazoa > Chordata > Testudines > Pelomedusidae > Pelusios > Pelusios castaneus. The sequence continues at coordinate 15,931,885 of ML685785.1, read as the reverse complement.
AGAGGATGACAGTCACCTCAGTGCACATTTTTATATACAATATGTGCATAGGTGACTTTCGGACTGATCAGACCCTTGAACAAACTGGCCTTCCAGGATCAGGCGCAAGTTCAAGCAACTGCTTGAAGTCCCATCTGACTGCACACAAGATCACCATCACAGCCAGGCACTTTGTGATGTACTCCATGGTTCCCATCAGGAAGATTTATGTACAGCATATTTTGCTGCCAAAAATCCATGTGTTTAAAGTTCACTTTAACTGCAACTGCAGACTGAAACAGCATTTAGAGGACAGTTTCACATGTGAGGGATCACACGCTTATACAGTTTACAATAAAATCTTAAATTGTTTGCAGCTAGACGGGTTAAATGCTTTCCAACCCAACAGACAGAGGGACATATGGCAAAAGGTAGGCTCTTACCTGTTCTCTGATGAGCACTGTATTGCAATATTCACAAAACACATTTGCAAGTGGACAGTTCTGGTCATGAAGCTTCATTTTTTGAAAGAAAGAAAATGAGAACTATTAGTAACAATTAAATGAAAAGGGAGCATTAATTAGATTGTGTTTGAGATCGGTAGTTTCTCAACCTTTTGCGGGTTGTGACACGCTTGGTAGTGTGTGTGACCCTATAGGATACAATAGCTCACCCTCCCCTCCCCGGCTGAAATCCAGTCCCTGCCCCGGCTCTCCGTGACACACTTACCATTCTATGGTGAGACAGGAATGTGTTTTGACACAGTGTCTATGAACTGCTGATCTAGATGTCTATGTGTAATGATTGATCATTTATTTTTTAGGTCTTAAGATTTGTATTTAACTGGAAAATAGGAAGTGACACCCTTAAATTTACTGATTCTTGAATACTTGAGTCTCTTCACTTGCTGGAATTTTATTTTGGTCTCATCAGAAATTCATAGTAGTAAGAAGTCTATTTCACCAAATTCTGATTCTAGTTGCCCCAGACATTTGTGATGTTCGGGTTTAACTGTATTAAAGATGTAATATTTCAGAGAATTTTCTTGTGCCATTTATATAATGGCTATATTAAGATATTATATTAATATTTGACAAAAAGGGCCAGAAACAAGATGTGCATTTATGTGAGAATTCAATGACAGATCCTGAAGTAATTTTCAGATAAGCCTAATATGCCCCAGAGATGGGCATAATCTATGCAAGAGGAAATAAAAGTTCACAGCAGTGAAACCAGATGCTCAAGATCACCCAGGAGTCAGAATTAGAACTCAGAATAGAATCCAGAAGTTTTGTGCCTACTCTCTTGTTCTAATGAGAGATTTAGGCATAGCTCTCCCTCGCCACCCATCCTTTTTTCCAGCAGGTAAATGTTTGTGTGCAGAACAAGAAAGCCTGCCACACATCGATATGTTTGTCCTATCCTGTTATTCTGGGTTCCCTCCTTTTTAAGGTCATGGTAGGATGCTAATGCCATTTTTCTTTGTAAAGCCAAAATCAGATGTTCCTTCTTATGCAAACCTTTTTACCTGTTCATGCATAACAGGGTCTCCAAAAAAGGTTAAACCAAGCATGACGCTATCTGGGGAAAAAAGGAAGGGCTAGTTTTCACCTGCCCAAGAGAACAATCTGCAGGTCACAACCTCCTAATGTCCAGCACAGCAGCACAAAAATCTGTTTCTGGATCAATTTACTAAATTGATGAACAACCGTCATTGATATTGTATTAAAATTGAGGACAAATATTAGTAGGGTTGAAAAATACTGTAACATTTTTCAGCACATGCCTCTTTGTCTTCGTAAGGCATACATGTGGCACAGTTTGGACAGCAGACTTGCCGCCGTGGGCATTCCAGTGTCATGTGGTCTTGCAGTTGGTTCTTCTGGAAGGAGCCCTGGCATTGTGGGCATTCCACGCAGGAGAAGTCACAGTGCAACTGATGCTCCTGCATAAGGGCAACAAGAGGACGTGGTATTAGAAACAAACAAAAAAAAAGGGCTCAAGGTACCAGCTACTCATCCATCTATCTCCATAATGGAGCAAAACGGCTCCAGGAAGACTACAGCAGGCTCCTTTATTTAATAGTCTTTCGTTTCCCAACCCTGAAAAAAGGATTTGCCTGCATGAACCCGTAAACCCAGAATCTCAATAACTGTAATTCTCATCCATATGGGAGGACTCCATAGCAGAATTAGGGTTTGAACAGGACTATACATTCAAACGTCTGTACAAACATTAACACTGAAGATTCATCATATGGTTACTTTCTGCAGCTTAATCCACTGTTTAATTGGACACAACTTCCAGAACTATTTAAAAATCATTTATATTTTTATCAGATTGCTTTGAGGAGGTATTAAGTGGTATTTTGGACACAGGATATAGAAAGCGGTGTCTTACGGTTAGTTAAAATTATGAATAACCAATAAAGAAAGTCCAAAGCGAGACTAACATGAAGAAATTAATACCACTTATTAACATTAAAGGCACTCTCTTTTGTTGTATACAAGCTGTAATATACAGTCTGGGGGGGAGGGGGGAAGAGGGAGGGAGGGTGTGTGTGTCAAGTAATGAAGATCAGCCAATTATTTCTTTTAGTTAGAGAAACTGAACCAGCTTTGATTAAACTAACAGTGGATTTGACACCACAGCTACCAATAAGATGAAAACTGCCTATCAAGTCATTTGAGATTTTTCAATTTGGAAATGAGAAATGATTTTTCTTTTTTCAAATGATTCCCACCTCTAGATGTCTCAGCTCCATCTTCAGAACGCAGCCCTTGTTGGGACATCTCACCTTCAATGAGAGGATTTCACGTTTGGCAAAGTTGTCAGGGAAGAGTTGGTTTTCAAGTAGAATTTCATTGTCTACTGGACATTTGTGACCTGCATCTCTACCAGGAAAAGAAAAGATGAGGTGATATGTTTGCACAAGAGGCAAAAATATCTAGCAAATTTCAGACTTCTCCTACCCTTGTTTTAAAATCTTCTCTTTCACTAAGGAAAAGATAGTAATATTGTCATAATAAAGTGTTAAAGCAATCACTGGAAATAATGGCAGTTATATACCAACTAGCATGAATCATACAGTGTTCAGATAACTGATGTGACCAGAATATGACATGTACTACGCAGGTTTAAAAATAATTCCATTTGTAAATTTAGGGAACCATTTCAAGAACAATTCCTGTTGAAGTCAATGGGTGTTCCTTGCAAAAACGGGATTTGGAATCAGACATTTAAAGAGTTCTGCACCTTTTGTCCCTTCTCCTTTCACTCTTTCTTTAAGTGAAAACATACCATTGTTACAAGAAACACTGATTACCACAATTAGAAGTTGAGAAGCAAATAGTTTTATTTTTTCCAGATTATTTTAATTTAAAAGCACTTTTGTCTAGTCAGTCTCTATTACCTCTGCATAATCAGACAGACTCCTTCATTTAGTGTTTTTCACACACAGCAACAGAAATGAGAAAAGCCACTGCAAGAAGTCTTAAAAATGTAATGACAAGGGATTTTGGGCAGGTATAGCTGCAGCAATTTTAAGGAACAATTGAATTGTCTAGATTTCAATTGGTGCCTCTTAAAATGTTTAATGTACCATTCTGAATGGTGTGCACCTTATACACACATCTGTACACAGGACACATTTTAAAGAAGAGCCATTATGTAATACAATTCACCCACATTGTCTCCCAATCCCCAATTTTTGTCTGGAACAGCAGAGATTACCCAGGACGTGTTGAAAAATATGGATTAACAATACTCGGAGTGGGTTGGGAATCAGAGGGCAATAGTGGTTCAAAGATCATTGAATTTGGAGAGGTAGATGAGTAGAGTGGGGATAATGCTGTTTGTTTGGTAAGGAAATAATTGGCCAGCACTACTTTGTTAGGTTACCGCTAGAGCAGGGGTCAGCAACCCCTGGCACGCGGGCCGAGCCTGAGTGGCAAGCGGTGCCGCTCAGGCTCCCCCGCTGGCCCCGCAAACTGCGTGGCTAGCAGCTGCAGCCTGTGGCTGAGGGCCCCTGCTGGCCCCGCCCCCTGCTGGATGGCAGGAGGAGAGTGGAGGGGAGAGGAGCGGGTCGCGTCACCCTGCCCGCCCGGAGCTGCGCCGTTGCTGGCTGGCAAGGGGGTGGGTCAGCCCGGCCTGGCCGGAGCTGCCGCTGCCGGCAGGCAGCCTCTGGTTCTTGGCCCCGGCTTCCACCAGCAGTGGCGGCTCCTGGTGGGCCGAGCCGACCTGCCCTGCTGCCGGCCATGGCCAGGGCCAGCTCTGCCACAGCGGCGCAGCTCTCGGCCGGCCGGGGGGGTGACGTGTCCTGCTCTGCTCCTGCTGTCCAGCAGGGGCCCTCAGCCGCGGGTCGTCCCTGTGGACAGGAGCCAGCCCCAGGGCCGGACACTGGAGGCTGCCTCCTGGGGGATGCCAGCCAAGGTCCTGGCCGGCAGGGCACTGGAAGCCTGGCCCCGCCCCTTTTGGCCCTGCCCCCGACACCTGCTAAAGGTGCGGTGGGCAGGGCTGGCACAGGGGCCGGCAAAGGTTACTGACTCCTGCGCTAGAGGAAAAGCAGTTAAGTTTAGATTTTAGAAAGAGACAATCAACTTCCTCTTTCTGGTTTTGCTTTCAGGAGATGGCTTGCCACAAGTAAAAGTCTCATTCCTAAAAAAATGGAAAACACAAAACAGTAGTGTGCAGTTTCAGGTCTTATCCTTCCCAGTCCAAGCACTGCTCCGTGTCACAATATACAAACCTTTTTTCTACATACAGCCTGCTACCAAAAGCTGGTTATTGCAGGTATAATGTGATATAATGCATTACAAACTTCTTGCTTATAATTAAGCTTATAGGTAGTAGATGGACTATATTAAAAAAAACCAGTAATTTTTCACAGCAAGGGGAACAGGAATTGTCTTGAATCTAAAATGGGAGATAACTCACACAATTTAACAGTGATAAGGATTGGTTAATCAGTGATTGTAAAGTACTATGTAAATGCCAATTATTTACAACTATTTTAAATAATTTGTTTGATGCATTTAAGTGTCTGTGAATGTGACATCAAAACAGAGCTAGGCTAAGTGTGAGAAGCTGCTATATACATGCTACTCCCACACAGTTCAATGTATGCACCTCAAGTACCAGTTTGCATTGTTTGTTATTCCAGACTGGGGGCTTTCCTAAACAATGACTGAGAATCATGATATGTTGTGCTACAGCGGGTAGTGCTTGTGGCACAGACAAGAAAATACTAGCAAGTACATTGAGAATATTATATTCCCTGGCAATCTGGAGATGAAAAACCTAGCCACAGCACCACCTAGTCTCTAATAATTGCTCCACGAACCTTTGGGAGTCTGAGCAGCTTACCTGAGAAGAGTAAAGGCAACTCTTTAGGCTATGTACAAACTACAGACTTGTCTCGCAAGCGGGACAAGCAAAGTGTTATAATTGTAACGCTTTCCCCTGTCCACACATTAATCCTTCTAACACAAAGGAGCGTTCACACACTACTTTGCACTTTCATTAGAAGGAGCAGTGCATGATGGGCACCTATCCCACCATGCACTGCCCAGCCAGCCTTTTGGCTGGCAGTGGGGCTCTCCAGCCACCGAGATCACTGGCTTCTCGGCGACAGGGGAGCCCCAGCAGTGGGGACCCCAGCGGAAGCAGGGCTCTGGCTGCCAGGAGTGCCGGCGATGTGAGCCCTGCTGCTACAGGGAGTCCCTCAAGCCGCTCGGTTTCTGGTGTCCCGGCCTCCATTGGCACTCTGGGACATTTCTGGAGGTTGTCTAACCTGCAATGAGTGTACACACACACACACACTACTGCAGGACAGATGATCTGTGGTAAGCATTATCACGATTGTCTGGGTGGTTTACCTGTTGTGCGGCAAGAGGGCTGTTGCTGCACAACAGGCAAAATTGTAGTGTGTACGCTCACTGCCTTATCGTGCGGTAAAGATCCTTACCATGCGATAAGGCTGTTGTGTGTAGAAGGCCTTAGAATGCAAAAGAGACAGGTAACATAAAGGAGGAAGACAGAGTGAACCAGCTTCTTTAGACTATGCCATAGCTACTAGAGCAAGCCCAGAGAGATACTTTATGGCAAAAGTTAATTAGAGAAACCTGTAACAACAGATAAAGGTGACCTTCACCCCCATCCTCAGCCTGGTATTTAAGAGAGTAACCTGTTTAAGGTGGGTTTTTTGTTTTTTTTTTTAATTAAGGCCCTAGCCACATTCTGGTTAGGTCACAGACATCCATGACAATAGGTTCTCAACACCGCCGGCAGCAATGCTTCCCACCTATAGCAGTAATTGAAATGTTAGGATTTTCGGAGACCTTACTGAGCTAAAACTACTTTAAACTCCTCCATTAGTTTTAGATTAACTACTAAAGAGGCTTCAGGACTATTGTTACTATGGCTTGAGATTGGTTAATATGGGTAGATGCACTTTACATTGAGACTTATCTTTCCAAGGTGGACATACTGTCCCTTGAAGTACAATCCCCTAGTAAGGACATGCAAGAACAATCTTATGTTCCAGATGTTTTGCTCTTGGCTATGTGAACAACGATGCTGCACCAGAACAGCTGTTGGCTTTGAAGCCTCGGTTTGCTGAATCCCCCAGGTTGTTTTGCCCTATAAATAAAAACTATATGACATGAACTTTGGCTTCTACAGCTAGTCAAATATTTGCAAGTCGTTTGACTATTTTTCCTTTCAACTGTTGAATGCATTATTTGCAAGTGTCTTTTTTTCCTACTGTGCTGCTCTACAGATGGTTGGAAATTATTAGTCAAGTTATTTGCTACTTTTTTCTGGCAGTTTTTCAACCAGCAGCTGTTTCAGAAATGGCCTCTTTTCCTGTGCAATAACACAGCACATGCAATCAGCCAAAGTGCTTCTGCTTATGGTCCCCAAACAAAAATGGGGGGAGTAGGGGAAATGTGTTTTTAGTGAGAGGTATTTGACTGTGGAACTCAAGCCACCCATTTCTGTTGGTCCATCAAATGTATCATATATCAAATGTCAGAAAACTCCCCATTCCTTACATAAAATTTGTCCTGATGAGATTATAGGGAACAGAAAACTAGAGTCAGATTTTATTTTTTAAGTAAATATTGTATTAGTACTTAGAAATTGGTTTTGGTTAACAAATTTTAGAAGTAAAAAAAATAAAAGCCACTACCTCTAGTGTGGAAATACACTAATAATCACCTAAAGAAGCCAGTTTCCTTGCGACTGTAGGTCAAATAACCCATCCCTTTCTCGTACCTGAAGGTATTTTCTAAAAGCTTTATTTACAAAAAAAAGCCAACATTTCTTGAAAAGCAATGTAATTTACTGCGATCCAACCCACATATATTTGTAAACCTTTGTGATCAGGGCCAGATCGACACAGGAGTTTTCGGGGCTGCAGCCCCTAAGGCCCTGCACTGATCCAGCCCCCACCACCTCCTCTAGCTAGCACAGCAGTGACAGGGACTGGGGGGTGGAGGTTGACCATGGGGCCAGAGATCGCACTCCACAGTGCTGCCACCCTGCCCCTGGCGGCTGTTCTGCCCCTGGGGGCAGGGTGGGCCGGCACATATCATGGGACAGATCAGTCAGCCTGGGGGCAGTGCAGGAATGCTGCAAACTGCGGCCTATGGCCTTTAGCCCCACCCAGCACTGGCCTGCCCCCATGCCACCGTGCTGGGGGACTAGGATCCCAGATGGGGGGGAAGGCCATGGTGGCAGGGCACTAGGAACCCAAGTGGGGGGGATGGGATACCCATGAAAGAGGGCAGTCTGGGGCCCCTTAATCTGGCCCTGTATGTGATGTAATCTAACATTAATTTTCAAAAAATGTTTTTAGTCCTGGATGTAGAGATCATTTTCTAAATGTGGACTAAATGTAACCACTGCAGTAACACCTGCCCCAGCTGACAGAAAGCTTAAAACGTCATGCTGAGGTCTGAATTCCTCTGCCCCTTCCTAACTGGATTTGGAGAATTAATTCTAAAGCCCAAAGGTGACAACATTCTGTCAGAGACATGGAAAAAGAAGAAAACAGAGATGGGGAAGGACAAGAAACAAAAGACAGAAGTAAAGATGGCTTAAAGGGGAACAGATTTTCCCACTGTGTGATGACCGTGACAATCAGATATTGAACAAATAATTACATGTTTCATTACTACATAAAAGTCGGTTCTCCTTGGATCTCATTAGTAAGCACTGTGCTGGGGGAATTATGCACCCTGAATTAATGCCCTGACTGATGGGACGTAATTACAGTAGATCCTCAGAGTTACAAACACCTTGAGAATGGATGACAGAGTCCTGTGGCACTTTTAAAGACTAACAGATTTATTTATCGCATGAGCTTTCGTGGGAGAAAATAAATCTGTTAGTCTTTAAAAGTGTCACAGGACTCTGTTGTCTTTCTACAATAGACTAACAGGGCTACCTCTTTGGAATTTGAGAATGGATGTTATTCGTAATTCTGAAATGTTCATAACTGATCAAAATGTTTGCTCTTTCAAAAGTTTATAACGACTTAATACAGCTTTGAAACATTAGTGTGCAGAAGATAAATGCTGCTTTCCCTTTACTTTTTAGTAGTTTACGTTTAACGCCAGTACGGTGCTTTATTTGCTTTTTCTTTATTTTTTGTCTGCTATGCCCTAATTGTGTACTTCCCGTTCCAAATGAGGTGTGTTCATAACTCTGGTGTTCATAACCCTGAGGCTCCACTGTAAGCATAGAATTCAGCCCTAACCTCCAAATGTTTGATACTTGTGCTGCAAGTCCTGTACTCTCACTTCCAGCCACTCAAACCATGCTGCACAGACAGACTTCAGCAGCAGTGAAGCAGACAGGGAATTATCGATAAAATTTGAAATATCATGGGGTTGATCTGTAGTCTCCTGCATCTAAAACACATGGAACTCCTTCCAAAATGACAAGTTCCATAGTCTGACGAAGTGGGATTTTCCCCCACGAAAGCTCAAGCGATATATACATTTGTTAGTCTTTAAAAGTGCCACCAGACTCCTTGTTTGTTTTACATGGAACCTCTGTCACTGAGCTAACGAGACAGAAGGAGAAAACTCCTTTTCTACAAAATAAAAGCCTTTTGTTATTAGTACCTTCCTACGGGTTAAAGAGATGCCATTTTATACTGAGTAAATGCACCTGTAGTAACAAGGAAGAGAAACCAATATCTATGCACTGAGATTTATAATGGAAGTTTCTCCACTGCCCACTAAACTTATTTTCTTTTCAATACCTTATTTCCCCTAGCTCTGCACTGAGCAATACGATAGCAATCATCTACTAAGGAAAAGAAACAGAATTTGGGGTGCCTATTCATGAAGTGGCAGACTATACTAGCACTTCTAGAGGAGAAGGGTGGGAAAACAGTTTTAGGCATGGAAGGATCCCAAAGAAAAGTGAACATGAGGAACCTCTGACCAAGTGAAAATCTTCTGTAACATTTTATGATTTCCACACATGCCTGTTTCCATATGTGGTGGTACAAAAGAATTAAATCTGTTCATAGGGCAGAGAAAATCTGGGGTGGAATAAATGGGTCATTAAAGGACTGTCTGAAACAAACCTATATCAATGGAGAATCAGAAACAATGGAAATTTCAAGGACGAAGCAACTGATGTTTATCACAGGAATCTCTGGCAGGCAGCATAGGCCAACAGTCTCTGTATAAGAATTGGCCTTTGGACCAGGTACAGCAGCTCTCACCTGGGAATGACCATGAGAAACAGCTACTCAGAGCCACAAACGGATTCCACAGCCACCTGGCCGGATGGAGAGCTGGCTTGACTAGAATGAATTATGTCTCAACCTTTATTTCTCTATGCCAACGGTTCCCAACCTTTTTGAGTGTGCGGATCCCTTTTCAACCTCCAAAGATTTTGTGTACCACCAGATGCTACTAATTTTTATACTCTATTTTTTATGGAAATTTAATGAAATAAAGAAATAATATGCACCCAGTAACCGTTTATAATGTACACACCTTATAGGAAATTATTTTTTATTTGAAATTGCACATTTCCTTGGTGAGGATGTTAGTTTTCTTTTCCACAGTCCCCCTGTAGTAGCATCGCAGACCACCAGAAGTCCAAGGACCACAGGCTGGGAATCACTGCACTATACTAACCTAAGGACTTCCTGATGAAGTGGTCCAGCTGACTTCTAAATCTGACTGTTCTGAATGGCTTCCTGGTGTCACTTGCTGAGGCATACTAGTCCCTGAAGAATGTAAAATTCTGACCAAGAATCTGTCTCAGTTGGACTCATTGTACAGAGCTCAGTGTAAAACAGGAGTGAAGGAGCCCTGATGCTTAGTCTTGTAGGTGCTGAGTCCATATGGCCTATCCTTAGGGAAGAGGGGGACCTCTTGAAGGTATGACACACAGAAGGAATTCCTCCAACAGTACTATTTAAAAGCTGGGACATAGCACAGCTCCTGTGCATCCATAACAGAACTCTATTGACAGAAAATTTTAATTAAAAAATTCTACCCCTTTATCTGTGAAGTTGTGTTTTCTTGAAGTGACTGGGAGATTAAGGCATTTTTAAAGCTACATAAGCATCATAATATCTAGGTGATCTGCCTGCAAGATCCACGGACATCACATCCCCTTTGAGTGTTTTGATTTCTTGTGCAATCTGACCCAAAATCCTAAGACTTGTTTGAACAGAAGATAAGAGCTGTGTCACTGCACACGGGAAGTCAGGCAGGAATAAATCCAGTGTTCTGGCTCCCAGTGGCCTGGCCTAATCACTCCTAACTAACTTAATATGCAAATATATCAAAGATAGTTAATACTGGTATCAAAGACATGCAAGATACCCAAATGTGTATCGGACAATACACTCAATTCTAGTAAGAAGTGTGAACTATATATGTTACGCACAAACTACATTAAAAATGTTGAGATTGCAAAGTCAAGCACCCAAAAACAAAAGTATGGTATAAAATTTTGACAGTGAGGGTAATTAACCATTGGAATAATTTTCCAAAAGTCATGGTGGGTTTTCCATCACAGGCAATTTTTAAATCAAGATTGGATGTTTTTCTAAAAGATATGCTCTAGAAATTATTTTGGGGAAGTTCTATGGTCTGTGTTATGCAGGAGGTCAGACTAGATGATCAACATGGTCCCTTCTGGCCTTGGAATCTATGGAAAAAAAGCAAGTGTTAGAATTAAGGTTACCTATGCAACTGTGCACTACAAAACAGTCTCCAATTACATGGTCATCTAACTCCCCCACTTCCAAAGGTCCCCGCCTTATTCAGCGCACAGGACTCACTGTGTTCATTTCATGAGCAGCTATTCAATATTTCATTTTATCTTAATTTTTCAATGTATAACTCCATGCCTTGTTTACTGCATACAATTCATGCTGTTCTGAATACAGAATACAATTATTTCGGCTCTTTTATGGCTATCATCATTATAGTATGAGAGTGCTTCTTAAACATTAATGTACCCATCTTCATAATAGGTCAAAAGTATCTTCTAATTTTGGGTGCCAAGTTTGAAAAATGACCGGGACCAGATTTTTTTTTTTTTTTTTTTTTTAAGTGTACTTAGCACTTTATACATTCAAAATACAGCTCCCACATACTTCAGGTGCAGCTGTGAGCACTCACTATTCCTGCAAAATCAGGTATCAGGGTCTCAAGTCAGGCATCCAGATGAGGAGCAAAGTTGGTGGCCAGCTGTGAAAAATTTGGTTTAAGTGACTTGCCCAGTGTAATGTAAGAATTCTGTGGCAGAGACGGGGATAGAATTCAAATCTCTGTGACAGCATTCAGCTGTCTCTCTGTAATCCCCTGCCCATTCACTACACACCTTCTAACTTCTGCAAGAAGTGAGGCAATGGTCCTATAGATAACTCATATCGCAACACAACTAATTAATTCCATGAGCACTGCCCATCCCGTTCACAGAATAGGGCAGGGAACCTGGGGGAAAGACAGTAAGTGATCATGTAATCAAAGACTGTATCATAATGTGCGCACACAAGGAGGACAAATTTAGTGATACAGGCAATCTTAACACTGGCATTTACTAACTTCTGAGTTAGTAACTTTTGCAAACTCAACATTTCAATGTAGTTTTTTTTGGCTGTTATTTCCTAGGTTTTTAAAAAGCAAACTGAAAAAACAAATTCTATCATGTAGAAACACACTGACTTTTCCATGGGTCACCTAAAGGTTCTAACTCTTCTGATCCAGAGCACAGGACTCAGCTACTCACTTAGCTCAGTGGTAGAGAGCAGTAATAGACAGGCTGTCATCCTCTACGTAAGTTAGGCACTAAAAGGAGACATCACATTTTACTAACGGGTCCTGTGACCAAAAAGCACCTCTGTATTCATAACGTACACACTACCGTAATAACCGTAGTACAAAATATGCCTTGTGAGGTATCGTTTGAAAACTGATAACTTGCTGCTCGATTAAATGGTGAAATGCATGCATCAACATTATATGTAAAGTTATGAATTCCTCCTGTGCTGTTGTTAGCACACATTCAAACCCACAAAGCCTTGACACATTAAGCAGGTCTATCCTAAACAAAGGAATGTATGTTTACCTCACTTTAAATGTAAGTAGTAAACAGGGTCTTTGAACCAGCTAGAGGGGAAAATGGCAGGAGACAACCATACACAGGGGAGAAGAAAGAGCATGCAGCCACCTTCAGCCCCAGGCTCCATGTTGCCAATTTTACTGTTGGAATAAGCTTTGCTATGAGGGGTAATCCTCAGAAGAATCCGCTTCGAAAGAGTGAGTGGACTGTAAAACCGAAGGGTACAATCACCCCAAGGCATCTTTCCCTGTCGCTGTTTCTTTCACCTAAGAGGACAAAAGAACCAGCTTTTGGACTTTGGGGTAGATCCTGACCTGAGAATTTGGTCAGCAATGTTGCTCGTTAAGTTTTAGCTACCAGAAAATATTTTATCTTTATTTCTCTTGTAATCATTTCTGACTTTAACACCTAGCATTTGTACTATTATATTGTATATTATAAACTCACTTAAAATCTCTCTCTGAAATAAAACAGGTTTCTTTAACTACAGTCTAAACTAATCCAATATTGTGTTCAAAGTGAGTTATTTGGTAACTCCACTTAAAGTAACAAACTATTGACTTACCAGGGCAACCGACTTCTAATATTTGACCTGTCCAGGTGAGGGCTGGACAATGCAGAACACAGGTTTTGGGGGAAATTTTGGGACTAGAAATGTGTTGGGTCATCCTGCAAGAAGTAACCAAGACTGCTGGAAGCCAGAGGGTGGCTGGTGTCACTGACAGGCTGCTAGAGTCAGAGATGCTGGACAAGGGCTGTAGTTATACGTAGACAGTCAGTGTAACCTGCATGCTGGTAGCTGTTTCTGAGCAGTGCAGGCTTGGGAGCACCCAAGGTTGCAGGGCAGGCAATGACAACTCCCCATGGGTCTGGACGGCACCCTGGCATGTGTCAGTTCCACAAGTATTTGCAGACAGAGAACTATTGAGACTCAGGAATCCTTTTGGGTCTATGGGGAGGGTACTCTAATAGAGAGAGACTCTTCTTTCCTAGGCCCTGCCCCCAACCCCGCATTTGTTCCTGTTCTTCCCACCCCTAGCTTGTCCCTCAATGGCTTTGTCTCAGCCTGTTTTTTCATCACTCCCCAATGTATTCTTACCCCTCTCCATTCCAGGCAGACAACATCCTTCTCACTGCCTGGGTACCAGGGGAGGAGGAAAGCACCAAAAGCAAAATAATTTCCCTGCTCAATTTCTGTCCCTGGTGCCACAATGGACCTTGGCTGTAAGGAGGAACAACTGGAAGGAATGTCTTGCTCAGCCCTTCAGCATGTCTAATGCAGACAGAATCAGATAATTTAGCTGCCAAAGAAGTTTCTACTGAGCTTGCATAAACCAATTTGCAGAGGCTCATAACTTCATGGGCAAAAAGTACACCCCTATCTCGAGTGTGACCTCCTTGCCAAGTTTCAAGTCCTTATTCCAAAGCAGGGAGGCACTAAAGCATCTTAAATTTTGAAGCCCATGGCCTAAACATCTTATCTTTCCTCCTAACTTTGTTCTGAGAAACAGGTGATCTCTTTCTACTGAAAGTTTCAGAAAACTTCCTTCTGAGGCAGACACCAAGCATGGAAAATTTCTGCTTGAACAGTAAAAGTTTTGCAAAGTAATCAGCAACACAATCAGGGTCTTATAATGGGGAGATATGAACTACAGGCACTGCTAAGTAGGCCACCCATAATACAATATTTTTGAAGACATGCTCAGTCATAACACATTGAAAACACTGCAATAAGAAGACAGATATAAGCTGCCCTCACAAGTTGCCACTGAACTGCTACATTCAATGTTCTTTCTAAATTCAATTCCCAGGAGCACTCTTTTTACCTTATTGATTTGACAATGCAGCCTTTGCAAAACCGGTGTCCACATGGCGTCTGCACCGCTTCCCGTAGGGCCATCAAACAGATGGGACATTCATATTTACTTTCCAGGGGCGGATCAAACTCTACGTCATATCCTTGAGTCTCCTCCGTGAAGGAATTTTGAAGATTCCCAGTCCCGCTGCTGACAGAGACGCCTAGGCTGTCTTCTTTAGCTCCAGCACTGCACGCACTGGCCATAGCAGCACAACAGCCTGGGTCCAGATCTCTGGCTCTACAGCTGTTGTCACTCTGCAGCAAGCTCATAGTAATAGCTGAGTGTGGAGGAGGTGCTCTAAAAGAACAAAGGTAGATATGTTAAATCAAGTACTCTAACAGCTTGCTTTCCAGGACTGTTTCCTCTCCCACACACAGTCCACATTTTGGACATTATTGTCTTACTTCCCCTCTGTTCCTTCTCACAATCTTGTAGCATGAAGGGGATACGCACCCTTAAAATTTTTAACCACTCCTCCTGCTCCATCTCTGATTTGCCATGTTATTTCAACCTCAGAAGAAGGCATCTTTTCTCCCTGTTAGACAACCATCTTTCTGTAAAGCCTTGAGATAATTTGTATGAAAAAAGCTGTACAAAATAGTTCTATTATATGAAGCAATCTCAGTTTTATACTCTATGCCACTGTAAATCATCTCTGACATTTTTGGAAGTAGAATTCATGGCTTAGATTTCAAATTTGTTATGAGTATCCTGAATGTATGTCAGTGAATAAAAGAGGAATACAAGAAACTTAAAATAGATGTTCAGCCACAAAGATGAGTCAAACAATATTGCAATGCTGATAAGATTTTTATATCAGCTACAAGATTTTCAATTTAGTCAGAATCTATAAAACATGAGAATGGTCAGATTTCTGCAGTACAAGCTGGAAAGGCTAGACATAAGTTAATAGTATTCTAAAATGCTTTCCTGCTCTTCTGCCCCATCTCCAATATAGCTGGAAAGACAGCATCAAAAGAGGAAATGAATCCTATTTTCCTTCAGACAGGGAGAATATTGCTAGCAACATTAGTTTTTCAAATGCTGCTCTCAAACACATTGAATTCTTATAGCAATAAAGCTGATAAAGATTATTTTCTAGTGTTCAAAATGACCCCACCAAATATTCTTGATATTCATCGCTTACGTATATTTATTTAAAGCCCCTGTTCTTTTTAACAATACTTTCATAAGCCTTAAAAAGTCTCTTTCCACCAATTTAATCATTTATTATTTCATAAAGATTAGTTTCCTTCCTGTATTTGTGTGGGCATTTTTAAAAAAAATAAAAATAAAAATGCTGGCACGTCTCCAAAGGTCATGAAGTCCAAAGTAGCATGCCACAAAGGAGTATAGTTATGCATTACGTTAAAGAGAGAGAGAGAGAGAGTGAGCGCGCACACGCGCTAAGGCTGAAAAGTCAAGCACTTAAAAGTTAGAGGATGCCAAAATTAATGTTGCCCATGTGACCTTACTAATTCCACTATTTTTTCCGACAGGACCTGTACCTCAGTCAAGACAAACGATGGATGTGCTATGAAGTTAATCATCAGAGCTGTATACAGGGTGAGATTGTTGCCTGTACAACCCATACCTCACGTCCGGTGTAGTAGCCAGAAGTTTAATGTTGAATGAAGCATATGACTACAGCAAGAGACAGGATGGTCTTATGATTAAGAAAATTGAATGCCATTCTGGATAATTGGATTCTATCTCTGCCTCTATCAGAGTTCCTGTACAAAAGCCATTTAGACCAAAATGTAAAGAGGTGGCTACTGATTATGTGTTCCTCATTTTCCTAGTGGCTGTTATGAGACACCTGGGGGTCTGATTTGCAGAAGTGCAGTGTGTTCTTAGCTGCAATTGAAGCAAACTGAAGCAATGCTTTGGATATGAAGCACTTTGCAACTGAAAACAGGGTCTATTAATGGAAAGCGTTAGGCAAGCTTAAATATAGGCATTTGTGGAGATATCAACATCATCAAATAATGACATAAAAATATAATTTGGGCCAAACAGCAAGAAAAGCTTCTAATGGTCAAATGTATTAGATTGTTGAATAGCCATTAAGTTCCCATGTTTGGGTCACTTAGACCAATACTGGAAATGATTTTATGGGATATACTTTGTGAAACAACAGAGTCCTGTGGCACTTTTAAAGATTAACAGATTTATTTATCGCATGAGCTTTCATGGGAGAAAATCCCACTTCGTCAGACACTTTGAAGATCTGAAGATAAATAAAGCTGTTAGTCTTTAAAAGTGCCACAGGACTCTGTTGTTTTTCTGCAATAGACTAACACGGCTACCCCCTTGGAAACTTTGTGAAACAGTCAGCCACTGGTAAAAAAGCAATGGGTGTAGAAAACATAATAGGACTTTCCCTTTCCTAGTGCAAATTTCTATGAGTTCTAGCTATAGTATTTACTATTGTCAGCTGGAGGACTGAAGAGAAACCCCACCCATTTTTTCTGGTGTAGTCTGAAAGGTGGAATTTTAATAACTTTGTATCAATTAGTTCTGAGATATGTCAGATTTTAGGATAGACTACTTGTAATGTTTTAATACAGTATGTGGGTTGCAGGATTAATTCAAGGTACTAGTTTAATCTATTAAATACTCTAAGATTTTGGGTCCATGCTACTAGAAAACTGCAACTCCCCCAATATTTTCTATATATTATACGCATGGACACACTTCAACCTGGCAGCTGAACCTGCTGGATGCTCAAGAACCACAGGAAGCTCTCGTCACTGGAATTCTCCACCCCTGCTCTGCTGGACTCAGACACAAAGCCTCATCTAGCAACCCAATTAGTTGCCTGAAAAGCTAGACAAGGCCAACTTGACAGGAGGGGGTGCGTAGTCCTCAAGTTTGGTACTGGCTCTTTTGAGTGCTTTTATATTTTTTTTTACAGGCATGCGGAGATGCTGATAGGCAGATTCTGAATAGTAAGCAATGTTTATAAAGGTGACGAGAACCAAACAACTTAAGATACATGTATAAGATCAACAGTGTGTTGGGTTCGGAGTTTTTTCTGTAATAATTTATTAACATTAGGTGTTGTGTATGAATATACTGAATTGTGTGCGTGT
>ML685785.1:15882339-15914336 GCA_007922175.1 Pelusios castaneus | reverse complement strand
AATACTGCTATTGCCATGAAATACACCCAGGAAGGGGGAGGGTGGATCAATATATAGGCTTCTTAATATACACTTGAGACACAATGCAGAGCCATTCACCATGATGTTCCAGTGAGACCCCGTCTAATGGACTGGCCAGACTGGTTTTCTCAGGTACAAATCAGTACCTGTGAAAAGGGGAGGGAGAAAAATCAGAAGACTTAAGAGAGTTCAAAGAAAATCATTCAAAGATCATTTTTGAGACAACCTTGTAGCTACACTACAGTTTAAGTTAACATTAATTATGTCAAATCAGGAATGTGAATTATTCCCCCCCCCCCCCCCCCAATCTGCAACATAATTTCGTTGCTTAAATTGTCTTGTGTGGAGAGTGCTATGTCAGCAGAACTTCTCCCACCAACCTAGCTACCATCACCACTGGGAACTGGAATTAAGCTGATGGGAGAGCTCTCTCCCTTCCACTTAGAGAAGTGACTACACCACAGATTTTACAGCTGCTCCTGCATTGATGCAATAATACAGCTATTAACTCTCTAGCGAGGCCCTGGCCTAAGAACCAAAGTGTGGGGCCTTCAGGAATGAGTCTCTCCCAGCATCTCTTCAGAAGGGTCGCTAGGCTCTAGGTAAGCTAGATATACCTGTAGATCTTTTGTTATTTTCAGATCTTTTTCCCTGAAATACTTTGTACGTATAGTTAAACAAACCATACTTCTGTTTTAAGAAAGCTATTTTGGGTTACTATTCGCTAGCCATAGCTCCTGAGAGGAAGAACCACAGGTATCTGAACCCAAGCAGACCTTCAGGGTGAGAATGGGGTAGGGCAGCCTGCTGTCTAGTTTGAGAGAATGACAGGATTCCATCCATGTAAAGGGAAAGTTTAAGAGCTAAGGTGGCGGACTCAGAAGGAACCAGGAAGAGACAGGGGTTCAGCTAACCCTGTAACTGTGACACACAGGAATTCGAGATGTCAAGCTGAAAGTAAGAAAAAGAAACAGAGTAGGCCTCATGCTTCCATCGCAAGTATGAGCATCTGAAGTATTCCCTAGAGCAGCTTCTGTTAAAGACATATCTCTTCCTTGTGATCATCAGTTTTTTCTTTCTGGAAAATCCTTCCAAGATAGGCCTCAAGGTGAGTAGGATTTTACCCAGTATAAATCTAACAGTTTATCATTTACAGCACTTTACAGTTTCATCAGTTTGAAGCATTATACTTACTCCTCTCCAATTTGAATTGCTTTCCTGCAAGCAGACTAGCTATGAACTACACAGTCTATAGGGAAAAACATCAGAGTCATCTTAATGGATGAGTCAATGCAACCAATCAGCATCCCATTATTTCATAAAACCCCCCTACTTTAAATTATATACTAACACTCCACTCTTATCCTTCCATCTGCACATCCCAAACAGGTATATAAAAAGTGGCCAACTCTTTTACATTTGTTTTCTAGCTGTACGGAGAGGCAATCCTTTAAACAACTAATCAAATCCCTACTTAAACTTTGTAAGTTATGTTTTAAATGAGTTGCAATGGGGCTCCTATCACCACTCAGTGGCTTGGTTTTATTGGTGTTAAAGGGAAGTCCCTCTTCAGATTTCTTACAAAAAAAGAGAAAGGGTGTTTCTGAGAATTAAAGTTTAACAGCTTTGTTGATTAGATGAACAGCTGAAAAATCAAACAATTAGTCCACTTTAATTTTAATCAATTCCTCGATGGGATTTTTTTTTTAAATTTGTTTTTGCATCTGTTTCCATCTCCTCCAAGACTGCACCTGTGCTGCCACTCCTGCACAACAGCAGCGCTGTAGCAGCATATCAGAGGTAGACAAGACATAGGCTTCATCTGTTGCACTGGAAGATCAAACACTTCTCCCTTGGCTGAGCTGGGGCAGACAAAGGAATCAACTAATAGCGACTTAGCTGTGGAAGCAGTGCAATGTGCACTAGCATGAGTCTTTCCTGGGGAACTTCCCTGCAAGGGGAATTTTAAAATGCTCATAGGATAGGTGAACGGGGTGGATTTGAAAATGGAGGTTGATATTCCCAACCCCAAATTTAACCCTTTCTTCATCACTTTGCTGGGAATTTATTCTCCAGGTTAAAAAGTCTCAGGAATCCTTCTCTGATATTTGGCTCAAATTTCTAACCCCTTCCCCCACCACTTGAGGTACATCTCCCCCCCTTGCTGAACAATACTCTCTGGTCAAATGTTAGCACTTATATGTACAGATTAGTTTGGAAAAATGATGGTTTGCCAGCTCTGGTATTTTTTTTAGCCTAGCACCGCTCAGCTATAGTCATCATAATAGCTTTGAAAGGAAGTGATATTACTTCCCTAATGACAAGGGTGTAGGATTTAAGAACAGGAACAACTGTTCTCTCCAAGGATACCTACTCAATAAACATGTTCATAAATTAGAGCCACCAGAATTCGTCTGCAATTTAGAAGCCTGGACAAGTTATGCTGAATGTTTTATATGCACACTGTGGCCTAAACTCAGGCCTTTATCGTTGTAACTAAAGACAATATCCAGATAAGCAGTTCAGGCTATATTTTGATCAATTAACCAAACATCTGAGACTAAATTAGAGCATATACATATGTCCACATAGTAACTCTTTCCAAAAAGCTAAGAATTAAATTCAGTGATACTTCTCTTTTTAAAGCAATAAGAAGTTTGGCTGTGCGGAGTTTTTAGCCTTTGCATAAAATAAGAGGCACTCACATTTGCCCTATTGAGGATCATTTTGACCATTTGTCAGGAGCCTGAGGACTTCACCTTTCAGCGGGCAATTTAACAGTAGCTGGAGCCAGCATGGTGCTCTCTGAGTTGGGTAGTAAGGCATGGCTTAAAGCTGCTAATGGCTGCCACAATTACATCATATTTAGTCAGACTGCTACCAACAGGGAAAGCCACACAGATAAAAATGGAGAATGTAATTCGGGCACACTTCTCTGTCAGTCACACCCCTAAGTCAAGGAGCAGGTCCAGGTTACATTTTAAGGCTCCAAAGACCCCTCAGTATTGCATCTCCTGCTGTAAGATCAACCAGCAATTGAACTTTAACCAGCAGGTAACTTGATGCTGTGAAGCTAGTTGCACTCCTGCACTATGAAGCAATGAGGCTAATCTGGGAAATCACAGTCAGACCCTAGGAGCTGGCTCTTGCATGAACAACAGGCTTCATGATTCTCCCAGAGAAAAAGAGTTTTAAAACAGTGATTTAAAACACTGATTAGCTAATTCTTTAGACTGACTACTGTGCTTGACAACAGCCTGTATTACTTACACAATTCCATAACGTGATAAAGATGTTTTAAGTAAAACATACAAAAAACTCCAAGTTTAGGTAAAGAATGATAATTTAAATACTCAACCTACAAGTTACACTATCAGTCCTAAACCCCATTTGCACTTGATTCCTACTGAAGTCAGCAGGTGTTTTGGATGTACAAGGAGGGCAGAATGCTTACACTTAATTTAGCACTATTAGAGAGGAAGAAAAAAAATGTAAGGAGGTAATAAACCCCATTGCTCTCTCTTAACACAGTGTGTAGCACTTGTACTGAAGTGTTATTTCCTGATTAATTTGGTATATATCTTGTGGGACTTTCTGAATTCAATATAAGAAATGTATTAGTGACTATAACAATCTGAAGTTGTGTATACTAGATCACTAGGAATTTTCTATAAATTTTTACTATTAACTTCCCTGCCTCATGTACAGGACTGAAAGAAAAATAGATATTGACTAGTCCTGAGATACAAGGAAAAATCAATAAAATGTAACCCGGCCTGTAATAGTATTGATATAATAAATATAATATTTCCCCAATACCATCTTCCTCATAGGAAGATACTAAACAAAAATCTAACCCTCTGCTTTCAACCCTGCAGTCCATCTACAATGTTGCCAGTGGAGGCTATAATTTCAATGCAAGCAAGGATATAGTCTTGATACTGATGTAGGTTTGGGAGTCAAGAGATTGCCACTCTAATTTCCATCTCTGCTACAAATTTGCCATGCAATTTTGGGCACTTTACTTAGAGCTTGATCCCATAAACACTATTACAAGGCATATTATTAGTCAATAAGCACTATATCCAGAAGAAGGTGTGGGATCAGGCCTCTGTGCCCTGTCCCCATCCAGGGATATCAAAACAAAGGACGTTGGTAGTTTACACTAATATTTGTCAGGGAACATTGAAGTTTCTAGGGAAGCAAAATGCAATATTATATTCAGCCAGAGCATATGAAATACAATAACCAGAAATGCTGTTTTCTTGCTCATGCCCTTAGTAATACTTGATTTTCATTCCAAACTTTTCGTTGAGGCATCAGCAGTTCTTAGGTAGTGACAGTTAAAACTCCCTAATCTCTTGGCCAACAACAACTGTGATTAAATATTATTTAACTGTCAAGCTGACACCATAAAAAAGGGAGAAAATGTTCTTGTTTAAAGCAGGGGGGTAAAAAAAATCAAACAGCAATAACCAAAGCCTGCAAGACTTCATTTCAGTCCATCACTGGTGCTGGGTATAATTAGGCTTTCTTTAGGCCTCTGGGAATTTTTGAAGCTTTCTAGCTATTTTCTCTTTGCTTGGAGAGACTGTTGATAATCTCTTATGATTCAATAATTGCATACTTAGTGTTATTTAGGAGACTAAATGGAAGCCACTCAGTTATGCACGTAGTCTCTCCCTTACAGGTGCATGTCTTGGTTTATCAAAACAATTTTCTTTTTTTGACGTTCCAAATGCTTTCACTGTCCATTGAGCCTAAAAAGACTCCATGGGCTTTTCTTACTTTAATAAAATTTCTTGAACAGGAGACAAGCTGTGATAAACAAAAATGTATTAACAGTCCGAGGCAGAACACTAAGAAAAGCATTTTACACCCAGTTAAAGTATGTTTTAAGTGGTCCCAGGTGCAGCTGCCCTTGAACATTAGATAATAAATAAATAGTAAATGAGTGTAATTAAGAAAAGCATATTAAATAATTTAAGGAGCTAGTACATCTGGTGACACTTTTAAAATTTGGCTGACATTCTTCTCAGCTATATTCAGTTCCTCAGAATACTACTTTAGAGAAACTATATAGATATAAGTAAGTATAGCACAAGTCAAATTCCAAAGTGCCACAGGACTCTGTTGTCTATAGCACAAGTATCATTAATAAAAGAAAGGATTGTTCACTGATTAGGGTGCTAGCCTGGGAGGCAGAAAACCAGGTTTAATTTCCTAATCTGCTGCCAATTTATGTGACCCACTCACTATAGCATGCCTCAGTTCCCCACATTCAGAGATGCTGTGAGGGTCTATATTAAAATTTCTGAGGTGCTCAGATACTGCAGTAATGGGGACGATATAAGTACTTAAGATAGCCTGCTTGTGCTTAAAGCAGTGACAGATGCTCTGATCTTAAAAACACTTAGGTGCATCAGCTTTATCTATACACCTAGTCCTATTGATTTTAGTGGAGTAGTCATGTACTTAAAGCTAAACATATGCATATTTGCAAGATCAGGGCCAGTCAGGACTCCTAGGTTTTATTTTTGGCTCTGCCATTGATCTGCAGAGTGACCTTGGTCAAGCCTCAGTGTCCAGGCCTTCCTGGAAGGCATCTTTTGAGTTTAAACGCTGCTTACTTTATCAGATGGTTGTAAAGATTAGTTAGTGTTTGTAGAAATGCTGTGAGACATTTGAATAAGGGGGTGTAACACAATCATACGTACCTTACCTCTGAAAAGTAGGGTGGTGCCATACTTAATCATTTGTAATATTATGGTCACACTAATCCCCTATGATTACAGACTACCACTTAATATGAGGAAGGCTTCCAGTCATCTTAAACAATGACTGCAATCCGGTTTGGGAATATGCTAAACAGAGAATAGAACATAATTATAAGTTTTTCTTCATTTTATAGGTGACAATCTGATCAGTTTTGCAGCTCTCTTGCCTCAAATCTAAAGAGGTATGATAAGGTTATCTTGTTTGAAGCAGAACTGATTAAGTTAAACCATTGGTATTGTACCTGTAACTTATTATACAGGAGAGAGATAAGAAGTAAGGCAAGTTAGACTAGGCAGGGTTTCTATTTCCCCCCACCTAAAGAATAATCTTCACACCTAACACACTAAGAACTGTAAAATTACATATGCACAAATAAGTCAGTCTTTTAAAAAAATACCATTATTTCTGTTGCATCCTATACGTGTCAGAAAAATACTAAAACCAAGATTAACCAGTCCGTAGTTTAACAGATGAAAAGTTAGAGAAAGATCAAAAGAGAATCTATTATCAGTTTCTAGGCTCAAAGCACCAAACAAATGCACAATGATCATATTTTAAAGCCAACATTGGCATTAGAAAACAACTAGAAGGCAGTAAGGATAAGGATCAAGTGAGAACATGCACAGTAAGTATCCCAAGAATCTACTTACCCCATAAAAATACTCAATGCTATTATATTTGGTCAGGGAAGTGTTTGAAATATATGTTATAAAC
Source organism: Pelusios castaneus (assembly GCA_007922175.1). Taxonomy (NCBI): domain Eukaryota; kingdom Metazoa; phylum Chordata; order Testudines; family Pelomedusidae; genus Pelusios; species Pelusios castaneus. The sequence goes on along the minus strand of ML685785.1, from coordinate 15,907,823 downwards.
ATCAAATTCTGCATGTCAGTAGCAGAAAGCAGCTATCAGTCTTTCAAGCAAATTTTATGCTCTCTCAGATCTCATTTTCAAAGCATTTAACAGCATTAACCAGTTCCTAAAGCACTTTTAAGTAGCTATTACCCCCATTTTGCAAACAGGAAAATGGGAAGAGAGAGAAATCAAGTGATTTGACAAGGACTCTAACAGAGTTTGAGCGAGAACTCAAGGACTTCCTCACAACTAGTCCAACGCTCAAGCCACAAGATTATACGAAAAGAAGTCTATCTGAATATCAGGGAGCAGGATCAATTAATCAGAGCCAAATATTACCCTCATGTAAATCAATAGAATCCTAACCTTTAAGGGGTTGGTGCACGGTGTAAAGAGTAAGGGAAGAATTTGACTCATAGTGTCAACAAACAGAGTTCATATTACATAGCTTTCATTTAAGAAAAAAAATCATGCTGCTTTATAGATTAAAACCAGAAAAAACATTTTGATCCACTAATCCAGTGGTTTGTCAACCCACGGCCCAATCAGCACACTGTTGCGGCCCATGGGACATCCTCAAGCTCATACAGATAGTGTATATACATTGTGTGGATGTGGCCATGATGTAACATAGGGAGCTGCATATGCAGCCCACAATGGCAAAAGGTTGAGAGAACCACTGCTCTTATCGGACCTTTTGTATAACACAGGCTGCAGAACTTCCCCAAAACGATTCATAGAGCACAGCTTTTCAAAACAGCTCATTTTAATTGAAAAATTGCCAGTGATGGAGTACCCACTACCATCCTTGGTAACTTGTGCCAGAGATTTAGCTACCTACACTGTTAAAAATTAGGCCCAATTCAGACTGAAAATAAGACTAGCATTGACTTTCAAAATGGGTCAAACCATTCTCTTATAGGCTGAAAATCCCATTGCCAAATATTGGCTCCCTAGACAGGTACATGGTGAGGAGATCCAAAGGGATACCCATATTAGTCCAGTTCAGCAAAACAAACAAGCAGTCCTCTGGCATTTTTAAAGACTAATGATAAACAAATTTGCTAGTCTTTAAAAGTGCCACAGGACTCCTTATTTGTTTTGGTGAGGAAAACCATGCGTGTGGTGACCGAAGTGTGGCCAGGCTGGAGCCACCTCTCACCTGTAGTGCACTGCATGGGGAACCTGGTACTAAATCATTTGCAGATGACCTGATAAACTATTCTCCTTAACCGCCATTGATAGGACAAGAAGCAATAAGCTTAAATTTCATCAAGTGAGGTTTAGGTTGGACATTAATAAAAAAATCCTGAATGTCAGGGTGATTAACCACTGGAATAAGTTGCCTAGGGAGGTTGTGGAATCTCCATCACTGGAAGTTTTCAAGAGCAGGTTAGACAAACACCTGTCAGGGAAGGTTTAATGGGGGTACTTGGGCCCGCCATGAATGCAGAGACTGGACTCAATGATCTCTCATGGTCCCTTCCAGCTCTATGCTAGATACAGCCTGTGACCCACACCAGCCCTGGACTCCTTTGGGAAAGCAACACAGGCGCAGGAGAAAGCGGGTTTGCTGGCGCCGCAGACCTTCGCGGCTCCTCTCTGACCCGCAGCCAGGATATCGCCCTTTCCCCGCCCCAGCCGAGGCAAACAAACCCTCCCCCAGCGGCGCCGGCGACCCCCGTCCCCAGCACGAGGCGGAGCCTTTCGGTCAGCCCCGGCCCCCGCTCTCGGCCCCGGCACGGCGCCAGCAGCCGGTGCGGACGGGCCGGGAGGCGGGGAGCCGAGGGCTCAGGCCAGGCGCCAGGGTTGGCGCGCAGAGGCCCCGCGGCCCCGGCTGGGCGGAGCCCCGGGCCGCCGGGAAGGTGGGAGCTGGGCCCGGCGGCCGCCCCGACACTCACCCTCCGCCCGAACAGCGCCGGCTCCTGCCCCAGCCCGGCCCGGCCGCGCAGCCACTTCCGGGAGCCAGCGGGGAAGACGAGGAGCGGCGCCGCAACCAAGAGGGACCCGCGGGGAGGCGGCCAGCGCTGCACAGCGCCCCCTGCTGCGGGCCCGCCCCGCCATTGGGTCAGGAGTCAGAGCCGGGCTGGGCCAGTGGGGCGCTCACCCGCGCTAACCTTGCAAGTCCTCCTAGTGACAGGTGGACAGGGGCGCCTTGCAGCTGCTCAGAGCCCAAAGCGCGGGTTTAGTCCGATCATGCCCTAGTCCGGGCTCTGCAAGGACTCCTGATTTCTAGTCCAGGCTCTTCCACCGCCTTGCTGCGGGACCTAGTCCCTTGCCCCTCTGGACCTGTAGAAGAGGGCTGTGTAAGCTCAAAGGCGTGCCTCTCTCACTAGCAGAAGCTGGTCCAATATAAAAGACATGACCTCACCCACTTTGTCTCACATCCTGCCACTCATGTGCTGTTACAACACTGGAAGCAACAGAGCCACAAGGGTATTTAGGTATTAGGCACTACTGACTTTTTCAAAGCCACCACTTAGCAGCCACGTAACCCTGTAAGTACCTAGGCCCCTGTGGTCCTAGCTGGCATTCACAAAACTGCCTAATGCTGCCAGTCAGCTAAAGAGCAGCACAGAGCCCTGCTGAAGCCAAAGCCCCAGAGGCACTGAAGCAAGGTTGTCAAAAAGCACAAGGGACTACCTATCTTATCCATGGGGCTCAATCCCATAGGCATACTCTGAGCGCACCTAAAACATGATACCTGTCAGACCCTGCTGCAGAATGGCCAGGCGATGGCTGCTGACAAATGGGGAGAGACAGGACAGAACCCACACAAAAGACAGCTGGGTGCACAGGGACACACAGGGTGAACCTGCAAGAGGTACTGAGTGTGAGCAGCAGACAAAGAGATGGTTTCAACTCTTAGGGCCTGGGCTACCTAAACAGCTGATCTGGCTTAAGTGACTCACAAAAGGATAAGTTTGCAGTTAGAGATTCTGAGCAGGAGCCACGCCACCTATTTCTAGCCCATCAGTCTGGTCAGCTACTTAGGCTTCTAAGCCCCATTCCTTGGCATTTCCTATTAGTTACCAGAGGTGGCTTCCTGCTCAGCTTTTGCTGCCTTTTGTGTATCCCTTTCTTAGGTGCCCAGCTGTTGCCATGTAGCGTATAGACTGAGGATTCCAGTGGCTGGCAGGACATCTAGGGGGAAGATGTTGCAACAGTGAGTAGAAGAACAGTTAAGTCCCTTTGAGTATCTGGGCCTTCTCTCTGTGCCTCCTTTTTTCCATCTATAAAACAAAGGTAAGAACACTTTCCTCACTCACAGAATGCTTAATTAATTAATTAATTCCTATTTCCTTTTTAAAAGGCTAATTTAGTCATACAAAAATTCATATGAAACTGGATGCTTAGATTTCTACATGGAGTAACGCAACTGTAGGTTGCAAAATAGGTACTAATACAAAAAGATGGCTATTTTTGTCCTGTTCTGCAAACTCATATACAGTAGAATCTCAGAGTTATGAACACCAGAGTCACAAAGTGACAGGACAGCCCCCTGGAAGTATGCAATCAAGCAGCAGCACAGACCAATCCCCTCAAAAACTCAGCTGCCTCGCAAATACAGTACAGTACTGTGTTAAATATAAACTATTAAAACATAAAGAGAAAGCAGCATTTTCTTCTGCACAGTAACATTTCAAATCTATATTAAGTCAGCACTCAGGACAAACTTGTGAAAGAACAACCAGAATATTTTGTTCAGTTATGAACATTTCAGAGTTATGAACAACCTCCATTCTCGAGGTGTTCATAACTCGGAGATTCTACTGTATACTTTATTTTAAGCAGGTACAGAGCATCATTGGTTTCCCAGTAACTGTTTGTAGAATGGAGCTGCCTCCTTCATCACCATCATTGTAAATGTGAGTTCTGAATGGAGAAGTGGTCCACTTTTTTTTATACGTAATGGTGTAAAGTGTTTTTAGACCTTTATATGAAGTACTGTATGTAATGGGATGTGTTAAAGCGGCTGATGCTTCTATTCTCAACTACCCACATAGCTAACACTTCCTGCAATTAACTTCACTGCCCATTAGGTACCACTGTTGCAAAATGTTGACCTAGCAATTATCTTGAGAACTTGAAGGCATTTGTTTTTGCAACTATTTTTGCAACTATCTCTGGGAAATCTCTCTCTCTCTCTCTCTCTCTCAAATGTTTTTCCATTCATGCACTACCACTGGCTCAGCTCCACAGTTAGTAGCAATGCAGAGAGTGATACCATAGCTAAGGCATGAGCAGTTCTACCACAGTTGCCATATAACCTTGTTTAAGTATTGCTGGTATATTGCAGGAAAATAGTTTTATTAAAGTACATCTGCAGCTCTTTTGTAGGTCAACAGTACCATCCTGTGGTAGACATGTGAAATTGCCTCAACCTGTATACCGCAGTATTAGAGAAATAAACATGGAGCTAAACAATAAATTACAATAGAGGGAAAAGACATTAACAGGTATAAGGAAGAGACAAAAGATACGTTAAGATGAGATTTTTAGAGCGAGGTATGAAGACTGATTCAGATATCAGGAGAGGGCTAGTTCTGGAGCGCAATGGCTTCCTCTAGTCCAGGGGTTGGCAACCCAAAAGATAAGAAGAGCCATTTAAAAAAATTCCTTCAATAATCAAGTATTTTGAGGACTGCAATAGGTGTAGCCTCCTGGTGGGAGGTGGGGGGAGCTGGGCCAGGGAGCCTGCCTCAGAGTCCTCTAGTGCAGGGCAGAGCCCGGAACCAGGAGCAGGTGCCCCACAGGGTCCCCAGTGGTGGGGGTGGGGGTGGGGGAAGCAGAGCCTGGGCCACAAAGGGGCAGCCAAAGAGCTGCATTCAGCTCTAGAGCTGTAGGTTGCAGACCACTGCTCTAGTTGAGTCATGGAATGAATTCATGGATGGTTTAGACAGAACAAATTCTGCCTCATGGTAGGAGGTTAGACTAAATGGCTATGTCTACACTAGAAAAGTTAAGTTGACCTTATTAAGTCGATTTAACAAAGTCCACTTAACTTTTCTAGTGTAGACATAGCCCCTTGTTGAACTTATTAAGTCGACTTAACACTTTAAGTCAACTTAATAAGGTCGATTTAGGCACTAATCCCCATCCACACTGGCTTTGTGTCGATTTAAGGCTTAAATCGACATAAAATGAGGTGTTATTAAGTTGACGTAAGTTTTCTTTAAGTCGACTTAAGGAATTGCTAAAGTTGACTTAATAAAAGCCCAGTGTAGATGTGGCTTTGTTTAGGTTGGCACAAGCCTCCTTAAGTCGACCTAAGTTGCCAGTGTAGATGCACCCAATGATCCTTGCCATCCCTTTTATGATTCTATAATTCTCCCTGGCCTTTTAGTTCCCAAGCTAACTACACAGCATTTGTTGCCCAGAGTCACCACAGGTGCATCTACACTTGTCAATTAAGTCCATTTAAGCTTGCTACACTTTCCTTAAGTCGAAAGGGGGGTGGCACAGGGAGAGCCTGGAATGCCCCCCCAAAGGGCAGGGCAGAGCCCTGCTCACCCTGCCCTTAAGCCCTGCCAGGGTCCCTGTCCCCCTTTGCCTCATTGTACCCAGGTACAATGGGGCAAAAGCTGAGCTCCCTGGCACTTGGCAAGAGGTGCCCCCCCACCACCATGGACCTGCCCAAGGTCCCCCTAACTCCTAGAAGTCGACCTAGGCGTCCAGTATGGATGCTCTAGGTTGACTTTATAAGGTCCCCCCTATGTTGACTTTAAATTTAGGTGTAGACATGCTAAGTCGACTTAACTAAGTCGACTTAAAGTCGACTTAGTTAAGTTGACTTAGCTAAAGTCGACCTAAATTTACAAGTGTAGACATAGCCCACAAGTCCCCAAGGCTATGTCTACACTTTTTAAATTAAGTTGACTTTGTTAAGTCGACATAACAAAGTCGACTTTAAGTCAACCTTGTTAAATTGACTTAGCGTATCTACACTAGATATTTAGGTTGGCTTAAAGACGACCTTGTTAAATTGACTTAGAGCCTCTACACTAGACGCTTAAGACAACTGGCTAGGTCGGCAGAGAGCTGTGGCTCCAAAGGGAGCTGTGGCTCCCAGGGACGAGGGAAGTGGACTCCCTGGGCAAGGGAGCCGCGTGGGGCTCCCAAGCCAGGCTCCAGTAGTGGGGGATTACCTTGTCCCAGCCGGGGCTCCAGCCACGCGGAGATGCCGGCTCCCGTGGGGCAAGGGAGCCCCAGTGGCGCAGAAACTCCCGCCGCCCGGGGCTCCAGCCTGCGGGGATGCCGGCTCCCTGTGTGGCTGGAGCCTGGGCTGAAGGCCACTTAGGTTGACCTAGGGCGTAAGTCGATTTAGAGTGTTCACACTGGCTTAAGTCGACTTCTTCTCTTAATTGACCTAATAAGAGGTGTTATTAAGTCAATTTAAGGAAATGTTTAAGTTGACTTAATAAAAGCCCAGTGTATATGCGGCTTTGTTTAGATCGACTTAAGCATCTTTAAGTCGACCTAACTCGTAAGTGTAGATGCATCCCAAGAGATTGCCTGTATTACAGTGGGAGCTGCTCCTGTAAAAAAGCTGTTATTCTGGGTGACTAACAATGGTCTTTCTTATGAGCTGAGCTTCCAGAGCTCAGTGTGCTTGTCAAGGCATTGCAGGTGTTCCTCCAGAAATCCAAACTGGAACCTCATTTCAGGCAGAACAAACTGAGTGCTGCTTCGTGGAATACTTTGCACCTCAATACATGGATCGTGTTTTGGGTAGGTATATACTCAGGGAGGTGCTCCTCCTATGGCTCATGCCACTGTGGCTACACTCTGTTTTTAGGATGCCAGCTGGATTAGAGCTAGTATAAGCATGTGTCCTTGAGAAGGAATTGACATTTCCTGCTAAAATGTAGAGAGGCCTATTGTTGACATACTAATACTTGCCAGATAATTATCTTGACATAAAAAGATACATAATCACTCTTCACCACTGGGTGGTGTCAGTTGCATGGGGAAAATCAAATACCCATCTGGCTCAACACCACACACGCTATTGCAGGAATTAGGCTTTGGTTCAGAATTAACCACAGAAGTTGCTGAACCGACAGCAATTCATAGTGAATTCAAACATTTATAAACTGGCTTCTCTACAAGACAGTCCCACCTGGGCTTGAGAGGAAAAGCATTCAGCTTCTTACATAAGAACCCAAATGATTACTGCAATGATCATGCTATTTCTGAGAGTGTCTGATCATTTATGCTAGAATCCCTGCTCCAGGGAGACAGAGCAGGCATCCAGCCATCTAGGTGAATTTCTGAGTAAACCTCTCAGATGGGGTTTGCTAAAGTACCTACCCTCCAACAATCCACATTGTTAGTGAACTGCATCTGTGGCTTCATGAAAGGATGGAAAGCATAGCCTGTGTCAGTGGAAAGAAATTTTAATTGGTACCTGTTATTGCAGCCTGACTTGGAAGGCTTTTGAAATATGTTCTCCAAGTGCTAGTGTGTGAATAGTTCCACTTGGGTTATGAAGAAGTCCAGGCAGAAGGGGGATCAGAGAAGAGGCAGGGATCAGGAGAGTCACTTTAGTTAAGGGTCTATCATTTGCACAAGTTAGCAGTTCAGCTGTGACATTTCACTTCCCGCTGACATTGGGCAGGGAATATCTTTGTCTGGGAATGACCACTGTGTTTTCTTTTTGTTATGGACCTAATACTGACATCCCCACTCATTCGTTTCTCAAGCAAAGATCTCAGTGGTCCCCCAAACTTCCACTTACTTCAGTGAGAATATTGCCTGGGTTCATATTTGAATCTGGTTGTCAGGACTGACTTTTGCATTTAATTTGGAACAATGTGAACGCTTTGCTCTGGGGTGGCTCATTAAACCCATTTACTGAGGCACTATTAGCCTCCATTGTGGCACATGGTACAATTTGAGCCACTGACTCAGAAGCAGCTGAACTTCTATGGACCTCATCACTCTTGAAGCAAGTACTATTAAGGGGCAATAGAGCCCCCCCACCTCTTGCGTTAGGAGGAAGAAAGATGCTGCTGTATCTTCTATGAGAAGATTTAAATAAATAGCGTCTTATGGAACATAGTCTTCTCAAAGAGGCAGTATGATCCAGACTGGAGAGGGCACCAGACTGTGAATCAGGAGATTATGTCTCTTCCTTGTTCTGTGATCTGGATAAGTTACTTTACCTCTCCGTGACTAATTTTCCCCTTCTGTAAAATGAAAATAGTGATATTAACTCTTATTTATGTATTGTTGGTTAAGAAGTGCTAGCTCTAGAAAAGCTTGGTACTAGTAGTAGCTAGAGAAGGAGATGGGGTGTTGGACACTTGGGACCTGATGGCAATTGTGACATTGTCTCACTATTTGATCTAGAATACTTTTTTAGGGCCCAATTCCCCAAAGTGGGTGCCTAAGCAAGATGTCTGACTCCCTTGTTTGGATATACCATTTCATCAGGGTTTATAGGAACATCATGTGGGATTTGGGGAGTAGATATAACTTTTGCCATATCTTCTGATTGCTTTTCCTCAGTTTGCCAGCATGACTGCAATCTTATCTTGATTCAGTCTCAGTCAGGTAGCCCTCATCTCTGCCCCAGATACCACATAAAGCACTGAATTGCATCCACTGAGATCCGTAGATATAGAGACATGAGGCCGTTGGCCTCCAGCATAATAAAAGCACAGTAGCCCATGTTTCCTTATTAATACTCAAACTGTCCTGTATTCATGTTGAATAAAGGGGCACAACGGGGGAAGGGAGAAAGAAGGTAGGTTGGAACCACAATGAAAGAAGAGCAGTTTGCATGTACAGTCAGGGATATTTATGTAGATATGGCAGGTGTCAGAAGGAGGTGCTATTGCACGTAGGCTATGTCTACACCTGGAGGTAGGGTTGTGATTCTCAAGCCTGCCCAGAGAGGCACACGTGCTAGATTTGATTATGATACCATGCTAAAAATAGCAACGTAGCCAATGATGAGTAGGTTTCTACTAAGGGTGGCTAGCTTGTGAGGTTGCTTGCAATTGTCCATGCTCTCACAGCTACACTACAATTTTTAGCATGCTTGCACGGGTATGTCTGCACAAGCTGGGAGTCATATGCCCTGTTCCTAATGTAGATGTAACCTTAGTATGAAGATCCTGTTTTTATCAGGTGAGCAAATGTTCCGTTTTGGGAATATTTCCTGGATGGTTAAATTTTGTTATGCAATGTTCTTTGTTGGAGACTGGTCCTTGAAGAGGCTACTGTGTGAGCAGCAGGAGAGTTTGCTCTCTGCTTAGGATTCTGATCAGAGTCAATTCTTGAGGCAAAACTTCTCCTTGGGAACAGGTTATTGGTGTTGGGGCAAAGACTCCTGAAAAAAAGGGATTGTCTGCATGCCTTTTGTGATCACGTCTGTTCCAGACCCGGTGTTTATCATGGAATCATAAAGTAGGGCTGGAAGGGACCTCCAGAAGTCAACAAGTCCAGACTCTTGTGCTGAAGCAGGACCAAGTGTACTTAGACAATTCCTGACAGGTGTTTGTCCAACTTGTTTTTAAAAGTTGCCAATCATGGGGACTACAGGACTTCCCTTGGGAGCCTATTCCAGAGTTTAACTAACCTTATGCTGTAGTTAGAAAATTTTCTGATAAGAACAGATTTAAATGTTAGCCAAAAGGTTGAGAAGTGATATTTAACCTAAATTTCTCTTGCTGCACATTAAGCCCATCACTTCTTGTCCTATCTTCAGTAGATGTGGAAAACAACTAATCACCATCCTCTTATAATAGCCATTAGCATACTGGAAACTGTTATCAGGTCCCTCTCTCAGTCCTCTTTTCTTAAGACTTAACATGGCCTGTTTTTGTAACCTTTTCTTATAGGTCAGGTTTTCTAAACCTTTTACAATTTTTTGGTCTCCTCTGGACTCTTTCCAGTTTATCCACATCCTTTCTAAGTTTGTGGTGTCCAGAACTGGACACATTACCTCAGCTGGGGCCTTACCAGTGCTGACTAAAATGAGACAACTCCTTCCTATGTTTTACATACAGTTCTCCAGTTCATACATCCCAGAACCAGAATCGTTTTAGCCTTTTTTTGCAGCTGCCTCACATTGATAACTCATAATCAGTTTGTGGTCCAGTATAATCCCCAGGTCCTTTTCAGCAGTCGTAGCACCTAGCCAGTTCTTCCCCATTTTGTAGTTGTTCATTTGATTTTTCTTTCCTTCTCTTTATTAATTTCATCTTATTGAATTCAGAGCAAGTGAAACAAGTCACACACGGAATGCCCCTAGAGTCTACATCACTGATTTCTCTTCCAGTGGCTAGCTGACCTGCAAGACCCTGGGTAACTGCATTCATTAGAGGGGTAACTTTGTTATCAGAATGATGCATACTGTCAGCATAAAAATCCACCTATAAAAGTGGAATCTTGATTGTGGATGGACTGAAAATATAGGTTTATATGTCAGGGTCCTTCAAAGGGATTAATCCTGTGAGCAAGGATGGCGTGACTGAGTCTCACATTCTTCTCCCCAATGTGTAACAGAATGGAGAAATTAGCTCTGGAGTTATAGACATAAAAAAGCAAATACAAAAGTTTAGCCAAGTAAAGGTGCAGACATCCTGCTGGAGTGGCTCGGAGTGGAATGAAAATTAATCTTAGAGACCAGAGGTCTCTCTGACTTCTTGTTTTTATTAACTTCATAGTTAAGCCTTGTAAAATACCAGGTGCCACCTGGAGTAGAGAGTTATGTATTGTGTGTGGTTGATGGTAACTTGTGGTTAGCACCAGAGCGGTACTGGAAGATGGGAGGGACAGGGATAGGGTGAGACAAACAGCACGGCAGTCAGCTTTAAAAATCAGAGGGGGAGAGAGAGAGAGAGATACCTTGACATTTGGAACCAACTGAACAGACATACAAATAGCTCTACAAACAGGCAGTGAGAGAAAGGTAAGATGACAGTCTTAATTTGAATAACTCAGCTATTTGTGAGACATACAATAATTGATTCATCCATTTTCCTGTGTTAATATGCATGTAATTAATCTGATTTTATAAACCCTTTCAAGTAGCACCTCACTCCACAAATAGTCCCATTCATTTCAGTGAGGCTACTCACAGAGTAAGGTATTACTCACTGTGAGTAAGAGCATGATAATCTAACCCTGTTTCAGAAGAACCTGAGGTAGTCAGAAAAGGAATTTTCTTTTTCTTTCCCTGGTAAAATCAGATGACAATAAGCAAGCTGTCAGATCCAGTTAAATTACTAGTGTATTTGATGGTTGGAAATACATGAAGGAGGATTATTCAGTGCAGCCCAATTAAAACACCAGCACAAAGGCAAATGTATAATGAATGTCAGGAAAATATTTCCAGCACTGAGGGCTGTGGAGTCATCTTCTGTGGGAACAGGTAGAAGTTCTATTGCTTAGGAGCTAGAAAATTAGATAAAATATTTGATGAATAAAATGTAGGGTACAATCCTGTACTGGTGGAGTAAATAATCAGGTGACCTAATAGGACTTCATCTTTCTTCATCTTTCATCTCTTTAGGAAATATTTGCTAAAAGGAAACAATGAATTTTTGAACTTTTCCTCAGTGGTCGGTGGGGAGGAGGGAGGAAGAGAACCATCTGATATACTTGAGTTGCAGTTTGCTACATTAGGCTGTGGTCTTGGAGTAGGTGTGATGTTGAGATGATACACCACACAAAGGTGGAACAAGGAAGGAAGGCGGTAGACACTTTGGTCTAATCATACTTATTGTGGCTGGTTTGTCACAATAATTAGTGAGCAAGCCTGGGATGTCATTTCAGAAAAGTTATGGAGGGGATGGGAAGTTGTGCCAGGATATAGAATATTAGATATGATTGTATTATATCCTGCAAAATCTGTGAGGGGCAAAAAGTGGAAGATACAATGGAGCATATAGATCCATGCAAAGTTTTTGGGTGAAAACTATGGTTAGGGAAGGCTACTGTCTCTCATGGCTCCCTAACATATGATGCTCCTGAGCAAACCTTAGGGAGCATATCTTGCTGGCTGCTGTTCAAAGCTGGAGAAGTGCTGAAGATACAGCTAGAGACACTGTGGATCACCATGAAACTCCCTGAAAACAGGTTTCTGATTTGGATGTGGATGCAAAATCACAAGATCCAGGATCATTTTCCATATTTATGTAATCAGTAAAATGGGCATAATATATAGTACTTCCCTAAGCCACAGGTATGCTGCAAAGATAAACTCACTAATGTATATGAGGTGCTCAGATATTCCATTGGCTAATGCCACAGAAAAGACTATAAGGATCCAGCAACTTTATATGTTACCTGGAGAATAGATATTCACTATTTAACTGATGAATAAGTACTTTAGAGTACAGAAAAGTACTGTGTGGTTATAAATTCACTACATGCTTATGTCTGTCTTTTACAACACAGACAAGATGGGTGAAGTAATTTCAACTTTGGTCAGTGAGAGAGACAAACTTGCCAGCCACACAGAGCTCCTGAAGAAGAGCTCTGTGTGGCCTGAAAGCTTCTCTCTCTCACCAACAGGATCTGGTTCAGCCCAGCAAGCCGGCAGGAACAGCAGTCATGCATCTGTGTACAGCTGCACTAACTAATAGGCTACAGTTTTATAGATAGCATAGATAGCAGGATACAAACAAGCCGGACAGGAGGCTATAGCCAAAAAGGACAGCAGGGGATGACAGTTCAGGAGCTCATATTCGGCATCGTAGGCAGCTGGGCTCAGCAGTGTAGGCAGATGGATATATCAGTTCAGGCGACTTGTTCTCAGTGTGGTGGAATTAAGAGAAGCTGGAAAGAAAACAAACCCTTGATTTTTTTCCAAGGTCCACTTGAAGGATTTTGGAGTTAAACTCTTAAGGCAAGAGCAGGTTGATATGTCACTCCATATTTAGAACTTAATCAGAGCCTGTAATCCTTTCCAGCTGGACTTTGGAAGATTGTATTGAAATGCTGCTGTATTGAAAGGTTATATTTTTAAGAGATAATCTCAGAAGCATCATGCATGAAAGACAGCTCAAAATTTCAGATACTGAAAGGAATGTGTTCTTGTGTAAGGCATCCTCAGAATAGATACAGTGGTCTAGAGTTCTAGAGAGCACTAGAGCTAATGAGAGATACAGCTTTTAATTGAAACAAATACTGTCAGGTTAAAATCATAGGCTATGTCTACACTTGCAAGTTAGGTTGACTTAAGGAGGCCTACGTCGACCTAACTTAGTCCCTGTCCAAACTAAGCTTCTCATTAAGTCGAAATTCCTTAAGTCGACTTAATGAAAGGTTAGGTCGACTTAATAAGAACCACTGGTTAGGTCGACCTAACCCTTAGGTCGACTCCTTAGGTCGACCTAAGCACAGTGTGGACGCTTAAGTCCACTTTATTAGGTTGACCTAAGGGCAGTTAGCTCAACTTATTAAGTCCCTGTTCAGGGGAAGTACTTTGTTAAGTCGACCTAATAAGGTCAACCTAACTTTTTGTAGTGTAGACATAGCCATAGATTCTTAAAGTACAATTTTCTTCACTTCTGTTATTAAGTGCAAGTTGAGTATTAAAAGCAAAAGAAATTAACAAATCTCAATACCTGACACTATGCAATTTGTTTATTTTGTGCACTTCTCCTACTTGGGCATTGAAAAATAGGCTGGTTGGTTTCATTTTTGTTTCTAGACAGTGCCTAGACAATTTTCTTCTCAGGCTCTTAACTAGCACAAAGTTGCAATATTTGAGTTGCAAGACCGCCAGGGCAATATTTATTTGTATAACATGTCATGTTTCCATGGCAACATCATTGGTGGGTGTTTGATAAAAGCTTATTTTTATAAAATCTAAAATGTGGGCCAAATTTGACCAGACATTTTTAATTGTTCAGACATGTAACTCTTCCAAATAAGATTGCAGTTCAGCAAGGTTTTTAAGGACATGCCTAACTTTAAGCACATTAATAGTCCTTTCGGGGCAGATCCTTAGCTGGAGTAAATTGACTTGGCTCCATTGATGTCAGCTAAGGTTCTGTTCTATTGAATTTAACTCAGTGTGCTTAAATCACTTCTTAACTGGGTCTTAAATGTGGTCATGAGTCTTCACTGGGATTGGCTAGCATAGAATGCCTTTAAAGGGACCACACACTAGTGGTCCAACTTCAGGATTAGTTCCTAAAGTGAAGTGGTGGTAGTGGTCTTGATGACTTAAAAAGGTGGTATGAGAGATGTAGATTTCCACTTCTCAGCCTCCAGTTTAACTCAATTCCATATAAGCAGTGATCATAAGTCATCAGATATTATAGTCCTTATTCACTCAGGTAGGTCTATTGACTTCAGTAGGATTCCTTATCTGAACGTGGAGAATAAGTATGAGTAGTAAAGATTGCAGGATTAGGTGCCACTATCTGTTAGTTGTTAGCTGTCCAATGGTATGTGAAAAGATTTGCTGGTCTCAGTGCAATTACTAGTGGCCACTTGTCCACATCAAGATGAGAGCTAAGCTCGTTGAGAGGCCTGTGTGGGGAAGTGTGCAGTGCCCCCCCCCCCATGCTGCTCCTGTCCTATAGATAAACAGGGAGGACTGCCATTTCTAGGGATCTCAATCCAGCACCCGTCATGTGCTCTCCCTAGTTTAATCTCGTTCCCTCTTGGATAAAATCAGAATACACACATTAATCACTGTTATTGTGTATTCTTATTACACCCAAAATGCATTAGGTGCCTTACTGACATCTAAGAAGATAGACCTCCAACACAAAAGAGTTTATAATGTGAATATGCAACATACAGGCAAAGGAGTGTTTGGGTTCGGGAGAGTGTAGAAAGACAGTGCAGATTCTCTTCATAAGCAAATCTCCTTTATACAGGCCTGCTAGTGTTCTTTATTTCTCAATACTCCCTTCTCTCCTGATATAATTTCCAGCCTGGGCACAGATTACTGGTTGTGCAGTCTTGCTTGGTGACTTTGCAGGGTGGGTAAATATCATTAAGATACACTGAGGTCACCAGAGAGATTTTATGTGTAACTAGAGGTTGTTGAAAACTGGTGAAAATCTATTGTATTTGCTCATAGTCCCATCCATACTTTAACATCTCTCCCAGCATCATTAGTAGTAACAAATGTATGGCTACCTAAGGATCGACATTTATCACTCTGCTACACACCAGGACCACTCAGCTCTTTAAAGTAAATGTGGCAATAAAATCAAATATTTCTCTTCCAAAAGCCTAGGCTCCTACACTTGAACTAAAGGAAAATCGCTTTTAGTTGTTAGTCATATAGAGCCTATGACACATAGCTGATCAGTTCCAATTCCATCCAGTAGAGAGCAATGGCACACATACATTAGCTATTTCATTACACTATTATTCCCCCCAATTTAAAATGGTACTATGTTGTAGCCTGTGTTTGTTTGACTCAGTCATGTAATTCCCTGCATGGAAACATTGTCTTATTTTGCAATATGGGCAAAATTTACTCCTGAGAGAGTGGCAGCACAAAGCTGTGCAGCACATAAGCCTCACTTCACTCTTGATTTGAAGGCTTCAACAGGTCAGAAGTGGTACATAAGTCTTTTGCTGGCCCTCTACACGGGTGAATTTTACTCTTTGCGATTGTCCAGATGTCTTTTTGGCGTGACATCATTTATATCTACAAAGGTAATTTATACTTTGAGAGAGACAGCTTCTTGTCAAAGCATCTACCAGTCATTAATGACTGTAGATTTATGCCACTTAAAATTCACATGCTTCATATGTTTTCATCATTGTTCATTTTAGAGTATCTCCCTTACTTACAGTGCTCTCTCTCTCCCACTCTCTTTTTCCCTCAGGTGATCCTGTTCCTGCCAGAATGGAAATGGTGACATCACCAAGCATGGGCATGCCGGAAGAAATCCAGCACCCATATATTAAATTCTCTGAATGGAAGTTCAAGCTATTTAAAGTGAGATCATTTGAAAAGACACCTTCTGGAGACAACCAAGAGGCAAATAAAAAGAAAGCAGAGGAGGTGTCCCCTTTGGACAAAGGCATTGTGGTGCAGATGGATGCGGCAGTTCCAGTGGCAAAAAAGCCACTTCTGGCTGATACAGACTTAAAGTACAACAAGCAGGCTCTTGAGAAAGATGCTGACAACCTGAAAATGCAAGAGGATGCAGCTCATCAAGCAAATCTGCAGCAGCTCTGTCGTATCTGTGGAGTTTCATTTAAAACTGATCGCTACAAGAGAAGTCATCCTGTGCATGGACCAGTGGACAGTGAAACTCAGGGACTTCTGAGAAAGAAAGAGAAAAGAGCCACATCTTGGCCTGACCTCATTGCCAAAGTTTTTAAGATTGACGTGCGAGGAGATATTGACACGATCCACCCCACTCGCTTTTGTCACAACTGCTGGAGCATCATCCATAGAAAGTTCAGCACTGCACCATGTGAAGTATATTTCCCGAGGAACAGCACCATGGAGTGGCAGTCCCACTCCCCAAGCTGCACTGTTTGTGACACTGCTCATCGTGGGATCAAGAGAAAGAACCAGTCATCCAACTTGCAGCTCAGCAAAAGGTTGAAGATCATTGCAGAACACGCCCGAAAAACTAAAAGTGTAAAAAGACAAGCACAAGTGAACAACAAAAACCTTATGAAAAAGATTGCCAACTGCAAAAAGATACATCTTAGCACTAAACTTCTTGCAGTTGACTACCCTGCAGATTTCATTAAGTCCATCTCTTGCCAGATCTGTGAGCATATTCTGGCAGATCCAGTGGAAACGACATGTAGCCATTTGTTCTGCAGAACCTGCATCCTGAAGTGCCTAAAAGTTATGGGCAGCTATTGTCCCTCCTGCCGATACCCTTGCTTCCCTACTGACTTGGAGAGCCCAGTGAAATCCTTTTTGAACATTCTCAATTCCTTGCCTGTGCGTTGCCCAGTGAAAGAATGTGATGAGGAGGTTTTGCTGGGTAAATATTGCCATCATTTGACCAGTCACAAAGAGGTGAAAGGGAAAGAGATTTACACGCACATAAATAAAGGTGGCAGACCAAGGCAACACTTACTGTCATTGACGAGGAGAGCTCAAAAGCATCGCCTGAGAGAACTCAAGCTTCAAGTCAAAGCTTTTGCTGAGAAAGAAGAAGGAGGTGATATAAAGGCTGTGTGCCTAACTTTGTTCTTGCTGGCTCTAAGAGCAAGAAATGAACACAGACAAGCAGATGAGTTGGAAGCTATAATGCAAGGGAAGGGATCGGGGCTTCACCCAGCTGTTTGCTTGGCAATCCGAGTCAACACCTTTCTCAGCTGTAGCCAGTACCATAAAATGTACAGAACTGTAAAAGCTATAACTGGGAGGCAGATCTTCCAGCCACTGCATGCTCTTCGCACTGCTGAAAAGGCCCTCTTGCCAGGTTATCATCCGTTTGAGTGGAAACCCCCTTTGAAAAATGTATCCACTAATACAGAAGTGGGAATTATAGATGGGCTGTCAGGGCTGCCACACTCAGTTGATGACTACCCAGTAGACACGATTGCCAAGAGGTTTCGGTATGATGCAGCCTTAGTTTCTACCTTAATGGACATGGAGGAAGACATCTTGGAAGGAATGAAGGCCCAAGACCTGGATGACTACTTGAATGGTCCCTTCACTGTGGTGGTGAAAGAATCTTGCGATGGGATGGGAGATGTCAGTGAGAAACATGGAAGTGGGCCGGCTGTTCCTGAGAAGGCAGTTCGATTTTCTTTCACACTCATGAGCATTGCTATAGCTCATGGCAATGAAAATGTAAGGATCTTTGAAGAAACCAAACCTAATTCAGAGCTGTGTTGCAAACCCCTGTGTCTTATGCTGGCTGATGAATCAGACCATGAGACTCTCACAGCTATCTTGAGCCCTGTCATAGCAGAAAGAGAGACCATGAAAAACAGTCTCCTGCTTCTTGAAATGGGAGGCATCCTCAGAACATTCAAATTCATCTTTAGGGGTACAGGGTATGATGAGAAACTTGTCCGTGAAGTGGAAGGCCTTGAAGCCTCAGGCTCTACTTACATCTGCACCCTTTGTGATGCAACCCGCCTGGAAGCCTCTCAGAACTTGGTCCTCCACTCCATAACAAGAAGTCATGCTGAAAACCTGGAACGGTATGAGGTATGGAGGTCCAACCCATATCATGAATCTGTTGATGAGCTACGTGACAGAGTGAAGGGTGTTTCTGCAAAACCTTTTATTGAGACAGTTCCTTCCATAGATGCATTGCATTGTGACATCGGCAATGCAGCTGAATTCTACAAGATATTCCAGTTTGAGATAGGTGAGGTGTACAAGAACCCTGACACATCTAAAGAAGAAAGGAAGAGGTGGCAGTCAACTCTTGACAAGCACCTCAGGAAGAAGATGAATCTGAAGCCCATAATGAGGATGAATGGGAACTTTGCTAGAAAACTTATGACCAAAGAGACAGTGGAAGCAGTCTGTGAATTAATAAAGTGTGAGGAAAGGCATGAAGCCTTAAGAGAACTGATGGACCTTTACCTTAAGATGAAACCAGTGTGGAGGTCTTCCTGCCCAGCCAAAGAGTGCCCAGAATTGTTGTGTCAGTATAGCTTCAACTCACAACGTTTTGCTGAGCTCCTATCCACAAAGTTCAAGTACAGATATGAGGGCAAGATTACGAATTACTTTCACAAAACTCTTGCTCATGTTCCTGAAATCATTGAAAGAGATGGCTCCATTGGGGCGTGGGCAAGTGAAGGGAACGAGTCTGGGAACAAATTGTTTAGGCGTTTCCGAAAAATGAATGCCAGGCAGTCAAAATGCTATGAAATGGAGGATGTCTTGAAGCATCACTGGCTGTATACCTCTAAGTACCTGCAGAAGTTCATGAATGCTCATAATACATTGAAAAGCCAGGGCTTCACAATTGATCCAGGGCAGAGTATAGAAGAATCCCTGGCATTGGAAGACTCTTTAGAAACTACTGATTCTATGGAATTCTAAGTGTAATGATCATTTGAATCTGGTTTGCAATTAAGTCTTCCTATATGGGGTGCAGTAAGGCCTGCAAATTTAGTTTTACACTGGGCATTAAAGGGAATCTGTCTCTGCTCAGAGGAGTTTGGTAAACATCTGTTCTGGATGGTAGTTTCCATAAAATGGTAATGCAGGGTAACTTGTTGGCGTCCTTTACTATTCATTTAGTGAGGTAAAAGTGGAAAGAAAGGTGATCAATTTACTTTGCTCTCAGATTATTGTTTAATAAATAGTCAAAGTGAGCACGTTTTTAAGCAATGTAACGTATGAAATGAAGAGGATTCAGAAGGAGTATAAGTTGACAGTTACAAAGAAAACAAGGATGTCATTTTTTCAGTTTGCATCATTGCATTTTACTTACTATTTAATATAGTTTCCTTTTTTATTGATAGCCTTTTGCTTCTTATGAGTAAAGATTCAACATGGAGATGTTAAGACAACCATACTGAAGTAAAGAGTCAGTACTTTTTGTATACAACACTGATTAACGCTTCAAATGTTGATTTCACCAACATTTTAAAATGTTACTTTATTTCATGCTTATATTGTGGAAGTGCCTAGAGACCAATCAGGTTGGGGCCAATTTGTGCTTAGTACTGTACAAGCATATAGAACATGTAGTTAACATTTTAAAATAATAATTATAACTAGTCAATTTGTTCTAAAATGCAAGCTTATGCGTATGCTTTGAAATCAGTCCTTAAAATGCAATATATTTTTTCTCTGTACATTGCATACATTAAAACTTCTGTTAACAGCTGGCAACAACAAAATCTTTTGGTCAATAGGCAATCTGTACTTCCAGTACTAGATCTTAACTGGTGTATATCAGTTTAGCTCCACTGGGTGAAATCTAATGAAGACAATAGCACAACTCATATTGATTTCAACAGGGCTGGAATTTCCTCTGTTGACCTTATACATGCTACACTTGTATACAGCAGTTGAGGATCTGACTTATAATTTTTCCTCAGTTCTTTATATTGTTATTATGTTCTTTCACAAGGCATATTTTACAGACTGAGGGAACTTTTTATTGTGTTCTAGCCCTGTCTCTGATATCGACACTGATGTCTGGATCATGTCATTTAACTTATCTGCCTCAGTTTCCATGTCTATAAAATGGAAATAGTTTTTACTTATCTCATAGACATGTTGTGAGAATTATTTAATTAATAATGGTGAATTGCTTTGAAAATGAAGTAGCTATTTAAGTGCTAAGCATTATTACTTCAATATTTAGACAGTTCACAGGAACAGTTTACATTGTACTAGGTGCATCATTAAAATGATGGCATTTTTTTTCACAATGCTATTGCTTATATACAAAATGGGAAATGGATCATATAGCTCAGCAAGCTTGAGTCTTATAGATGATAAGTACCCAGTCTTTAATAATGAACATGGGTTAAATAATTTAAAAATATTAGTTGAATATTTACCTTAAAAATTGTGAAATTTGGCAACCAAATTATTCTTGAACATACTCATTGAACTACTTGTACAATTCTAGGCATGTGATCTGGCAAAGCACTTAAGCACATGCTTAATTTTAGCATGTGAATTGTTCCACTGGACTCTTCCCAGATACCTAAAATAAAGGATGTGCTTAAGTGCCTTGCTTATTGGGGTCCAAATTTGGGAGGCTGCATTTTAATTCATTAGATAATTTTTTAAACCACAAAATTAATCAAATAAATTATTTAGGCAATATAATTGAAAAGTATCCTAAATGACTGGGACTTGTACTCCTAAATCACTTACGCACTTTTGAAAATTTCACACTGAAAGCTCATGGATTATCTGAGGTGCTTTACTATTTGAAGAATTACATATGAAACAGAATTAAATGCATGAATAACTACTGCACATGCTTTTTTAAACAATTCAGTTCTGCTTTTATTTTGTTTTAATATTGCATTTGGCTCATCAATAGAAATGAACAATTAAACTGTAATAAGCTATAAGTTTTTGTCTTTTATAGTAGTTTTTAGTTATACACTGTATCTTTTAGAATTTGGTATTTACCATTTATAGACAATTTATAAGGAAAACTAAGGGCTAGGAATTCATAAATAGATTTTAGTGTTATTTTGACTTTTTAAAAATTTTATTGCATGCAATATCCACTTAATAAAAAAGTTTTATAATTTAGATTTCACACTTCAGATCATTTCCTTAAACAAACTTCAAGCATTACATAAGAACTTTGTATTGCCAATAATTAAATATAGGTCTTTAGGAACTTATATGCTTCTAAATCATTTGTCAGAAGTGCTCCAACAATGGTACCTTTTATATATTTTGCAGTATAATTTTCCATTTATAGTGCTGATTTTGATCATTTAAATTCTTTTTCTTCCCAGATCAATTTTTAAAACTTTTTGTGGATTATAACAGATATTTTTTTCTAATGTATAAATGCCAGTTTTCCATAATATATTGTTCTTTTACAATACATTCAGAAACCAATTGGAACAGTCTTTTGTTTGGTTTGGAAATATTTCATCATGCACATATACTGTATCCATTTTTTTTCTTTACATGTTTATTTGTGATTGTAATAAACCATATGTTTTATACTTGAATCCATTTCAGGACTACAGTACCCAATCTAGCAACCCTTACTCACTCATGGTGAAATCTATACCTCTGCTGAGACCCAGAATAAGGCAAATGCATCATTTAAGTATTTAAAGCAGGGTTTAAAAGGAATTTAAGTAATGTATTCTGGTCCTCTTCATTGGAGTGAATTTCATCCACAAGTAGTTCTTACTCACACATGTAGTTTCATTCAAGTTAACGGGCCAAATTCTACTCCTTTTGCACAAATAATCTCATTGATTTTACTGAAATTCTCAAATCAAAAAATTACTTCAACAAACTGCTTATGTAAAAGCAAGTGGGTTTTGACTCACTGACTTCAACAGGACTAAGTAAGGATTACTCATGTATATAAGGATTTAAAAGACTGGGCACATACTCTGGGGAAGTTCAGAACACTGACCAGTACATGGACTGGGACTTGGGAGTGCAATGGGATTTTTAAAATATTCTTTTGTGAAATAACTGTGGAGATTACACTATTAAGCTAGCAAGACATATTACAAGCAACTATATGTGGATTAGTTGGCGTACGTCAGAAAGGCAATCATTATTTTTATTTTTTAAAAACACTTGAATTTAGTTTCATCTCTTTTTCCGTTGTTGTCACATTATTTAAATCAAGAAACTTTCTGCTTGAGAGTTTTGAACTCATTAAACCAAACAATTCAAAGCTGAACACCTGCACATGAAGCTTTTGTAAACAGAGACTAGAAAAACAATACTACAGACACACAAGCATGCATCTGAATGCAAGTGATTTTTGATTGCTTAAAGGTGCACTGTGTTTTCGTTCCATATTTGAGAAATGGTTTATCAGTAAGCTGTTTGATTTTGAAGAGGCTTCAAATAAGTAGAGAAACTTGTATTCATTTTATGCTTAAAAAAAATCACA
This sequence comes from Pelusios castaneus, assembly GCA_007922175.1. Taxonomy (NCBI): domain Eukaryota; kingdom Metazoa; phylum Chordata; order Testudines; family Pelomedusidae; genus Pelusios; species Pelusios castaneus. Next base: position 15,885,336 of record ML685785.1, on the reverse strand, counting down.
TCTTCATTTTACTCTAATAATTAGTATAAATACCTCAGATGTGCGTAGTGGTTTCTAGTTGGGAAAATTGTATTGAACGCTTAGTGTTTTTATAAATCATACTCTGCATCTTTCTCTGTTTAAAGTTGCTGTAAGAGCTTATTAAAGAAATATGCAATTGTTGTGTTGTGAAATGTTGTGAAGCAAATTAGGGTTTTGATTCTGGTCACACACTATTTTTTTTTCCACAAGGGTGTTGCCATTGACTTTAATGGAATCATTCCTGATTTTTGCTGGTGTAAAGGAATTCAGAACCAGACCCTAGATATTTACAACACCATAATTTCTGACTCGAATAAGATGTTTTCAGAGCATTGTCATACAGCATTTGTCTGTTTTTTTTATTTACTTATTGTATACCAATTTCTTTTCTTTTAAAATTGGTTTTAAATAAAGTTCTTATAAATAGATTGTGGATTTGTATGTCTTGGGCAGTTGTGTAGCTATGCAAACAATTTAATGATAATCATCTTGCATTTACTCAGTACCTTTCATTCAAATTATGAGTATTGGTAAACATTTATATTGCAGTAAAGCCACAGGAAGGATCAGAGTCCTGCTGTGATAGCCATTATTCAAACACCTGTGAAGATTCCCCCTGAAGCCCAACGCTTAGTCCAGCCCCTCACTCCACAGGGTATTGCTTTGACCAAGCACTATAACACAGTTAAAAGCTGTTTTACTTTTTTTGCAATCTTCTCCTGCTTCATTTAGAAATAACACATGGTTTCTGTTTAAATTCATCTACCTTGCTCTGACCATGTCCAGCCCTTCAATTCTCTTCATTGACTTCCTCACATCTTCTGCATCAGATTCTAGTCCCCACCCTTGGCTTCCAAGTTAACTGCAGAAATGAGCTCTTACAGATCTTTTAGGTCCTGTTTTTTTTTCATTGCCTTTGCTCCACCCAAGATACACAACTGATCATCCTCCGTTTGCTCTCTTTGCCTCTCTTTTTGTGCCCAACACAGTGGTATCTCAATGTCAAAAAAAATGTATGTGAACCCTCCATCAGTAGCACTGGCTATATCTACACTTGGTAATTTAGGTCGACTTTAGCTAAGTCGATTTAACAAAGTCGACTTTAAGTAGACTATTAAGTCAACTTAGCATGTCCACACTATAAAATTAAGTCGACTTCGGGAGAACTTACAAAGTCGACCTAGAGCATTCACACTGGATGCCTAGGTCGACTTCTAGGGGCTAGGTGGACCTCGGAGAGGTCCACGGTGGCAGGGGGGGCACCCCTTGCCAATTGCCAGGGGGCTCAGCCTTTGCCCCATTGTACCTGGGGGGGCATGCCAGGCCCCCCCTAAGTCGACTTAGGGCTACTCCAGGTCTACACTGGCTTAAGTCAACTTTAGAAAGTTGACTTAAGCCTAAAGTCGACTTTAAAGGAGGTTTAATAAAGTCGACTTAATTTTCCTTAAGCAAGCTGCTTAAGTCGACTTAAGGAAAATGTAGTGTAGACACAGAATAAATTAAGTTGACTTAAGCTTGCTTAATTTACTTAATTTACAAGTGTAGACGCACCCATTGTGAGCACAAATGACAGCATTTAGGTTTTTAGCTATCTGATTTTCTTGTACATTCAGGTAATTAGACATCAAAAAGTTTTACTTTGAACCTGCAATTTTCTACTTTTAATTGACCTTTGACACAAAAAGGTGGGTGGAAAAATTGAGGCCATGTTTTAAAAAAAGTAGCCTAATGAGTCTCCTGGTGATTTTGGATGAGCTCAATTCCTTGGTTGGGTTTCACTCTCCACATATACTTTTAGCATCAGCATCATAGGGCACCAGAAGATAAAGAACATTTGTAATGAGGTACAACTCCTTTCATCTCCATGATGCTGGTTCAAATCCCCCAGTTGATCAGTTTGGTGACCTATTAAATTTGACCTGATTTGCAAAGACTCTGAGCATTAGCAGCTCCCAATAATTCTGAATGCTTAGTACCTTTGAAATCAGACTAAATTATTCTGAGTATTGTTTATCTATATCATCCAAATACCAACATCTTAAAATTTCACCACTTAAAAGGAGTAATTGCCCCCTTGTTGGCTGTTGCAGGAGAGGGGCCAAGAAATGAAGATGCTTGGAGTTCCAGAAAGCAGTCATTATAACAGTGTAGCATGCAAACTTTGTGTGTATGCGTGCATCACAAAGAGAATCAGATACCCACTACTGTTATAAGCTATACAAATTTATTGGCTCAGTTGGCATTCACCCCCAGGCAAATATATGTGGGTGGAGATGGAGGTATGAACTAACTGAGGCCTATATTTATTAAAATATGACTATTGAACTTGTGTGCCTCAATTTTTGAGGCCTAAACTGAGACACTGTAATGAAGCCTGATTTTCAAAGGACTGGTGCTTAGTAACTTCTCAGAAATCAGGACTCTTTAAAATAATAGAATGATAGAAATGTAGGGCTCGAAGAAACTTCAGGGGGTTAGTCTAGCTCCTCTCCCCACCCTCTGTGCTGAGGCAGGACCAAATAAACCTAGACCATCTTTGACAGGTATTTGTCCAACCTGTTCTTAAAAGCCTCCCATGAAGGGATTCCACAACCTTCCTTAGAAACCTATTCCAGAGTAACTATGCTCATAGTTGCAAAGTTTCTCTGAATATCTTACCTAAATCTCCTTTGCTGCGGATTACCTGTTACTCTGTCCTATTTTCAGTGGACACGGAGAATAATCAATCATCATAGGCTTTATAACAGCCCTTAACGCATTTGAAGATTGTTATCAGGTCCTCCCTCAGTCTTTTCTCAAGACTAAATATGCCAAGTGGCTAACTTTTCCCCATAAATCAAAGCGTCTAACGAAGTGGGATTTTCTCCCACGAAAGCTCATGCGATAAATAAATCTGTTAGTCTTTAAAAGTGCCACAGGAGTCTGTTGTTTTTCTACAATAGACTAACACGGCTACCCCTTTGGAATTTGACCCCA
>ML685785.1:15859256-15882329 GCA_007922175.1 Pelusios castaneus | reverse complement strand
GACAGCTTCAAATTGGTGATGTTACAGTGGTCAAATATATATGCTTCTCTGTCAGTTACATAATCCACTTGGAATTCTTTACCTGTTTACTTACAAGTACAGACTTGTTCCACCCAGAGAGCACAGAGGTGATAATGACCGATGCAGAGACACTTTAATTACATTAAAGGCCCTATGGCTACATTTAGGGTGGGGTGGGAGGATGGGATGGAGAGGAGGGTCCTTACAGCTAGTCAGAAATGTATTGTTCCCATCTAAGCCAGAATTTCTCAATAGGCAGCTGGCCACTGCCTTACTGATTGTTCACAGCATCCTTGTCCTTGGGTGGGTCTGGTATGATTGTTAACCTGAGTTTCATTCCACAACTTACTGATAGGAAAAGTATCCAAGCTGTAACGGACAAGACCTGACAGAGAAAAGTCTACAGAGACAGAAAAAACATTAAAGCCTAACACTTTCATAAGCACTGACATCCATGAATGTGTATTTTGAAAGCCAACAATACCATATGATGTCCCTAAAACAGGATTAGAGATCACATCACATAAAACACAGAGGTCAGATAGATGCAGTTATGAAAGAAGTTTACTTACGTATACACTAAGATCTCCTGTATTTTATCTTCTTAATCGATCCTATATGAAGAAGGAATATCTTCAATTGATTATCTTTTGGAGCCAATCAATACTTTTTCACAGCATGCATCTATCTTTCAGTATCACTGGATATGACTATGTTCTCTAATCTTGAATGCTACATTAAGCATCTTCACAATAATGACTAATGACCACTGATGTCTCATTTCAGTCCATCTGGGAGAATATATTTTATACTCTTTATGACTTCCTTTTTCCTGCAGTAATTATATTTTCTGATTTGTGATTTGATACCTGTTAAGATGCCTCTCATATCAAAGCTGGGATCATTGTTTCACTTAGCAATTTTCTTCTGTATTTGAAATTAATAAATATTTTTAAAAAGGCACCACACAAATATGCAGTTCATTAGTACAACGGACTGGGTCCCTCACTGGACAAGTGATAAGTCGCTTCTGTGCTACTTTTCCTAGGAGGTACAATCCAGGAGAGGAGGGGCACAGGATGGGGAATAGACAAAGGTGGTTATAAGCCAATTTTTTGCACCTGGTAGTCTACGCTTTCATATTATACAGTGATCTGGGAGCTGATGTAGACCCTAGTGTAAGTTTCATCAAGCCCAAGGGATGTTCTAAGATATTGCAGTATCTTCATGTTTGTCAATAGGCTGATCTGTAGTTCAGAATAGCCTGAGCTTAGAGAACTTCAGCCTTGACTCCTCCCACCGTTATCATTCCTCCGATGCATTCTCATGCAGCAGGATGTGGTGGCAGCAGTGTGGCAAAGATCACCTTTGCCACCACTGTGCTGGAGTTATTCCCTGGGGATAGTTTCTGCCCCTTTATGTCTCTGGAACAGTGTAGGCTTAGTGTTGCAGGTGGGACGCAGGAGGACGGGCTGGGGCTAGCAACAGTTCATTTAGGTTTGTTGCCCGGAGTGCGCAGCACCAATAACCACCCCAGGGCGGAGAAGCACACTAAGATTTATTTGAGATCTCAAGCAGGCACACGGAGACAGGCACCTCTCAAATCATGCGCACCCCACCCCCGTTGCAGTGACCCTTATATAGATAGGTTGTTTGCTTCAATACTTTTATCATTGTAAGCGGTGGAAGGACTCTCCCCCTTCTCTTAGAGAACAAACTGTGACCGATTTCCACTGGTACTTTCAAGGCTTGTTATCTACTTTGCTTCCTGAAACCGGGGGAACATCCTTATATGGTTGGTGTTACTGTGTCCTAGCTGCCTCTGGAGTCTGAGTCTGGAGCAAAGGAGTTTCATCGGCACTATGGCCTTCCACCCCTTCGAGTTACCCAGCGCGAGACCCCAGATGCCGCCAGGGACATCAACATTAGCAGAGTAGAATCTGCCCTACAGAATATGGATGTTGGGAGACAAATTTCTATCAACATTAAGGGACATTGCATTGGCAAAATATTCTGCATGTTGTTTGGAACTGAGCTTGATTCTGCTCTTATTTATGATGGCATGAAAAAGGAGTAACATCATTGAACGCAATGGAGTTATACCAGTGTAAAATTAGTGTGAAAGGATAATTAGGCTGATTCACTCATAAGTTATGCCCCTTTCCACAAGGCAGTCCCCAACACACTTAAAAGCTGGAAACTGAAACGTATTTATTGTAGATTTTTGTTTTCCTCTATTGCTTATGCATATTAGATGTTATTGGAGGGTTGGACAAGAATGTGGTATTGTGAGAATTCATTTGTGACAATAGGAGTGTTCAGAAATATTTGGTTACTTATTTTGGTTTATAACTGAGGGGTTGCACTTCCATGTGGCCAGGGCTGCACACACTGGTCTGGTTGCTCAAGTGTGCTGGTCTCCTCTTGTCATTTTTCTTTTTTATTCAAAGGTCATGCATGTGAGTGGGACTGTGAACACTGATCTATTATTGTAAGGTCACAAGTGTTAATCTGAGGATATATATATATATATAATTTTAATTTATTTTATTGTTAATTATTATTTATTTTTATTATTAATTTAAGTAATTTAATTTATTTGATTTGATTTTTGTTAGTGTTACAGTTCATATGTATAACTCTGTAACACTAACAAAAATCAAATCAAATAAACTTATAGGGATTTTACAAACAGATAATACAAGATACCATAAAAAGTTAGTAAAATACTGGACCAGTCAACCTTGACAGTGTCTTCTGCAATCTGAATTCAATTTTGGATAGGCATCTCAGACATATATATCATTGCAAATTTATAGCCTTTGTTTGCAAATGAAGACATATCTGGCTCCATCCTGAGATTTACAGTGCTTCCCTACCCAGACAGTAGGTGAAAACAAACGGAAAGGCCATTTTTATTATAAACTTTATTAGTTCATTATGCATTTTAAAATACAAACACAAATGGCGGGTTCAATCAATTGATATATCTTTCATGACTTTCCATGTTTTAAAAATGAAAACAAAACAAATATTTAGGTCTGATTTTCTGATGAGCTGGGCTTCCACAGCTCCAGATGATGCTAATTGGTAGCATTTCAGTGCCTCTCAAAATCAAGCCGTAGGTGTCCAAAATTAGGCACCCAAAATGGAGGCTTCCCAGATTAGAGACCCCTTTTGAAAACAGGCCTTGATGTCTTAATATGCCATTATTTCTGGTACAATTGGCCTGAACTACAACTGCACTACTCCAATTTAATGCCAGTTTAAGTCCCCTGATTTTAATGCATTGTACCAGTGTAAAGTGGAGAAATGTAGCTATGAACGAGGCTCAGTATTTCTAGTTCTACTGACTAAGATGCAAAACCAAAATGGGTAACACTATGCCTCCTTTGGACCAGAGTCTACATCATTATTAACACAGGTTAGTGCGTTACTCTTTAAATAGTTTCTTTAAAGTCAATAGGGATATTTATGGAGTAAGGTACTATTCAATTTGAGGAAGGCTATCAGAATATGGTCCTGAGTGTTTCTATAGTGCCCAGCACAATGGGGTTCTGATCTTGACTGATACCACTGGATGCTATCATAGTACACATAATAAACATTGCATCATGATCTACATTAAACTGAAGCAATCTAATAATTAACATTTATAAAAGAAAATGCTACTAGGCACTCTAATATTTAATTTGGTTGCAACCATCATTAACTATATTTGGTTTGTGATTTCTTCATTTAATCCTAGCTGAACCTTAATCAGTAGCTCAAATCTATTCAAATAGCCGCCGAAGAAATGATTTTTTTGCTGGAGTTGCTCTCTTCATGGATGTTCTTTTCCGCAATGGTTTCATAGGTTGTTTTTTCACAGGCAGAACCTTTTTTGGTGTTTGCAGCCCTCTAGCAAGATCAACATGCTCATTGCAGAAGTACTTGACGTTTGCCTCTGAAAGATGTATGAGCATGCCCTCAGATAGATCCATACACTGAGCATGGACCCAATGGCCGTCTCCACTGGAACAGTAAATCATAGCTGGCTTGTTGAGTTCAGTTGAATAGAAAGGGACCCAAGTGTTGATATCAATGTCACAACTGGAAGAGCAGGTGATCCAGTAGCCTGTTTCTGATTCATCTTCTTCATCATCTTCATTATAGGTGTCAATGTCATCATCACCAAAGCTAGTGGCTTCAGCACTAAAACAGAACTCCTCTGAATCTTCAAATGGAGTGGAGTCTCCTGGGTCTTCTGTAGATGTCTGGCTGCAAATTTGTGCCGCCTCCTGCTCATCTTCTTCCGCTCCTCCACATCTCAAAATATAAAAGTAGTTTGCATCTGAAATTAGCTGCCTGTTGTCCCCTGGTATACCAAGCAATATGGCCCCATTACCCATATCACTACCAAACCATATCTTGCAGTGTTTAATATCTGGTGTCCAATCTGGGGTCTCCCTTTCCACAATCTCTATATTGTTATCTTCTAAAGTGATTGTGTTACAAATCAGCCTCTTCTGGTTGTCACACTGGTAGCCCCCAACAATAACAAATTCTTTATCACCAGTCTGGGTCACAAGCGCACTGGAAACAGAGATCCCCTGAGGCAAGATGGTGCAGTTCACAGCTGGGCTGCCTAATGGAAGGTCAATTTTTAGCCTGTATAAATTGGGAGGTCTGATGTTATTTTCAAGGGAATGACCCCCTAGGACGTAGATGGTATCATTTCTGGCAATGGAGACATGGAAAGAAAGTCCATCCTGAAGCTCTGGAAGGACGTAAGAGGTGCAGCATCCAAAGTCAAAATCAATCAAAAACACATGAGGTATACAGTCTACAACACTGTTCCATTTTTCTGTGGTCCTTTGTCCAAGAGGGATGTATGACCTTCCCCCAAATATAACACCCATGCTTTTACTTCGGCTATGAACTATGTTAATGGTATGGCCATATCTGGCTTCAGGGACATCCCCAACTAACTCTTTCTCTGTGCATTTAAATGTGATTTTCTTGCTTGTCTTGCACTCTATACCCAGAATATAAATCTTATCTGATAGTTCATTGTTTGGTGTTTTCCCACCATGAATGACGTAATGGCACTTCTCAGATTCTGTCCTGTCCCTGAGAGCACAGACTGCTGGGTAACGGAGAGGGGGAAGATAGCAGGAATCTTTAGAGAAAAATGCAGGCTTCAATTTAAGTTCATTCTTTTTTAAGTCAAGGAGAAAAACCCCAGTGGGGCAGGATCTCTTTGGCCAGCCTTTCTGTCCAAAAAAGAAAACCTGCCCATCAAAATTCAGCAGAGAAAAGCCTGGCTGAATCAAGGATGAATTATTAATGGCTGATATCATCTGTAGGGACATTATGTCTGGTGACTGGGTCATGGTACTGTCAGTATCTGAAAAAAAAAGAGTAAACCACATCAGCTATGCTTCAATGTCAAGACGATCAGCTTGGCAACTGATTGTGTGACCTCGGATGAGCCATGGCAATTCTCTATAGCTTCCCCATCTGTAAAATGTAGTAATGATATTTACTCAGCCCTGTAAAATGCAAATTAAAATGCAATATAAGAGCTTTAGGATCTAAATAAGGAGTTATATGAGAACTGGGTGAATATTGTAAAAATCCCATTGACTATTTACTTTGAGTGCATCTATGATTCTTTTCTGTCAATTTACTAGGGAACTAGTGTAATGGAGGAAATTGGGGGTGGGAAGATAAAATGTTCATTGAAAAAGTGAATATTGCAGAAAGCTCATCATGGAAGGCAAATTCTTAATTTGTCATCATGACTATTTAAATCAGAAACCTGATTCTCAGAGTCGTGTCCGTCCAGCCACAGGACAGAAACTTACCATGTGATCTCTATGTTTAATCTCCGTTCTCTACCCAAATTGCGTGCAAAATAATTTGTCATGAATTTATTTGCTAGGCTCTAATTAGGGTTGTCACCTACCCAGGTTTTTCCAGGTTCATCATCTCCCCCCCCCCCTTTTTTTTTTTTAATGCAGCAGTCCTAACCCATAAGGATATTCAGTACATACACCCAGTGTGGACCGTTCGATGTACTCAGGATCATCCCAGGTGTCTTGGATTTTTTTGCACCTCACACCTCCTACCTATTAAGGTTCACTACATCAGCTCTGAAATTGGACAAGAGTGAGCATAACATAACAAAATATATAATAAAATAAAACATATATAATAAAATATATATTTAAAACATATTCATAGGTTGAATTTGGTACTTATATAATAGCTCTGGATTGTGCTCCACAACTTTTATGCATGTTAAATAACATTTACTCCTTTAGTTGGGACTTTGAGCAAATACTACTTCCATTGGTAAAGGCGGGAGAACCAGGCTCCCCCCGCCCTTTAGTTAGATTTTAAATTGATATTATCTATAACAAATCTCGGCCTATAACTAATTGCTTGATTGGTTGTTTAGGGCAGATTTGGGTGTATTTAATTACTGCTGGTATTTCAAATGTTAATAAAGAGGTGAACTTTCCCCCCACGTGTTCATACCCACAACAGACCTATAGCAGAACCATTTTGCACCTACATTGCCTGTGAGCTAGGATTGCTTTTCAGGAGACACTGGGAATCAGAGCCCTTCTGGGAACTGGAGTTTTATCTCTCTGGCCCATCAGGGAGCTGACGAGGAGCGGAACTACATTTCCTAGCAGCTGCCTGTGCCCCTGTGACCCGTTGCCGTGTGAGGCACCTTCGCACAGTGCTTTTTCTTTTTGGTAGGAGCGTTGTCTGAGCTGGGGTGTGGAGGGTTAATTAAGCCTGGCTAGGTGAGAGCGGAGGTCCTGGGAATGCCGGGAGGGAGGGGGAGGATGCTGCGGACCGATCTGTCCTGGGGAGCCGCGCTAGGCGTGGGCATGGATGGGCGGAGGGGAGGGGATCCGAGCCTCTCCATCTGTTTGTCACCATGTGTCCTCACCCAGGGGCTGCTGCTGGGCCGCCTCCCTCCCAGTTTGAGTTCAGATGAGAGCGTGGGTTCCTCCCCCTGAGACAGGGAAGTCCTGCCTGCTTCAGGCTGCGAAGCTGCCCTATTCTGTGAGTGGGGGCAAGCCACTTTGCTGCCTTAATTTCCCCAAGGTGGCCTGCGCGGAGATACTACACTGCTGGCCGGGCAGGCGGAGGAGGTGTCTATTCTCTTCATTTCTTTCCCCGGACGCTCCCAGTGCATTCCAGATCAAACTAGCTGCACTGTTTGTGTTGTTTGGATGCCACCTCAACCTGTTTATTTCCTGTGCTCCATTTTGCACATAGGTCTATGTGCTGTGAGCAGGGACAGAGATAGCACAAATAACCTCCATGTAGTCTGAATTACAAAAACCTAAAACCAATATAATATAGAGGTGGGAAAATCCAGTTTTATCAATTTTGTTCCTACTTCCCCTAGGTTAATGGGTTTCCTTGGCTATGTCTACATTTGTAAATTTAGGTCGACTTTAGCTAAGTCGACTTAACTAAGTCGATTTAGTTAAGTCGACTTAGCATGTCTACACCTAAATTTAAAGTCGACTTTGGGGGGAACTTACAAAGTTGACCTAGAGCATCCACACTGGACTCCTAGGTTGTCTTCATGGGTACAATGGGGCAAAGGGGGACAGGGACCCTGGCAGGGCATAGGGGCAGGGTGGGCAGGGCTCTGCCCTGCCTTGTGGGGGGCATGCCAGGCTCCCCCTGTGCCCCCCCAGGCAGGGAGGGCAGTGGTGGAGTCCTGGAGTAGCCCTAAGTCAACTTAGGGCTACTCCAGGTCTATGCTGGCCTAAGTCGACTTTAAAAAGTCGACTTTAGGTTTAAGTCGAATTAAAATGAGATTAATAAAGTCGACTTAATTTTCATTAAGTCGACTTCATTTTCCTTAAGTCGATTTAAGGAAACTAGTGTAGACGCAGAGTAAATTAAGTTGATTTAAGCAAGTTTAAATTGACCTAATTTACAAGTGTACAAACCCCTTTTGTTTAGAAATATGAACTGTGCTTGGCATAAACATGATACTGGCCCATACAGGCGACAGGAAGATACTTGTGGCAAAATAAAGAAAATGATTGCTTCTGGATTACCATTCACAGCCTCTTCCCCATTCAATAATCCAGAGTCTATGAGTGAGGAAAAATTTAAATCCAATTAAAAAATGACCCTATGCTCCACACGCACACAAGACCTGATATACTGTAATATTTCTCAGTGAAAATCCCATTTGAGAAATTTCTGAATTCATAATAAAAATACTGTAAAATTTGTTTAAAGGGATGGGCCAAATTCATCTCTGATTTAATGTCACCACTTGGGTGTCGTAAGGCCCTCGGGGAGGAAGTCATAGTAATTCAGAAGGAATTTGGCCCACTGTATTAATCAAATTCCCGGTGTTCTGTAGCTAATCACCTTCTGTTTCATTTGAAAATCCCAAATTGTTTTTTGTTTGTTTTCATGTTGTGCTCAGTTTCTTTGTTGTTTGTATTTGTTATTTATCTCCTTTGTTATTCTCCACCTGCTTCTTTGAGCCAGGTTCTAATAGAATGTTTTGTATTTGCATTTGCCTTCCTTGTTCTAAAACCTCACTTTAAAATAATGTGTACATTTACAAAACATATTGGAAAATAACCCATTCTTCCTTTCACCTTTGAGGATCAGAGAAATTAGAAATGGAAAAAAGTTTGGAAGGGACCTTGAGAAATCATTAAATTCTGCCCCCCTGTTCAGAGGCAGGGTCAAGTATATGTATACCATCCCAGACTTGTGTTTGTCTAACCTGTTCTTAAAAGCTTCCGATGAGGAGGACTCCATGACCTCCCTTGGAAGCCTATTCTGGAGCTTAACTACTCTTATAGTTAGAAGGTTTTCCAAATATTTTACCTAAATCTCTTTTGTTGCAGATTAAGCCCATTACTTCTTGTCCTACCTTCAGTAGATATGGAGAACAATTTCATAACAGCACTTAACATATTTGAAGACTCTTAGCAGGTCTCCTTCAGTCCTCTTTTCTCAAGACTAAACATGCCAATATTTTTTAACCTTCTATCATTGGTGTTGCTCTCCTCTGGACTCCCTTTAATTTGTCCATCTCTTTCCAAAAGTGTGATGCCCAGAGTTGGACACAGTATTCCAGTGAAGCCTCATCAATGCCGTGTGGAACTGGACAACTACCTTCTGTGTCTTAGGCCTGGTCTATATTGCCATGCTGGATTGACGGAAAATACGCAAGCTGCGTACTGTAGAATGCATATCTCCTGTTGACTTACTTACCCTCCCTTTCTGTGGCATCTTCACGGGGCTGCGCTGACGGGAAATGCTCTCTATTTGACGCAGCGTTACTCTTTTCTTGGGGGAGGAATTACTGCGCTGAAGGGAGAGCATTTCTGGGATCAATTGAATGGGTCTCCAGTAGCCACTCAATCAATCCCACTGCGTCAATCCGTGGAGACCAACACAGCAGTTTCAATGTAGACAAACCCTTATATATGACACTCCTCTTAATACACTACAGAATCATAATTAGCATTTTTCACAATTGCTTCATATTGTTAACTCATATTCAATTTGTGATCCATTATAATCCCCAGAGCATTTTCAGCAATACGACTATTCCCCATTTTACAGATGTGCATTTGATTTTTTCCTTCCTAAGTGAAGTACTTCGTATTTGTCTTCATGGACTTCCATCTTGTTGTTTTCATACCAATTCTCCAATTTGTCAAGGTAATTTTGAATTCTGATCTAGTTCTTCAATGTGATTGCATCCCCTCCTCTCTTGATGTAACTGGCAAATTTTATAAGTGTACTTTTCACTCCATTATTCAAATAATTAATGCAAATATGAACAGGATTCAGGTGGGACCCAAGTAAATCCACCTTCCCAGTCTGACAGTGAATGATTGTTGATAACTACTCTTTGAGTACATTCTTTCAATTAGTTGTGCATGCACCTTATAGTAATTGCATCTAGACTGCATTTCCCTAGTTTGTTTATGAAAATATTAATGTGGACTATATTAAAAGCCTTACTAAAATCAAGATATTAGGCCTACTACTTCTCCCTATTCACTTGGCCAGAAATCCTTGTCAAAGAAGAAAATTAGGTTGGTTTGGTATGATTTGCTCTCGACAAATTCAGGCTGGCTATTTATCAGAACTCTATTAATTGCTGACAAACTGGTTGTTTAAGAATTTGTTCTAGTATCTTTCAAGATATCAAAGTTAGACCAGATATCAATATAGTTAAAAATTTATTTTATCCGGCAATATTTCCAGTCCCACATATTCAAAAATTGTGACCAAGACTTTCTAAAATCATGAGGTTGATTTAAAAATCATGCAATTTGAAAAAAAAAAAGGTGGGTCATTTTTGGTGTTGTAGTTTTAAGGATTCACATTTCAGGTGTTTCTCTGCAACTATGAAGGTCAAACCATTACTTTATTGTAAAATGAAGCCGAGAATCTCTCATAATCACATGACTCCAGGAGCTGGGGCTTTATGAAAACCATCATATATTGTGAGACAATAAAATACTGTGAATTGGCAGCACTGAGTCTAATTTTAATATTTCTCAGATGATGGAGAGTCAACCATTCCATTTAGGACACTTTGACTCAGTTTAGATATCCCTATCAGGTTTTATTCATGAGGTAGCTCTATTGTATATGGCCTGCAGGTTGTGGATTTTCCAGGATTTGGGAATCATTCTATGTCTGCAGTTGGTGCTAGGGGAGTGATTCTCAGCTCACATAGACATGCTCATGTGAGCTTTCATCGAGCTATTGCACTAAAAATAGTAGTGTAACTATGGTAGCACAGGCAGAAGTGAGTGGCAGCAAGGGCTAGCTGCCTCGAGTACAAACCTTGTGGGATGTACTTGGGGTGGCTAACCTGTGCTGTTGCTCATGCTACTGTGCCTACACTATTGCTTTTAGTGTGCTAACGTGATGATGAGAGCCAGCAGGAGTACGTTTATATGAGCTGGAAATCACACCTCTTTTTCCAAGTGTAGAGCCAGAGGTTAAAGTAAGGGGGAACGCATTGGAACGCAGTTCCGGGGCCCACAAATTTGAGGAGCCAGAGTTCTGGGGCCCCTAAAAATAGAAAAATCCAGTGGAATGCATGTTCCACCCTGCCCTGGCTGCTGGCAGGTCCTATGCCCCACCATTGTTAATCACAATACTCATTGTGTTTGCTAGTTTGTGACAATAATTGCTATAGACATAAACACCATATAAAATTATAAATATTTTATAGAGCGATAACCGATGCATGTGGTACTGAGAAGTGGTTGCAAATGCCTACCTGGGCTGGGGCCCACACATGCATGAAGGGGGCCCAGACAATACGGGAGGGGGCCCGGAGATTAGGAGAGTTCCGGGGCCCATCAAATTATACTTTAACCACTGTGTAGAGGTACCCTCAGAACTCATGGTGCAGTGCCGAGAGTGGGATACTGCACTGCAGGAGATAGTCATAAATCCTGTGCATCTGACAAATATTGATGAGGGGTGGGATACAGGAATCAAAACACAAGCAGATTGTCAAAGATGATAATAGGCACAAATCTTGACAGAAACAAAGCTTATTGGCTACAAGGTTTTTGTGTGTTTGTTTTTTGTTCAGTCTACTTACTTTCCCTTACCCCTTGTCATCACATACAGCAGTTACTGTCTTGAATTCCAGAGCTCTTACATCCGTCATGTCTAATATTAGACACCTGCACCCTGCATAAATGAGCAGTTCAATGAGTAGAGGGAAAGGTTTCTTATCGATATTGTGAGAGAAGTGATTCTTCAGGAGGGATTTAATGTCTGGATCTTATGTTTACTGAAGTCAGTGGACTTTGGGTCAGGGCCTAAGAAGAGGGGATGGTGGTTCAAGAGTTTGCATAGAAGTGGTTCAGTGGGTAGGAGGAAAGATGTAAGATTGGGGTGGGGGGAAATGGACAAATGAATAGAGCCCTGCACAGTACAAAATTTGTATTTGCATCTGATCCACGATCTGCAAAATAGTCCATGTATATCCACAGATTTGCAGGGCTCCATATAGGAACATTTGTCCTGGCACTGTGAATGGAGCAGAGGGTAGGGTGGTAAGGATAAATGAGATTGAGCAGAGTCAGTGTTGCCAAATCTTGTGATTTCATTGTGATTTTCATGCTCTCTAGTATTTTTTTATTAAAGCCTCAGCTTCAGGATGTATGTGGTTTGATGAGAATCTCAGTTTTCATTTCAAAAGAAAAAGTAAGTTTGTAGCCCTCATGTCACAAGAAAATCTTGAAAGTGTGATCTGTGTGCATGTTTAAGGCTCAAAAGCCAGGCAAGAAATAAAAAGAATCTCAAATATATTATGTTTTAAAATCTCATGATTTTTTGGGTCCTGAATTGTGATTTTTTGAATGCTTTGAATGGGCTGTCCTGGGTAGAAAGGGCTAATAAGCTTGAACTTACTGTGATTGAGAAGGGGGAATGAATGGAGGGATTCAAATAAGAGTTTTTCTACATGTGGAATAGATTTAAGTGTAAAGGTGCTTCTTAAAATTGACTTCATTAAAATGTTTGGAAACATCCCTTTTTGCCTCGTGTGGATTCAGATCAGCACTTTTAAAATCACATAGTAGGGGCTGTGTTAGAACTTAGGGGGAGCCTGTGTTACAATCATGCCCAGCAAAAATGACTTTGTTGTTCAGAAGTCTCCACTGGAAAGCTTGGGTTGTATAGTTTTCAGATAAGTTTTTTTTTCTTAGCTTTTCTCTTTGACTATAAATTCGGTTTTGATTGGTCATGTAAGTCACATGATAATACTTTTACTCTCCAATTGGATGACTGAAGCAATTTAAACAGGAGAATAATAAATAACAAACATCTCTATTTAATATGACTTTTCAAATAAACAATCATTTGGACTAAAATTCATAAAAAGTTTAGTACACACAACTGTTTTCATAAAAGCTTGTTAGCTGTCTGGATAGTCCCTGTAATGGGTGATATGACCCCAGGAATCCTAATGAACAACCTCAGGTTCTGATCACAAAAAGAGTTGCAAAGCACTTTGCTATTTGAACAGCTCTGATTAGAATGCTGACTCCCTAAGAGATCGGATCCCAGGGTAACACTGAGTCTCAATTGAAAAATGCTCATGCTGCTGTTTCCCAAATTTCTCCCATCAGTCTGCAATCCCCGGTATCTTGGCAAAAACAAGGCTTAGTGCAGGTATTAAAAGCTACTTTGCAAGATTACAGTTATTTTCTGCTCTGATGGTTCTGCCACTGCAGCATTTGTTCAGAAAGATTAATTCACGGCCTTCTGAAAGAGCTGGGGCTAACTCCCCCACCGCACAAACCGGAGACTTGTAGACTGAGAAGGAAAGGCGGCTCCTAACTACTTTGTTATCCGATTTCCATCTGGACTCCCCTCCCCAGATATCTCTACCAACCAACTGCTGAAGTGTGTAGATAGCATTTCGCAAACTTTCTCCAGTTTTTGCACCCAAGGTTTGCTTGGGTAAGACAATAAACATATTAGACCTACCTGGCCGGTGGAGGGTTTTTGCTTTCTCCTAAAACCTTTGTTTGTAACTGGGATTCAAATGTCAGCACTTGTGGAATCTTCTCGGACTGCGCAGAGGGGCTGTGGCATGGACAAGCAGGCAGGCAGGGGGGTATGTGTGCTTAGCTTGCAGATGTGCTCCTTAGCACTTGTCTAATGTGGCTAACTGTCTGTGACCGTTTTTTTTTTCTTCAGATGGTGCAAAAAGTAATGCATCAGCTTGCATCTTTAGACCGTTAACCTGTTCCTGCCTAAGCAGCTCAGAGAGAGAGCAGAAGTCTGTTATTTAGATTGTAAATTCAGTGGGGCAGATGCTGTTTTTCATGTGATGTTTGTACAGTGTGCAATCTGGTGGGGTCCTGAACTGTTGGGGTTTTTGGGTGCTATCAATAAAGTCACTGCTAAATTCAAAGAAAATACGTGGAATTCTAATTTCGACAAACTTAAAAAAAACTCTGAACAACACTTGGATAGGAATAAATTTGGAATTCTCAGGAAATAACTAAATTATGACAATGAAGTTGAGTAAAGGAAGTAGTAAGGATATGCAGCCGAGTAAGTGAAGGCTGATTAATGCTTTGATTCAAAGCCCATAGAAATCAGTAAGAACTTTTCCATTGACTTCCAAGTGCTTTGGACCGGGCCCTAAAAGAATATTAGTACTCTGCACATTTCTGTGCCACTTTTCATCAGAGTTCCTCGGACCACTTCACACAACGCATAATTAAGCCTCCCAACGCCTCTGAGAATAGATCCATTTTACAGATGAGATGGAGCAACTGGAGCACAGAGAGTGTAAATGACTTGCCTGTGATCACTCAGCAACTAAGTGAAGAAGCAGGAACACAGTTCACAGCTGCCTCATTAGCTTCCTTCTGTGGCTGGCAAAGGATCATTTCACCTACCACTGAAATACAGCAGCCTCTGAAGGTGGGGACACAGCAGCTGTTTTACATTATACCGCAACTTTGTACAGCTGTTAAGAACAATGTGACATACAACTGAAAGCGCAGTGGGAATTTAAATGGAAAGATCCTGAATTGGAATTTGGCCAGGGCAGGATGAGGACATTCAGCTCTGGTAAAAAGTCCCAGGAGACCTTTAATGACTAATGCAGTCAGAAAGTGAGTTTATATCTCATCTGGAATATGGCACCTCCAGCAGTGCAGCGTGCTTTAACGCCCACATTTGGATACAGTGCTTAAGCGCTGACACTAGGAGGTGATCACATTGCTAAAAATTGACTTGAACCATGATGTTCAGATCTGAAACTGAACTTCCCCCAAATTCTGGGCTGTTCAGAGGAGCTTCATTTCTATTTCCAGCAGCACCTAGATGATATTTGTCAGTTTTCCATCCACGGATTGACCCAGTCTGATCCTCTTTAGTTTGTGTGATCAGAGGACAAAGTGGCCTGACTGCAGAAGTGGTGCACAGATTTCAAAAGAAAATGAACCATTTTTTGCTAGTGTCTCGCCTCATATTTTATACTCGTTTTACTCTCCCTTTGTGAGTTAATGTGTCTTGTCCTTAGAAAATGAATGTCTTTCTGACATGATTAATTTGGCTCAGAGGACAGGGAGGTTAAACTTTTCCGGTAATAAAATGCTAATCACAAGAACTGCCCGATTGATTGCGAACAATGGCCTTTCTAGTCCAGTCGCTCTTCTCCAATAGTGATCTGCTCCTTCAGAAGAAGGGGCATGAAATCCTGCACTGGGCAGTTTTGGAGCCACCTGTCCATAAGGGAAGTCAGATGGATCCTGTACACAGTTATGTGTGCTTGGAATACTCAGATTCCTAACATGAAAATGTAGGATTCTCCTTAATTTGTTTGGCTGTTAAAGGCATAACACCGTACCAAAATTGTATCCATTTAGCAAATGAATTCCTTTAAAAATAATATTTTAATAAAAATTAATTTAGGTAGTAGGTCTTTAACTGGTCACCTGCTATCCTGGAAATTCATTGTTTCAATCGATTTCTTTCTTCTACAGGTATTCATATGAAATAATATGTCTCTTACATTTAATATAGGATCCTTTCTCCCAAATGGTTCCAAATTGCTTTACAAATTTCACAGAACATCTGCCAATGAGGTGCAGTCACCTCTGAGGTGGAACTCATCAGTTGGCTAACAGTGCACTACAATAATACACAGCAGTTTGCTATGGAGAACGAAGGATGTTTTATTCAATTTTGAGAGGTTAGGCAAATAAAATGTAGATCCCCACTCTGGAATTTAGCCAGGGCTGACATTAGCTCTAGTGAAAAGTAACATGGGGTCCTTAATAACCTCTAGTGATCAGGACCTTTATATGTCATCTGAGGACAGCAGAACAGTGCCCTTTGACATGGGCATTCAGCCCAGCATACTCTGCCTGCAATAGCGAGTCTCACAGTCTGGGTGGACAGATTCAGGTTTGCTGGACTCATGCTACAGCACTAAAAATAGCAGTGTAGACATTTAGGCTCCAAAAGCCCAGGGCGGGCAGTTGGCTTCAGAGCCCTCATTCCAGCCCAAGATGCAATGTCTGCATAGCTGTTTTTAACCCCATAGGCTATGTCTACACTTGTTAATTTAGGTCGCCTTAGCTAAGTCGATTTAACAAAGTCGACTTTAAGTTGACTTTGTTAAGTCGACTTAGCATGTCCACACAAATTTTAAGTCGACTTAGAGGGGACCCTACAAAATCGACCTAGAGCATCCACACTGGATGCCTAGGTCGACTTCTAGGGGCTAGGTGGACCTGGGGCAGGTCAATGGTGGCAGGGGGGGCACCCCTTGCCAAGTGCCAGGGGGCTCAGCCTTTGCCCTATTGTACCTTGGTACGATGGGGCAAAGGGGGACAGGGACCCTGGCAGGGCATAGGGGCAGGGTGGGCAGGGCTCTGTCCTGCCCTGTGGGGGGCATGCCAGGCTCTCCTTGTGCCAGCCACCCTGGCAGGGAGGGCAGTGGGGAAGCCCTGGAGCCCCCTAAGTCGACTTAAAGTTGATTTAGGGCTACTCCACGTCTACACTGGCTTAAGTCGACTTTCTAAAGTCGACTTAAGCAGCAAGTCGACTTAAAACTAGGTTTTATAAAGTCGACTTAATTTTTCCTTAAGTAGCTTAAGGAAAATGTAGTGTAGACGCACAGTAAATTAAGTCGATTTAAGCAAGCTTAAGTCGACTTAATTTGTAAGTGTAGATGCACCCATAGTGTGAGCCCCATAAGTCTGTTGTCCTGGGCTCTGCTGTGCTACTGCCCTTTGTGTGGAGATGTTCAAATATGAAAGAATGCCCTCCCACATTCCCACCATCGCCTTTAGAAGCAAACAAAGTTTCTTTGAAGGCCTCCAGAACTGATAAAACCCAACAGCGGATAGCCCAGGAGATCAGAAAAGATCACACCCCAAGGGTTTGTGGATGCTGTGTGTAGAAAAGCAAGTTTGGTGCACAAGAAGTTTACCCTTGTAACCAGTCCAATTCTTTTCTTTCCCTAGCTAATCTTTAAGGTAGACAGCACTGTCAGAGCCATATGGAATTCATAACAATTATCTACTTTGGCCCTGAACTCAGTTAATATTTCTCCAGTCAAATGAGATCAATATGGTTGCTGGCAGAGTTGCTGGCAGTTCTTAGTCAGCAATACATTTGCAAAATACGAGATTTAGGGCAAGTATTGCACTTGTAAAAGCACAAGCAGACCCCATTCAGGTAAATAGGTGCTGCACATATATACATACAGAGGCCTGCTTCAGCTCCCCTTACAGTCAGTGGGAAACTTCCAACTGACTTCAGTGGGGTCAGGCTGTTGAAAAACAATCTACATTGAAACAAGAATTGTGTCATTTGAAAGATTTTCTTCTACATAACTGAAACACCCATGCTTTGAGTTCATTCAGATTGTTCAGTTGATCTGCACCTGCTCATACCATAGGCTTAGGTTCTTTAAAGTCCATTCCAGGAGCTGCTGTCTAGGTACAGGTGGCTGGGGATAGGGGGAGGAGGTAGGTAGGGCAGGACTGTAACACAATGAAGGGAGGGAGCTTTCCTGTTTGACTGCAGCATTGCAATCCAACCAATGTGCCAAACTGCTGTAGGGGGATGTAGTTTTAAAGAATTTGTTGCTCCTCTCAAGAAAATTGGAAATCTCCAAGCATCAGCTCTTTTACTCTTTGTACTCTTGTAGTGCCATGTCGTAGTGGAATCACAGACATACCGGTAGGTCTTCTTAAACAGGAAGAAAAACACTGCAACTACAGACAAACCAGGCTCCCGTTCTGCTTGAGTTTCACGTTGTCTCTTTTGTTTACCAGGGACCACACCCTGTCTGGAACTAGACCACACATAGGACCAGCTAGGGACTGAATGATATATTGTGAGTAAATGTATTACAGGGATTATTGCCCTTCTGGCTAAGGTGGATGGACCACAGCCTTTGGAAGAGTTTGTTCTTTAGCTGTCCCGCAGACTGGTGGGATGCAGTGAAACCCAAACTGGTGGGAAACCCAGTGAAATGCAGGGTTCTTCTGCTCCATCTGCCAATTGCACCATGTCATGAAGTACACTCACTTAATTTAGACTCATATTTTCTTCTGCCCTACACAGACCTGATGCTATTTCATTGTTTATTGCAGTAATAATAATAAAATAAAGTGTAACAAATCCATAGCCACTTATCACTCCATGGTGACCTCCATGCTGATTATTATTGTGACAGTGGGAACAGACCTCAGACACTCCTGCATCAACAGCATAGGCCCCTACTGCTCAGCTTAAGTGAGACATTTCTTAGATGTTAGCAGTCTGTGATCTGTGACACAGTTTAGCAGTCTTGATTTTATGGTGGTAGGTCAGGGCTTGACAAATTCTGGGTGCCAGGTTGCTATAGTGTCCTGAATTTTGCCTCTGGTGCCTACGAGCGCTGTGGTAGACAGGGAGGCAAATGCCCCCTGGCACCTAAAAAAAGATCCGGCAGAGCGGACATTTTCAGTGTCATCATCTTCCCTGTCCATCACTGCTGAAAGCACTGCCGGCAGTGACTTTTCAGCGGTGAGGGACCCTGTGTGCTTCGCATCGCCGCTGGGACAAGTGGCGGCGATATTTCGGTACCGGGGGCTCCTTCACTGCCACACACCTAGGTGCCTTAGTTTTGGGGCTGGCCCTTGTTGACACCTGTGGTATGTTATCCTCATTTATGACACCATAGCAACTTCTATATCCATCTATCTCTATCTAATAAGCAATGGGATTTCTAAGGTATTGATGTCAAAGGGGTAACTTGATGTTACAGTCTGTCCTTTGTAAGGGTTACCATATTGTTGCACAGCCACTGAAGAAGATTGGGACAGACTATGTGACTCAGGGAGGTACAATCTCCCTTCTGGTCAACCTGCTACTCTGGGCAGGAATAAACAGCAATGTATCTATACCTGCTACAGTGTGTGTTCCCAGCTTGCCAGTGTAGCTACATAGCCAAGGTTTCTTCTATTCCCTGCCCAGTCTGACCCAACTGCATGAGGAAGATGAGTAGCAGTCCATCAGAGCCTGCTTCTCTTACACTGTAGCATCCTTAGCCCTTCTTCTACTGCATAAGCCAGGCCACAATTCAGCCCAAAGGTTTTGCTGGTGCAAGAGCAAAGTTTGTAAGCTTCACTGATGAAAGGTGCTATAGAAATGTATGTAGCGTATCACTGTCATCTAGGCTGGAAGGCTGCGTCTACACTGGCAAATTAAGTCGACTTAAGCTTGGCTTAAGTCAACTTAATTTGCCCTGCGTCTACACTACACGTTGCTTAAGTCGACTTAAGGAAAATAAAGTTGACTTAATGAAAATAAAGTCAACTTCATTAAATCTGCTTTTTACTCGACCTAAGGCTTAATTCGACTTTCTAAAGTCGAATTAAGCCAGTGTAGACATGGGGTAGTCCTAAATCGACTTAGAGCTACACCAGGACTACACCACTGCCCTCCCTGCCTGGGGGGGGGGCACAGGGGGAGCCTGGCATGCCCCCCAAAGGGCAGGACAGAGCCCTGTGTGTGATGCTGTCTGGATTTAGGGAAGCATTTATGATATTATTTTCAATGGATATCTCATAAATGCTCTATAATCCATAGGAACTATGTCATGTTTGATATCGATAGAAAGGTAGTAATTTGCTGGGAATGATTATGTCTAGGAATTCTATTTGGATTAGAAGTTAGGAATTGGGTATTCTATCTATACTTTAACTTATGTTATTTTATTGAAATACCTGAGAGAGGTGGGTGGGTGTGTCAAACCATTGTGTTCTTAATGTTTAAGAATGTACCAGGGATAATGGTCCCAGGAACTAAACTGATGAGCCATTAAGGACAGAATGGGTGTATTCCTTATGTCCTTAATGGCTCATCAGTTTAGTCCCTGGTACATTCCTAAACATTAAGGACACAATGGTTTGACACACCCACCCACCTCTCTCAGGTATTTCAATAAAATAATATAAGTTAAAGTATAGATAGAATACCCAATTCCTAATTTCTAATCCAAATAGAATTCCTAGACATAAACTATATAATCATTCCCAGCAAATTACTACCTTTCTATTGATACCAAACATGACATAGTTCCTATGGATTATAGAGCATTTATGAGATATCCATTGAAAATAATATCATAAATGCTTCTCTAAATCCAGACAGCATCGCACACAGGGCTCTGCCCTGCCAGGGTCCCTGTCCCCCTTTGCCCCATTGCACACAAGGGGTGCCCCCACCACCACCGTGGACCTGCCCAAGGTTCCCCTAGCCCCACAAAGTAGACCTAGAGCATCCAGTGTGAACGCTCTAGGTCGACTTTGTAAGTTCCCCTTTAAGTCAACTTTAATTTTAAGTGTAGACTAACTAAGTCAACTTAACGTTGACTTAGTTAAATTGACTTAGTTAAAGTCGACTTAAAAGTGCAAGTGTAGACATAGCCGAAGAGACCTGATTTTCATAATCGGGGTATCTCAAAGAGCTTTGGAAAACAATGATTGAATCTGAAATAGGTAGTGGAGTGACTGTAGGAAATTGGATTAGAGCATAAGACATTAAATAATACAGTTGTGAGCCTGAGATGTTCAGATTTAGATGATAAACCCTTGAAGACAGTGACTCTGTCTTCCTGTATCTCCCCATGCACCCAAATTGTGCTCTATAAATAAATATACTAAGTGTTTTACTAACCTGTTTTTATTGAGAATGATTGTTTATAAATCCAAATTCACAGGACTTTCCTCTTTTATGATGATCAGAAAGACGATATCACAAAATGCAGTAGTTGCAATATTTACTTCTGAACAGTAGAATTAGGTAGGATTTTTCTATGTGTGGCTGGTTTGGGCACTGCTGCTTTTTCAGTTTATGAGTTTTTAAGTCCATTTTTGCTTTCACTGGTTTTAAAAAATACAATGGTTTAAAAAAAATCACAATGCAGTGCTCAGAAATGCTGTATAAAACAAGAAGTCCATGTTTCATAGCTATTACATGTTATTGTTTAATGGAATTAATAACTGTAATTGAAATCATGCTAATACTCAGTCAACTTGCCTCCAGGATTCACTGCAGTAATTTCTGGTTTGACTTAAACAGCTGGGAGGAAGACTACATTTTGGGCAATAAAATTGATTTGGCACAATCTGCTGATGATCAGCAAGGCTTAATGAATGATAGCCTGAAGTAACCTCATTACTGTAACTTGGATTGATGAGCAGGAAAGGAATGCAGATTTTTCTAAAGGAAAAAAAATGGTTTCTGGTTAAACACATCATTTTCAGAAACTCGTACTCTGTTATTATTCATAAGAATGTAAGAACAGCAAGACAAAGGACATATCTACACCGAGGATGGCAAAGTCGCCGCCATTAGATAGATCTTTCCGGATTGACTTTAGCAGTCAGTTAAGACACGCTTAGTCGATCTGGAAATTGACTTAATAAAACTACCCCCTCAATTGATGCAGCGCAGTGGAGATGCTGCACTGAAGGGGAGTTAGGAAGTCGATGGGAGTTAAGCTACTCTGTGTAGCTTGCATCCCTCCCATTGACTGCTGCTGAATTTTCCTGGCAGTGTAGACTGGGCCTACGTCAGTTGTCCATTTAGCCTAGTATCCTGTCTTCTGACAGTGGCCAATGCATGTACTTCAGAGGGAATGAACAGAAAAGGGCAATTATTGGGTGACCTGTCCCCTGTCATCCAGCCCCAGCTTCTGGCAGTTGGAGGTTAAGGCACACCAGAGCATAGGGTTGCATCCCTGACCATGTTGGCTAATAGCCACAGATGCATCTAGCCTTCATGGACTTATTTAAATATTTTTGAACCCATTTATATTTTCCCTCCAGAGCTACTAACATGGGAAAGGATTCAGGAGTCCTTGATATTCTCTTCTCCCAATGAGAAACATCACAACTCCTTTGATATATTGGAGGAACTGCATGTGGGGAGAAAGAGGGTGGTATCAAACTCCATGGACCAGTCAGTCCTTGTTCTTATTATTGAGAATGTCAACAATGGCTGACATTAGATCCATTGGGAACTGGATTCATTCACCAATGTGTTTTACAATGGCAGCCAAACAGCTGTCATGCCACAGTGACTTTTGGCCACTATCACCTGAGCTGGATTTGAACTGGTTACGTAACAATCGGAGCCAATGACTCATCAGGCTGATGCTGTTCAGGCAGATCTATTTCATAGCTAACAGTTCACAAGGGATGTGGCCAGCCTCACTTCCAACTATTTTTGACTCCCCTAGCCCAATAGATCATGTACTTGTTTTGCAAGTGAAGGTGGCCCAAGATTGTGAGATTGAGCAAAACTTAATCCAGGCCTTTCAGGACTGTAGTGGAGCACCTTAACCAGTCAGCCATCACACCATTGAAAGGCTTTTTGTTCCCCTATTCATCCTGCAGTGTGATTCTTCCCTCTGCAAGAGGAGGAGAATTGATTTCAATCCCTCCCAATTTTCTGGTTATATATTGTCTTTTTTCCTCCAGATTGGGTGGAGATACAACGGTGTCATGATTCCTTAAAAAGTAGCATCCTCAGAAATATGGCCATATCAAATTTGTAAATCCTGACTGATTCTCAAGCATCTGGAAATCCAGAATCTTAAGCTAAGGAAAACTCAGTTGCTGTCTTTGTTTATATGAATTCAGTGAACTGTCAAGCTGGAGGGAGGTTACCAGTTACCTCAGGGATCTGTCTTGGGACTGATCTTGTTCAACCTTTTTGTTCCTGTCCTTAGCACAAAAAGCGGGAATGTGCTAATAAAGTTTGCGGATGACACCAAGTTGGGAGGTATTGCCAATACAGAGAAGGATCGGGATACCATACAGAAAGATCTGGATGACTTTGTAAACTGGAGTATCAGGAATAGGATGAAATTTAATAATGGGAAGTGCAAGGTCATGCATTTAGGGACAAATAACAAGCATTTTTCCTATAAGTTGGGGATGCATCAGTTGGAACGGACTGAGGAGGAGAAGGATCTGGGAGTACTGG
>ML685785.1:15820280-15858856 GCA_007922175.1 Pelusios castaneus | reverse complement strand
CCCCCCCCCCCCCCCATCCCCCAGGTGCTCCTGCTGTCAGCAGGAGCCCGGGGTTTACTGGTTGGAACTAAGCAAGTGCTTGCTTAGTTTGAACTAATATTCCAGTGTGGCCATGCTAGTTCGAATTAAGCTAGTTCGAACTAACTAATTCAAACTAATTTTAGCAAGTGTTGACATAGCCTATGAGTCTATGAGTTAGGCTGTCTCTTGTGTATTATGAATTGCATGAATGCACTAGCCTTTCGCTTTTTGACAGCTGGTTTCAAATATAAGTTAGCTCAAAAATGAAAATGAGAGTTTGTTGGTCAGCCTGGTTTACCTTGTTTACACCACAAAACTTTTGCACAGGGCAGACACAGTCTGGAACATCTGGCTGCCTTTATGTAAAAGAGATACAGGTCTCGAGTAGAAGGGATGAAGCCACAAAGGTGTAAAAAGGTACCAGAATGAGAACCTAGGGAGATAGAGTGGGAGAGTTTTCCTGATAAATTTCTAGGCATGTACATTCTGTCAATTTCAAGAATGCTCATAATCCACTAATAATCCATTGCATGTTTCATGGTGTGGAAAACTGGAGGTCTTTTATGATTGCTAGAACCCTATGCTTTTAAAAGAATCAACCTTATTCTTCTGATGGTGAATCAACATCTCCTAATTTTACTAGGTCTGCAACAAATCCCTGGAAATTTAGGGAAAATTTGGATCACTAATCAGATTAAACACCACATCTTGGGACTTTCTTGAGTTTTTAATGTTGTATTTCTTGCTCTTCTTTTTTTAAATAAAATAGCAAAGCCCTAATACACATCAGCAGGAGTAATGCGTACAGGTGGGTGACAGTAAATAAAGTCCTGCAAATCTGCGGATATCTGCATCCGTGGATGCAGTGCGGATATCTGCAGACCAGATCCAGATGGGATACAGTTCCACATATTTTTATCTGTGCATGGCTAGAGCCCTGCAAATACGCGGATATCCGTGGACCATTTCTTGCAGATGCAGATCCACATATTTGTATCCGTGCAGGGCTCTAACAATCAATGAAAAGGAGGTAGGATTTTTCATCTCCCATCTCTGGATTTACTAAACATATGACTAATTATTTTGTTCTGTCATGCATGTTTGTGGTTTTCAAAAAATGTAGAAGGAAATATACCCTATTAATTCTACAGGTTACAGTATTTATTTTATTTCCTTAGCCCAAATAAACTGTCTTTCATCCTTCAGCATAGCTAAGACCAGAGTCTTGTCTCATTTACACTGGTGGAAATCTGGAGTAACTCAACATTTACACTACTATAACCATGATCAGGATCTGATCCATTCTTTTGCAGAAAAACTTTCAAAACTTGAGAAACTGACCTATCACCATGCCTGGAAATCTACTGGGAAATTCTCTCTCATATCTTTAAAACGCAGCAGCAGTTTCAATGGGGTTTCTCCCTATAAGGCATGTATGTAGTACATTCTTGGGTTGGTGGGAAATGCATAGGCACAGTGAAATGAGACTGTGCAGTAATGAGTTTAGTCATGGAATTATTTACTCTTTCGGATAAATGGAAATATTTAAGACACATGATAGATTTCTTTCCCTTTCCCATCTCCCCAGTATCCAGGACTGGCTCTTCAAGAGATGAGGGTTCCAGATTTTACCTCTAGCATATGGATGGACAGCCAGACCTAGAGATCAACATTTCATTTTTCTCTCCAACTTTAATGATGAAACCAAGGCCTAACTTTTTGTGGCAACCCTTGGTGTGCCATCGCTGCTCTGCCTGTTATTCAGCAGGAGATGTTTGAACCTACAGCTGAGCTGAGAGGGCTCCAGTTTCAGGATTTAGTGCCTCCCAAGTTCTGATACAAGTTGGAGACTGAGTGGCTGCGTCTACACTGCTAAATTAAGTCAACTTAAGCTTGCTTAAGTCGACTTAATTTACCCTGCATCTACACTACAGTTTTCTTAAGTCGACTTAACCAGCTTGCTTAAGTCGACTTAAGGAAAATAAAGTTGACTTAATTAAAATTAAGTCGACTTTATTAAACCTCCGTTCTAGTAGACTTAAGGCTTAAGTCGAGTCCCTAGAGTCGACTTAAGCCAGTGTAGCTGTGGGGTAGCCCTAAGTCGACTTAGGGCTACCCCAGGGCTGCACCAATGCCCTCCCTGCCAGGGGGGACACAGGGGGAGCCTGGCATGCCCCCCCACCCTGCCTCTATGCCCTGCCAGGGTCCCTGACCCCCTTTGCCCCATTGTACCTATGTACAATGGGGCAAAGGCTGAGCCCCCTGGCATTGGGCAAGGGGTGCCCCTCTTGCCCCCATGGACCTGCCCTAGGTCTCCCTAGCCCCATAAAGTCGACCTAGAGCGTCCAGTGTGGACGCTCTAGGTCGACTTTTTAAGTTCCCCTTTAAGTCAACTTTATTTTTAAGTGTGGACACACTAAGTCGACTTAGTTAAAGTCGACTTAAATTACCAAGTGTAGACATAGCCAGTGAGAGGAGGGCAGGGGTATTGCGCTAAGAACCAGCACAGAGGATGGAACCCAAGTTGATCATCATGGACAGGTGGTTGCAGAGCCAGCTGGATGGGGAGATAATTGGTTTGCACAGCTGCTGTCTTAGTTTGGCAGAGAGTTACAGTTGTCCCCACAAGTTGAAACCCACTTGTCTAAGATAGTAGAATGTAAACAGAGCAAAGGATCATTAGGAGAGTGGGGCTGTATTACCAGCTCTGTCACTGGCAAATCACTTAAACTCTCTGTACCTCAGTTTCACCAGCTGCAAAAGGGAGATAATAGTTCTCGGCACCTATCACCCAGGAGAGCTGTGATGTTGATTCATATTTCATAAAGCACTGAGCGATCCACCTCTAGCAAGTGATGCAGAAGGGCAAAGCACTGGAATTCTTATTTAGATATTAGTTAGGCTAATAAATGAGGTTCTTTTACAAGTCACCCTACTGTTTTACACAATGAAACTTACCTGGAGTAATGACTAATAACTGTACAGTGATGACAATTTTTTTAAAAAAGCATTGCTTCCTCTTGAAAACCACTAGAATTTGCATAAACCACATTGTCCGTCTGGTAAATGATTATCTGCTCGGTCAGTCCCTAGAGTGATGGTTAATATTAGCTTGTTTTTAGTGAAACTTCTTTAAAAAGTCCTGTGTTTGGGACCCTATCTGTTTTGATTTATTTTAAACTTTAGTACATTCACCTCCCGTGACAATCAACTGCACAACACAGACTTCATGTTTTATTTTGATGCAGTGGTTTGGACATCTTGGGTTCGTTCTGCTTTAACAGCAAATCCAAATTAAAGGGATAACTAAACCTAGCTCCACTGAGTTCAGTGGGAGTGTTGCTGTTGACTTCAGTGGAGCAGGATTTCACCTCTTTCACAGTGAATTTGTCAATTAAGAACTGTGTTTCCAAAAGGCAAGAAGCTGTGGGCAGAGTGAAAAAAAGTGTGCGTAATTGCATGTTTAATATGCATCCCATCTTTAAAAACTGTGTACAGATTGGCTAATTATACGTGCACAGCGAGGCTCCCACATGGCTACTTGAATGTGAGACTACAGTAATGTGTAGAAATTATGTGTGTGTCTATGCCAGCCTGGATTCTCCCCGTTAGGTAATCTGGTCCTACATGTACTGAATTTCCATGGTAATTATACACAGCACTTGGAAACTCTGAACAACATTAACTTTTATGTAGTTGAAATGCAGCTGTCTCAGGAGTTGTCATTTTCCTTATGCCCTAGTGAAAGAGTTGGAATGCTGTAGCTGTCTAGCCAGAGTATTAAACTCCTGAGACAGGCAAAGCACTCTCAGTGGAGGTCCCTTAGTTCTTGGCATTTGTTCGGTGTCTTCCACAATGTGTCCCTTCTCCTTACTGGGGCTTTTTGTGTATTACCTTGATACAAATAAATAATGTAATATCGCATTCTTTCAAAACTCAGGTTTAGTGGCTTTGAGAATATGGTACAAGATGCACCTGTGAAATGAGCTGGTGGTTTCAGTCCAAGTTCCCTATGTACAAGTGTCCCTGTCATAAAATGCAACACCATAACTAGTGCTAAGTGCCACTCTTTCAGCAAAGAAACCAAGAGTTGAACAGGCAGTGTGACTGAACTACTTAGACATGGTCCCTCCTGAACAGGGTTCAGGCACTATCCTTGGACATTCTGGGAGACGCAAGCCCTGTTGCAGCCTACGGAGTATCTGTTCTATGGACAGAAGTTTTCTTTCTTCTAGGATTCAGATAGGCTGCTACTTATCCCCTAAATGCACCTGAAATAACTATGGCCCTAACCCTACAAATGCTTTTCCATGGAAGGATGCCTTTGCCTACCTAAGTTCCAGAGGAATCAATTGAAAGGATCATAGCCTACAGAAGGAGAGAAATAGCAGATGCTCTGAATTCCATTGTTTACCTGCACCACGCTAACTAGGGAAACTCCTTGTGAAGTTAAAAGACCCTCTGACTTGTTTTCTGTCTGCAGAATAAATAAGGCTCTGTTATTATATATGGCTCTCCCTTTTTTCATTGCAGAAGAATCCTGTTAGAACAGATATGCCAGTTTGACTGTCATGGTTATGGATGATGGAAAAACAACCATTAAACAGTATCCTTGATCAGTTTATTAATAGCTAAGAGCAGACATATGAAGAATTTCTCAGCACATTCGCTTATCTTTGGAAAGGTATGTCAGCTTTCAGAGTTTCCTATAGCAAATTACACAGAGAAAGGAAGAGATAGTTTAAGCATAAAAGGTGTGTCTACACTTACAAGTTAGGTCAATTTAAGGAGGCTTAAATTGACCTAAACAAAGCCCCAACACTGGGCTTTCCTTAAATCAACTTAATCATTTCCTTAAGTCGACTTAAGGAAAGGTTAAATCGACTTAATAACACCTCGTTTTAGGTCGACTTAACGCTTAAGTCAACGTTATTAGGTCGACTTAAAGCAGTGTGGACGGGGATTAGCGCCTAAGTCGACCCTATTAAGTCAACTTAAAGCATTAAGTGGACTTAATAAGGTCAACAGGGGGCTATGTCTACACTAGAAAAGTTAAGTCAACTTTGTTAAGTTGACTTAATAAGGTCGACTTTAAGTTGTCTTAAAGTTGACCTTATTAAGTTGACTTAACTTTTCTAGTGTAGCCATAGCCAAAGAGAGGCAGTGTTGTATAGCGGATAAGGCACTATACTGGGAGTCAGGTTCTCGTCCTGGTTCTGCCACTGACCTGCTGTGTGACTTTGGGCAAGTCACTTCAACTCTCTGTGCATTTGTTTACCCTGCCACCTTTTGTTTGGGTTGTCTATTAGGATTATAATCTCTTAGGGGCAGTGACTCTCTCTCTCTCTGTATGTTTTTACAGTGCCTACCACAATGAGGTCTCCGTTTTTGTTGGGGTCTCCAGGTACTAGTGGAATGATAATGTTGGCCAGTTTTTTTGTCTTTTAAGATAGAGTGTTTTGAGCCAACCAATCTAATGATCGGCAATGGAATTCACAACCACACTGCTATCCACAACTTTACTTCATCTGGTTTATAGGCTACTAAGGTCTTGACATAATGCTAGATGTGTATTATATATGAAGTTCTGCATCTTTGTTGGGCATGCAGTCCAGTGCATTTAGGAAGGTGAAAAATTGTAGGCTGCTTGGAAGAGTACAGGCTAGAATTGTCAACCCTAGGCGATGTCAGTGGAAGCAGTGGGAATTCAGCACTTCTGAAATCAGATCATTGTTACTGAGGTGCCTGAATATGGATTTAGTTTCCTCGTATTTGAAAATTTTGACTACAGAGTAGTCACTGAATTCCATTGCTGGTTGGTTTGACTTTCTGATTGATTTGACCAACCCTTCAGGAACAATGTTAATAAAAATAGTAAAACTTTATTCCTTTATTTTGTTCAACTTTGACCACATTAGTCAGATTTTATTGGGTGATTCAATACCTGTCTTGAATTTCTCACTTGAATAAGGAGGGGATCGAAAGTTTGAATGAGCGAAAGCTAAAGAGCCCAAGAAAGATACACAATAAGATGGCTTGTGTAATGAAAAGGTGATTAGGGCTATGATTTTGTCATAGTGATTACATTGGCCATGAAAATCATGAAGTTGAATAAAGTCTGTGAAATCTTAGAAATAGCTGTTAAAAACACATTTGATTAGGCCCCCAAACCAAATGGCATTGTGACCTGGTGCACAGGGTCACAGTTTCAGCCTATCT
This sequence comes from Pelusios castaneus, assembly GCA_007922175.1. NCBI lineage: Eukaryota > Metazoa > Chordata > Testudines > Pelomedusidae > Pelusios > Pelusios castaneus. Next base: position 15,852,616 of record ML685785.1, on the reverse strand, counting down.
GCTGCTCCATCTCTATGTACAGAGGACTGGTGGGGCAAAAACTGAGTGGGACTGCAAACTGTAGGTCGCAGTGCCTGAAGCAGGGATTTGTGCCAAGCCCCATGGTACAGGAGCTACCATTGCAGGGTGAATGGGTACTGGGCTCTCTCTTCAGCTCCGCACACTCTGGGTCTCACCTTTTAGTGCCTCCATTTTATTCTTGTGTGTGACGTAGAATAAACTATATTATTTGGTGACGTTTCTGGGACTTACTGGCTTTTTCCACCACAGCTCTACTGCCAAATTTATTAATAATTTTCATGTCAAAATCACATCTTACTTGTGTTATTCACACACTCTGACTGGAACCATAAGCACTGATTCCATGTGCTCTGTAATCTGTGTTATGCACGGAGGTGGTCATGTTGATAACTTAGAACAACACTTGAGAAGTAAGGATTTGATCGAAGTGAAGGAAGACTCTGTAGTGAATGAAAGAGTAAAAGTGTTTCTGTCACACTACCATGCTTTCTGGATGCAATCAGCACAACAGATGCAGCTGAAACAGTTTGCGGGATCCAAAAACCCACAAACTCCAGGGAAGTTCAGATCTGGATTCAAACTCTGTAGCTCAGGCTCATCACTGGTAAGAACGACTCTCGTGGGTTCTTTAAATCAGCCTTACAAAATGAGTCTGTCAATTTAATATTCCCCAATTACATTGCTCTTGGCCACGGCTTTCTATTAAGAGTAATATCTTCATCTTATTCCAGAAGCAGTGTATTTTCCAATTACACCAGGCGGCATGCTCCATTGATTGGCACTCAGAGCCACGCTCTGTCCTTGTCCATCAGGCAGAGTTATTCACAGGCACTGGAGCAGAAAAGCAGTCAGGGAGAGTGGAAATGGGCTTAGAAGTGCTCCTCTGGCAGCCTTCCCATTCCTAGAAAACCAGAGAGAAGGTGGTGGTGGTGGGTGGAATCAGATAAGAAGGGGAATACTAGGGACTGGCCTAAAACAAGCATCTTTATGTACAGCTGTTACACTGGGGAGAACTCAAACACTAGAGACAGGGTGTATATCACTATCCAGCTTGCAAAAAGCCACAGAACGTATTTCACTCACCTGGGTGCCCCACACACCATCTGGCTCAAAATGTGTGTATAAAACTAATCTGAAGTTCTAGCTGAAATAAATGATTATACCAGCACAGGAAACTGCATTTCTAAACAAAATAACTTGGCTTGCTCCCCTGCCCCCGGCTTTCAGAATACCCAAAGGCTCCGGTTCACATTATAAACTAATGACCTGCAAAAATTCCACTTAAAGCACAAAGCCTTAAAAAGCTGGAAAAATGCAAAAATGCATTTTAAACTATTGTACTCTTACTTTCTTTCTTTGGTACTCAAATATCATGAAAAAGAGCAATTGGATTTTAATGGAAATAATTTAAAAGGGTAGCTCAGTGCATATCTGATAATAGAGCTCTGAGCTTTGCAGTTATAGGTTCTCACCAGTTCAAGCAGGGGTTAAAATAAGGGGGGACGCACCGGAACGCAGTTCCGGGGCCCCCAAATTTGAGGGGCCAGAGTTCCAGGGCCCCTAAAAATAGAATCCGGCGGAACGCGTGTTCTGCCCTGCCCTGGCTGCTGGCAGGTCCTACGCCCCACCGTTGTTAATCACAATACTTATTGTGTTATGCAGTGTTTGCTAGTTTGTGACAATAATTGCTATAGACATAAATGCCATATAAAATTATAAATATTTTTATGGAGCGGTAACCGATGCATGTGGTACTGAGAAGTGGTTGCAAATGCCTATCTGGGCTGTGGCCCGCACATTCCCATCCAATGGCTCTTGGTGGTCATACTGCTAGGAAAATAAGGGAAGAAACCCACAATAACTTGGGTCCCAGTGGTGTTTCAGAGTGTCAGTGTGTTTACATTCTTACTCATGGTAATTTTTGTTCATGTGCATGAAGTTGAACTGACTTCCTGATCTGGGGTCAGGACAAAATTTTCCCTAGAGGTTTTTTTTTTTTTTAGTCATTCAAGCATCCTGTAGGGCTCTCTCTGCCTATTGTTAATTCATTGTTTTGTCCTTACTTGTTAAGCATCAATAGCTCCAATAAAACACAGAAGAATGGATCATCTCTGCCCTAAGATATAGGCAAGACAAAATAAAAGGGGAAATCCAGAGAAAGGAGCTTTTGCTGGTACTTGCATATTACTCAGGAGTTTCCCATTGTGTGCTTGTAGGGCAGGGGTTCTCAAACTTTTTTTGGTGAGACCCTGTTTGAAACTATTTCAGGCTCTGGTGACCCCTTCCCAAAAGTGATAATCTCTCCCCCCCCATGCCATGCCAGACACTTATGAGCATGCATGGGATCTGAGAGCTCACAACCACCCTTCCCATAATAATCAAAATCCCCTTTGTATCAGTGGAGCTCGGCATGGACACAGAGATCCAGTTGCAGGATCAAGATCTGAGTTAGAAGCCTGGAGAAAAGTGGGTTAACAATAGAACTGATGTGCATATGAACTTATATAAGTTGGGAAGATGAGAGATATTTTCAATACTGACCTTCAACAGAGCTAATTTATGTCCCAGCTCTCTCTGAATTTGAGCAAAACCCACGTACTTTAACTGCCTTTTTCAGCTTTAAAAACATGTTTTGAAATCTGCTGTCTCAAAATAATAAGACGACATCTGCTTGTTTTTCTGACTTCTGAGTGGAATGGGAAGTTCACTGAAGCATAGAATATTTCCTTCCTCCCTTCCACAGAAATGTAGAGAAAAATTTAAAATGGTCCAAGCTGCGAAATTTGCATCTGAATTTGAAATCACCCTTCTAAAAATGTGGAGGTGTTTAGATCCAGCATCTGGATTAGCCTGTTATATAGACAGAGACTGTCAGTGGTAAAATTCTGCTCTGAAACTGAGTTTGGATTCTGGATCCTTCTAAGTTTGAGGATGTTTAAGTTCAGCGCATTATAGTTATTATATATTCCATAGTTCATATTCCAAAGATAGTGGTTTAGTTTGGATCTTAAATTTTTTATCAGGCCCATTAAGAAAACAAAATCCTTTTTGTGTGCCTAGTGCAGGGGTCAGCAACCCAAAAGATAAGAAGAGCCATTTTTAAAAATTCCTTCAGGAGCCAAATGTTTTGAGAGCTGCAGTAGGTGTAGCCTCCTGGTTGAGGGAGCTGGGAGATGGGTCAGGGTGCCTGCCGCAGGGTCCCCTGGCAGTGGGGGGAAGGAGCTTGGAACCAGGAGTGGGCCCCCTGCAGGGTTCCTGGTGGCGGGGGGAGGAGGGGAAGAGCCTGGAACCTGGCATGGGCTGCCCACAGGCTCCCCGTGGTGAGGATAGGGGTGGGAGCTTGGAGTGGCTCGCCCGGAGGGTCCCCTAATGGCAGGGGTCTCAGAGCCACAAGGGGGCAGCCAAAAGCCACATGCGGCTCTGGAGGTACAGATTACAGGCCACTGAACTAGTGGAATGTGTATGGATTGCTGTTGTAGTCATGTTAATCCCAGGATATTAGAGAAATAAAGTGGATGAGGATCTTTCATTGGACCAAGTTCTGTTGCTGAGAGAGATGCTTAGCTCTCTCCGCACCAACAGAAATTGGGCAAAGAAAACATATTATCTCACCTACTTCGACCCTGAGCATTGTTGTTTTGCTATGTTTGCACCCAGCAGGCTGACTAGCAGAGGAAGTTGGAAACTGATTGACCACTTTGGTGCTTCCAGGTGGCATTCAAGAGGCATTTTCTCTACTGTTGTAATCAGATTAATTTAATTCCCCAGTGAATGTTGAGTGGTGTATTTAGTTCACGCTCCATTTAGCAATATCTGTCTGCTTCCTTTTTTTCGTTAACCACATTTTAAAAAAAACAATAAGTTTAAACTTAAGCATAAGTGGCTATGAAGGCACTTTATACATGTGAATTTAATAGCATGAAGCATGGCTGAAAATAACACAAGGGACAGCAATAAATTTACTTTAATTTAAAAAATGGACCAATAGCATAGCATTAACCCCAAGAGAAATTTGTAGTAGGCCTCGTATGAGTGGATTTGCCAATAAAAGCAAATAGGCAGTTCAATAAAACTAATTAAATTAATCCGTCATCCCCAGGGAACTTAAGCAGGGCATGAATTAGGGAAACAGCCTCAATTCACAGCTTTTTATTGATGTGTTTTGCTGGATCATTGGAAAATAATTGGTTGGGAGAAAATAAGGTTTGCAATTTTCTATTGACCATAAATTCACTGCCCATCTGTATGTGACCTCCTTTCATCATGGTATAAAATCAAATTTCATACAAAATCCTGAAGTTAAAAAGACAGCTATGTGGATACAATGTGCTGTACCAGATTCATATTGTAATAATAAAAATGTATCTGTCCTCTGTGTGATTTTCATCCACAGATCTTAAAATATTTACCAGTGGAAGGTATGTATCATTATTTACATTTTACAGACAGGGAAAATGAGGCCCAGAGAAGGTTAATTTGCAAGTTTGAAATCTGGGCAGATTTAGTGTGATAATTGTGAATAGCCAATGAATGACATTGCCTCTCAAAATGCTATATCAGCAATTGTTTCTTGCTATTGTGTGTGATTTCTGCATATGATAATCAAACATTAAAAAGTTGTTTTGTTTTAAGTTGTAAAAGATAAAATATTACTAGATTACTTGCGTAATTGAATTTTTTTTATATTCAGATTTTGGAGCAGATTGTCATTTCTGGTTTGGATATTTCACTGTAAATCTCTTTCTACTGTTTCATACAGTGTTTGGTTGTGTAGTATGACTGTTTATGAAATAGTAATACATAGTATGCAGTAATAGTTTGGTCTGCCATAGCACTCTTCCATCAATGATACAAAAGGGCTTTACACACCTCAGTTCACAAAGTCTTATAGCACGCCGATGAGATAGGGAAATATTTTCATTCCCTTTTATACATGGGCAAATAGAGGCACAGGGTAAACGGAATCTCCCAGGGACGTATAGCGGATCACTGGGAAAATGAAGAGCAGACTCGAAAAGGTTTATCTTCCGGTCTTGTGCAGTAATCAGTAGCCACACTGGCCAAGGTTTCCAAAACTGAATCGAGGTGTCTCAAATTGGACACCTCAACACTGATGAACCACTAATCAGTTTTGAAAATCTTGGCCATTGCTTCTTTTTATCATGTTCCCTATTTGTCTCATACTTTCTATGCTAGTAATTGATATGGGAGAAAGAAATTGTATGGAACTGTTCAAGTCAGGTGATTGGACCACTTAAATTGTATTCACTTTTGATGATATTTGCAATGCTTAATGAAACAAGCCGAGATATACACCAGTTTATTGAATTCCACCTTTATGAGATCTACATAAAATTTTTCAAACCCATCTCTGCCTTTATTTGAATATTGTTAATATATCACTCAACCATTCTACTGTCTCTTTCTCCTTGGCAGTTCCCAATGTATGTAAATGTTTAGCAGCTAAAACTTATGCTGAGGAAGCAAGAAAAGATTCTGCCTTCCCAGACAGAGCTTAAAAGCTTTTGTGATAGGTTTTTCTTTAATAAAACAGAAGAAAAGTTAACGTAATGAATGCCCTGCCCCTTTAAGAGCCAAAGACAAACACATCAGGCTTCCCTGATCAAGGGAATGTAAAGGTCAAGCTGAAAGTAAAGGTCTAAAGTGTGGTTCACTTCAGTCAAGTTCAAGAGAAAAAGAGCTGATTGCCCCTAGTCGTCCCCCATCTTTTTCCAAGAACCTTCTTCCTGTTTCTCACTGCCAGATTTTTGCCATTTCCCCACAGAATGCCCCTCTTACCATGTGCATTTGATATGCTGCAGATTCCTATGGTCAGGTCAAGCAACAGTAAGATCTCCCTGAGAAAGAGAGAGCAAGACAATTTCTTCCTACTAACTTCCGGAGACAGTCTATACGCCTAATCTCATGTGCATATAAACTCTCAAGTCCAATGCAAATTGTGCACCACACACACATCCCTTAAGAAGTTGCTCCTGGTTTTTTCACATGGTCACTTGCCATTTGCTTGATCTTTTTAGCGAGAATTATATATGTGAGCTATTATTTTTAATTGGTATGGGCCAGATCCTCAGTTGATGTAAATTGATATAGCTCCATTACATCAGCTGAGGATTTAACCTTATGTTTTATCTTGGAACTTATGTTTGAATTTTTACAGAATTATTTTTAGTCATTGTTGTGGCACAGATTTTTTTTCTGTGTTGGAAAAGGTAAGATCTTGGCCACTCAGGAAGCTAAGGTAGTCAGATGAGCTTGTGCCTTGTGATTTAACTGAGTGGGTACATAGTCAAATATGGAAAGTTTTTAACAACATCACTGTTGAACCGTGGAAGAATAATATATATATTTTTTTAAAATGGTCAGATGGGCAAAAAAGTGGCACAAACAGGAAATGTTATTGCTACAAAGTCCAAGCATTAAAAACAAGCATAGTCCAAGCATGTAAAGCAAAGCAAAGACAAGGAATTATTTTTTAAATATTTTACTTAGTTTACTATAAGGAAAAAGGAGAAACACTGAAATAGTAAAAGAATAGTTAGGTTGCTGCCAATTTAGAGCTGCATTTGTTACACAGAAGTAATGTAGTATACTAAAATAATGTGGGTATGTCAGTAGTGGTTGAATTGTTGAATTGTACCTGCCAGCAGCAATCAGTATGTTATTGCCGGACTATAAACAAACAAGACAGAGAACCCCAAAAGGAAAGGACTATATATAAAGCAATTGGACATAATAGTCAAAATCTAATACATAGTACTTGGTTCTTTACTCACACCAGTGTAAATCAAAAGTAATTCCAACAAAATCAATTGGCGAGATTCATGGAGCACTGATTCACACCAGCTAAGGATCTGGGACAGTGGAGTTACACCAATACAAAACTGGCATAAGTGATAGGAAAATCAGACCCTTATTGGTTGTTTTAGAACTTTTAATGAAAATATATATTTAAGCTATCTTTGCTGTTTTCCCATGGTCTAGTTCGGCTAAGACCCAAACAATATGAGGAAGAGAGCTAGAAGAGCCTGATTCTACTCTTACATACACCAGTGTAAGTTGAGAATGACTCCATTGAAGTCAGCGGAGGGACAGTCATAAAACTGGTATAAGTGAGAAGAGAATCAGGGCATGTCTACACTGAGATTGCTGCATCAATCTGCATGGATCGACATAGCAGGATCAACTGAGTGGCCAGTGGAGACCTGCTCAATCCATCCTGGAAGTGGTCTCCCTTCAACGCAGTAACTCCACCCTGCAAAAGAGAGTAATGCTGCGTCAAGCAGAGAGCATTTCCTGTTGGTGCAGCTGAGTGAAGACGCCGCGGTAAGGGAGGGTAAGTACGTCAGTGGGAGATACGCATTCATTTTCACATCAGCAAGTGTGCATTTTTATCCCTCATTTATAAACTGGGAAACTTTGGCAGAGAAGTTCCAGTGATTTGCCCAAGAATATAGTGTGTGGCAGTATCATTGAAATCAATGACAGTTTTGCTTGAAGAAAGCCTGCAGTATTTAGCCATTTAATTATCATTGGGTATTAACTTGCTTGTGAATCCCTAATACCAAATTCAGCTTGCTGGTGACATTTGGTCTTTTGGTTTGTAACATAATGTTGGCCAAACCCTGCACTGACTTTCATCCCACATGTAAACCCACTGAAAAGCGGGAGATTGCACAGGGATATATAACAGGGCAGAATTTTCCACAGAAAAATAACTATAAAATAAAGGGCCAAATTCTGCTCTCAGTTAAATCTGGAATGAGTCCTCTGACTTTGGTGGAGATATTTCAGAATTTAGAGCATTGCATCAGAGAGCAGAGTTTGACCCAATCAATTAAAAATGGAGAACTTTTAAAATTAGTGCATGTTGAAGTTTCAGGCCTGAAATGTGTTTTCATCGCTTGTGCTTTAAGTTGTATTTTGACATGTACGGTTTTTTTTAAGGCACCCAGACACACATGGGCTTGCAGTTGCAAGCAAGTAAATGCATGCAGGGTTGTAGCCACATTGGTCCCAGGATATAAGAGAGACAAAGTGGGGTGAGGTAATACCTTTTATTGGATCAACTTCTCTTGGTGAGAGAAACAACCTTGTGAGCTTACACAAAGCTCTTCTTCAGGTAAATGCAGACACTTTGATGCACCAGTCTCTGTTTGTGAGTTCAGTTCTCTATTTTTGAACATTCAGATTGACGTTTTAGGGATGCATATTACAGAAATGGCTTAGGCACCTGTGTGCTGAAATGTAGCCTTTGGAATTTTCAGGTCACTGCACGCACCTGCTAATGGCATATTTCGGGAAGAAAAAGTTTGAAAACCTTACACCCCTGACATCTCAATAAGGAAATTAAATATAATGTATTTGAAGAAATCAGTTTTAACTTTCTACCGCATCTTGCCCTGCCTTTATAGCCATTCCCAGTACTCATTCACAGAATTGAAGAAAGAGAGGGAAAAAGATCTGGTAGATTATCAGGAAAGATTCTATACAGTATATTATTGATTGCTCGCTCTAGTCTTGTTTTAAAATATTTCAAGCTGTGGGGCTTTCATCATTCTTTTTTGGCTACTATTTAATTTAGTAGATCTTACTGTCATTAAATTTTTGTCAGATAATCTTGATCTTTCATCTCTAGGAGAAGCCAGTCCAAACAGGACATGGAGAATTATTTTAAACAACAAAAAGGTTAGATAGATTGACAGAGAGAGCATATCAAGTTGGGATATGCTTTTCTGATACTAATGTGTTTATAAAGCCTGGCACCTACTTTTCAGAGACTCCTGATTATAATGCATGAACCTCATAGACTACCATCACGGTCATCTATTCTGACTCCTGGCCATTTCAGGCCACACAATCTCATTCACCAACTCCTGTAGTAGGCCCACAGTGTCTGGCTGGGTTTCTCCAGTCCTCAAATCTTGATTTAAAGACTTAAAGTTACAGATCATTTACTCTGGGCCAGACTGGCAAGTGCCCTGTGCCCCACGTTGTCAATCTGACCTGGGAAAAATTCCGTCCCAATCCCAAATATGGCCGTCAGTTAGGCCTGAGCATGTGGACAAGACCCAACAGGCAGACACCTGGGAAAGAACTCTCTGTGGTAACTCAGGGCCATCCTCATCTAGTGTCCCATCTACAGCCATTGGAAATATTTGCAAATAGCAGTCATGGTTGGGCCATATGCTAATGTAGACAATCTCATCAGATTTTTCCCTCCATAGACTCATCAAGACCTACTTAGAGACTCATATTTGCTTTTCCACTCATCCGTACCAGTTTGTCGTTTCATTGTTAGTTGCTTTAAGATCTTGGCAGCAGAAATTCTGAAAAGTAAAACTGAGGTTGAAAAACTTTCTGCAAGTTAGCTAAATGAATCCCTGCATAATTGCAAGAGTCCTGCTCTGCTACTTTTTACTGTGTTTGTGTCCTTTATTTTGAGCTTCTGCCACGTTATAAAGGCCAGTGTTGCACATGTCAACCTTGGCAGATTGACAAATATGGCTGTGAATAATGAGTCAATTATTGCCTAGCCAGGGGGAAGGCAGACTGATCCTCCCACTGTCTGTAATGTGATCCCTCCTTCTCCTTCCCCCATCTCCTTCACAAGGAAGGACAAAAAAATGGTTGGATTTCAAACCACTGACAAAGGAATTTAGCCAAAACGTTTGTCTACAAAATGTAGTTTCTTTAGGTTTAGTCCAGGTTATGATGGAGTGTTTTTAAATTACTTATTTATAATTCCTACTGCAAGCACTCCAGGGAAAGCCTGTTACTGAGTTGCATGTGGTAAGGAAACTATGGACTGCTCTAGCTAGTATGTACAAATCAAATGTCTCACCAGCCCTGAGGGACTGCGCCCCAGGCTACCACTGTAAGGTTAAAATCAATCCCCAATTTATAGGAGTAGCCTCATGACAGCGTAACTTGTATTCTGTTTGCAGCATGCATTTTCAATTGCTTTGGGTTGCTTGGATATTTTTCTTCCCTGTGAATTTTGCTCCCCTTCTAGTCATGAATCTAGCATCTCATTGCTGCTGTGAACATTTCATCAAATGAAACACTTAATATAATATAATAATATAATCCAACAGCGTGGAAGGGCCTTGGCAACAAAGTTTCTGACAGTACTTCATAGCTGCCCCAAATATCTCAGCTTTGATTTGGGGAAAGGGACAGTGCTATTTGTTAGTTATTTGGGGTTGGGGAATACTACCCCGGGGACTGATCGGCTAAGTAGCAGCACTGTAGAAAAGGACCCGGGGGTTATAGTGGATGGGAAGCTGGATACGAGCCAACAGTGTGCTCTTGTTGCCAAAAAGGTGAATGGCATATTGGGCTGCATCAGTAGGAGTGTTGCCAGCAGATCGAGGGATGTGATTATTTCCCTCTATTCGACACTGGTCAGGCCGCATCTGGAATACTGTGTCCAGTTTTGGGCTCCCCACTACAGAAAGGATGTGGACAAATTAGAAAGAGTCCAGCGGAGGGCAACAAAAATGATTAGGGGGCATGACTTACGAGGGGAGACTGAAGGAACTAGGCTTATTTAGTCTACAGAAGAGAAGACTGAGGGGGCATTTGATAGCAACCTTCAACTACTTGAAGGGTTGCTCCAAAGAGGAGGGAACTAGGCTGTTCTCGGTAGTAACAGAGGGCAGAACAAGGAGCAATGGTTTCAAGTTACAGCTGGGGAGGTCGAGGTTGGATATTAGGAAAAACTTTCTCACTAGGAGGGTGGTGAAGCATTGGAATGGGTTACCTGGGGAGGTGATGGAATCTCCGTCTTTGGAGATATTTAAGGTTCGGTTAGACAAAACCCTGGCTGGGATGATTTAGTGGGAGTGGTCCTGCTTTTAGCAGGGGGTTGGACTAGATGACCTCATAAGGTCCCTTCCAGCCCTATGATTCTATGATTCTATACCCTGGAGATGAAAGGCCCATATTATTGAAATTACACTTCATTACTTGTTTGTTCATTTGATCTGTAGCTTTTCCTTTTGAAATCAAGAAAATATATAATCAACCTAATATAATGAGCTTGTTTGTGTGTGTGGATAGTGTTGAGTTGGAACTGCTCTACTATGTATCATGGGCATTATAATCATAGACCATCATCCTTATGCAGCATGGTTTTGATCCATCTTCCATTGAGGTAATTGAGATGATTCCCCATTGACTTGGCTGAGAACTGGGTTGGGCCTCTATAAGCTGTTTTCTAGCGTTACATTTGTTGCATTTCTGAAACAAAATATCAGTTGCCATGATGACCTAGTAAGTTCCATCAGCTGGAAGTTTGCGTGGTATGAAAATAAACTGAAATAATATTCCTGCAGAATTTTTTTGTTTCAGAAATGCAAAATTTTCAAAACACTTTGTCTGACATTTCTTTCAAAGCAAGAAATATTAGGGATGAGATGACAGAATGGCACAAGGCTCTGATGAAAAATAGAAACCAAAACAAAATGAGACAGATATGTATGTATCAAATTTATGTTGCCAAATGGGAAGCATCTGGCTAACTAAGAATCAGAGCTTCAGGCCAAACTGTGTTCTAGGGCTCACCAACATCCTTTTGCGACTTGAGAGTTCTGTAAAGGAACTTTTCTCTTTCAGTCCTTAAATCAGGCAGCTTCACTTCTGATCTTTAAAAAAAAAAAAATTCCAGTGACTCAGTTTGCTGGTCCTGTTATTTGGGGAAACAAGAGAGAAACCAGCCATCTCATCTGTAGGACATTTAGGAGATGACTTCTAGAGAGATGCAAAGTTGTTTCACTGGCTTGAAAAAAGTGATGTTGCTTAGGGGAGAAAGTGGTGTGTGCCTTGTGTCATATTGTTTTCAAGCATTGTTTTAAAGAAGAAGCCTGTGGAGTTGTTAAAAAGCAGTGGAAAGCTCAGTGTCAAAGGGAGATATCTAGGAGGTAGAAAATGCTCAGAGAATCTTGATCCATACATTTGTCTGAGAGAGATACCTTTCTGTTATTTTACCCAAGCATATATGGTGCATTTTAATGAATTAATTCATAGCAATAGAGGTCTACTACTGCAACCTTTACTTATATGAATGAGGACTGCAGGGCTGTGGCCATATTATTGTCGTGATTTGTATACAGTAATGACTGGAGCACAGAAGTGCCTCTGGAGATTAATAATTAACTGGGAGAGTTGATTGCTGAGGATACTAATGCTGAGGCTGTCATTAAGTTCTTGGAAAATGCTCCATCCACATTGCATATTGAGTGGCGTTATAATGCATGAGTGACTTTAAATACACGAGACATGTAATTATGCCTTAGAAATGCAGAGTGTTTCCTGTTGTTATTAGAAAATATAATTTTCAAATTAAAAATAAGGTAGATAGTTAGACTTGTGAAATTTATTATGCAGTACGAGCAGAGGCATGATTGTGGTATGAGGCGAGATATCCATTAGTGCCTAGTGTTCTCAAGCCATTTCATAATTTAATATGTAACTTTTTATAGAAAAAAAAGAAAAGTCATACTTTACTGTTTTCCTTTTGGCAGGCTCCATAACGTTTTTATAGTGCTGCAGGAAGAAAACACTCCTATTGTTCAGTGCACCGGTCAGTAGTCAATAAGCCAGTTATGTCTTGATCTCTCAGGAATGCCTAGACTAAGTTTGTATTGCTGAAATCTAGTTAGCTAAGTCCTAGCTCAATAGGTGCACCATAGAAACAGGTTTTGGAATTTTCAGGAGCACTCATAGTTGTCCAAGCTTTGCTCCCTTTTCAAAGGCACAAAGGGCCATTAGGCATCACCTATCTATTAATGAAAGTCATTTGCATCTTTGACAATCTTCACCATTAGCAGGAAAATTTCAGTGGGGACAGAGTTAGGCTAGTGCTGAATAGTTTTGAAAATTCCACCCAGAATGGACAAAATTGAAGTCAGAGTAGTAGGTCTCCTACTATTCAAATCTAACCCAAGCGTGTACTATTTTGCACAGCAAACACAGTGGCCAACTGTTGAACAAGTACCTTAAAATGTTTAACTGAAGAACAAAGCAGCACTTTATTTTGAACTAGGCTTTTGTCTTTCTGTTTTTCATTCATCGTGTTATTTTCATCTGGTTTTCTGTATGACAGATGAAACTGCATGACAGCATTGAGTACTTAGACAACAAGAGTAAAGGGGAGTTACTGTGTTTTTCATGTACAAAATGTTTATTCAATTTTATGATAAAGAGCACACTACATACATCGTAACACATGCATATCTTAACCTCTGAGTCTGAATGGAAAACAACATTGAATAGACAAAAGAAGCAGTTATAATAATAACACTTGTTCCGAAAAGATACAGTGTGCACTTGTTACGCACCTCTCTTTTTTCTTGGAGGGTGCATTATGTTTTGTAATGTACTGTGATTTCTCTCTGCGGATGAGGTGAAAATGAAAAGCCAAGTGCCTGAAATGGATTCCATAGAAAAAACATTTTCAATGCTTGAGCTGTCAAACAAATATAAACAGAATGTCTCTCCTGTAAGAAACAAAGAGCCAATAGTGTCTCTGTTATCACAGATTCTGGATGAAAACCAGGTAATGAGATTGGCATCAGTCTGCAGAGGCAAACATTAAATTAAATGGAAGATAGGCAAAAATATTCATTCATGGAGAAGGAAAAAGTCACGATTGCATTCAGAGAAAGAGGCTCTCTTCTGGCTCTAAAGACCCTACAGAGTGAAGTAGAGGAGATGTACTGCTCTGGTTGCCAAAAAGGCCAATGGCATATTGGGCTGCATCCATAGGAGTGTTGCCAGCAGATCGAGGGATGTGATTATTCCCCTCTATTCAGCACTGGTGAGGCCATATCTGGAATACTGTGTCCAGTTTTGGGCTCCCCAATATAGACAATTTAGAAAAAGTCCAGCGGAGGGCAACGAAAATGACTAGGGGGCTGGGGCACATGACATATGAGGAGAGATTGAAGGGACTAGGCTTATTTAGTCTGCAGAAGAGAAGACTGAAGGGGGGATTTGATAGCAATCTTCAGCTACTTGAAGGGGTGCTCCAAAGAGGAGGGAGCTAGGCTGTTCTCAGTAGTAACAGAGCACAGAACAAAGGGCATTGATTTCAAGTTGCGGCTGGGGAGGTTGAGGTTGGATATTAGGAAAAGCTTTCTCATTAGGAGGGTGGTGAAGTTACCTAGAGAGGTGGTGGAATCTCCATTTTTGGAAACATTTAAAGCCCAGTTAGACAAAACCCTGGCTGGGATGATTTAGTGGGTGTGGTCTTGCTTTTAGCAGGGGGTTGGATTAGATGACCTCATGAGGTCCCTTCCAACCCTAAGATTCTATGATACTGGCTGAGTGGTAGTGATTGAAGACAATATCTGATCTAAAGCAGATTCCGTAGAATCCTGTGTAAGGTGTAATGCCCCCTGAGGCACTTGAAGGGAAAGCAGAAGCCCTTTTTCTCTACCAGTAGAGTAGGTGTAGTATACAGGGATGGATAGTTACCTGCAGGCACCATAGTCCTGTGTGAATAAAACTCAGATAGGGGTTTAAAAGAATTAGTCTTTCAGACCATTGTATAATATTATTGATAACAGAAACTTGATGCTGTCTCTCTCATCAAGAATTGCACTTGTGCTTATTTTGATTGCTCATTGCATTTCTCCATTGGACCTAGTTTAGATCTGTTTAGGATTATAGGTCATCTATCCTCTGTTCATAAACCATTTCCCTTTCCTCCACTCATTTTTTTTTATTCTAGATACATTTTAAAGGACCTAAATGTGCAGCCTTTCATTCGACTAGTGTAAATGATTGGGAGCTTTGAATGTGATCTGTATTCTTGTTTCATTTTCATGCACGTAAATCTCTCTGCCTGCTTACTTACAGATAATGATGGGTAAAGGATGGAAAGTTGGCTGCTCTAACCAAGGTGACCTCAGTCTGGCAAGAAGAGTGAAGGTAAGATTTATTTAGATGTTCTATAAGGTAGGAATTATAAGCAGAATGCATCTAATTGCTGTCTTGTGCATTGATTTACAAATTATTTTACATGGGGTAGGGAAGGTGT
This sequence comes from Pelusios castaneus, assembly GCA_007922175.1. Taxonomy (NCBI): domain Eukaryota; kingdom Metazoa; phylum Chordata; order Testudines; family Pelomedusidae; genus Pelusios; species Pelusios castaneus. The sequence goes on along the minus strand of ML685785.1, from coordinate 15,837,531 downwards.
CTTGAAATACAAGGTTTTCTTGCCTTCCACGATCATCCTGTGGGGAAGAAGAACTCCAACAGTATCTAACAGCTTTTTCCATTACCAAATTTACACCTTTAATATGATACAAGACTGTGCCTTTTGTGTAAAGGACTAAATTGCAAAGGGCTGGTTGGAGGGATGGATCTTGAATTGGATGAGATGATCTAAGATTATTAGACCTTTAGCATCTCTAATTTCTCTGTGGTTCTATGCTGTAAAATCAGTGCAGTATGTCGTAACTTTCTGACTCAGCAATGCTACTTCAAGACAGTATACTGCAGCTGAGTTCCAGTGTCTGCTCTGGTTTCCTGTTCATTTCCAGGTATTGTTCAAGATGCTCTTTTGACCTGCAAAGCCCATTGTGGATTGTGTCTTTTCCCTTCTTTTAACCTAAAATGTAAGGTCCGTTGAATGCTCAGTCTACCTGACAGTCTTTCAATATGTATGTCTGGGAGTGGGGAAGAAGCAATCGCAGTAGATGGTTTCCACTGTGAAAATTACTCCTAACTTTGCTTCTACCAAGTTGAGATTTATTGATCTTCATCTCATGTTGACAGGATAGCACATTTCCCAGACTTTTTCTAAGGAGGTTGGCTGAGTGGAATGACTGGGGGTGGTCTCAGTTTTTTAGTATGAGGTTGAATCATTTTGAGATTTTTTTATAATAGTATGTATGTATGGACTAGTCTGTTTCTATGGTCAGAATTGCAGATAGGTACATTGTAGGAAACTATGCTAATAAAAATCTACTCCCTAAGCAAGTTCCAAACCTAAGGAGGAAAAGTTTCCAAGAATTTCTCTTTTACTAAAAATGCATTTTATATATTTAATCAATGAACTCATTTTATCATTTATAGGCACTTAGGATGGAATTCTATTTTAAATGCTTAAGAGAAGCTCAAGTGGGGGTAGAATTTCTTCTGGCTCTCTGCACAAGGGTGAACTTCATTCATTCTAGTGAGTGACGTTTTGTCAGGTGTGAATATTTATAAAGATGTGGCTGACCCTTATGTGGGCAACACTGGTGGGGAGAGTCTTTGTGCTCCAAACCACTGTTCACAATGAAGAACATTAATGAGAAAGAAATAGTCTTAAAAAGGTTTTTAAATATGCCTAAGACATTTTAAAACAGTCATTGTCAGAGCTTAAAAAAATCACAAAATGTCCTGATTTAAGTCTGAAAAAAATCATGTAAATTTGTTTTTTTTCCCCCCATTTCAGCCAGCTTGAATAATGGAATTAAAATGGTCAATTCCTCTTTTGTTTAGTTAGTTTCACTTTCTGGGTCTCATGCAGTGGATTTCTAAGACTGCAGAGTAACATTTGTCTCCTCCTCCATTTCCAAAGAAAGATGTTTTTACATTCTTTTAAGTTAATGCAAGAATTGCTATTCAGATTAGACATGGTAGATTTTATGAAACCTATTTTTCTTCTCTCCAAAATCTAAAGTTGATCTTAAACTAGTTGGCAGAGTTTCTTTAAGTACTTTAAAGAAATAGAGAAGGCATACCAATTTTTTTTCTTTCAAATAATATTTTAATAAACTTTCACACTCTGGTAAAAACTACAGTGGAGAATGGAGAAACTGAAGTAGATAGGCACAATTTTTGCTTTGCTTCAAGTTGCAGTGAGAACAATGGTAAGAATAGACTGCATTTTATTTGTCCAATTCTTTGATTTCAGGCCTTTTCACAGGTGGACAATTACTTGGAGTTGGAAGATTTTGACACAGATGATGAATCTAGTCAAGAGATATGCAGTGGTATGTTCCTTTTCTTTCCCTCTTATGATTGCTCTCTGTCCCTAGCTTCAGATGTATGAATTTTCCTTCCTATTTAGATTTTGAATCAGGCTATGGTTTGGAAAAAAAATAAATCATGCTTCCCTCTGGAAGAGAATATTGAATTTCCTTATCCAAGGTTGTGAGTTCAGTTCAAGTAACAACCTAAAATTTATTTTTCTAGGTACTGGTGAATGGTACTTTTTATAACTCTTCCTGAATTTTTGCCCACACTTTTCTTTTGTCTTGAAATTATTTTGGTATGTCTACACTAGCAATTTAGGTCGACTTAAGGACCCTTAAGTCTACCTAAATTATTCTGTGTATACACCTGACTTTCATTAAATCGACTTAAGAAATTCCTTTAGTCGACTTAATGAAAGCTTAAGTTGACTTAATCACAACTGCCCATTAGGTCGACTTAAGCCTTAAGTCGACTCCTTAGGTTGACTTAAGGACGGTGTGGACGGGAAGTAACTCTTAAGTCGTATTTATTAAGTCGACTTAAGGCCAGTAAAGTCAACTTAACAAAGTGGACTAAGTCGACTTAACTTTAAGTTGACTCAGTCCACTTTGTTAAGTCGACTTAATAAAGTTGACTTTAAGTTGACTTAAAGTTGACCTTATTAAGTCGACTTAAAAAAGTTCACTTAACTTTTTCTAGTGTAGACATACCATTTGATTTTGCAAAATCTCTCAATAAGGTTACCAAGAGATGCAGAAATCTGAAGTTCTGTATGTTTTTGCTGTGGAAAACAATTTCATTCTGAGGTGAACCCATGTTCACTTTAAATATTTCGTTATTGTGTTAAAATTTCACAAAGTGTGATCAATTTGAATTTGCAGTGACATTCCTTGTAAATATTTCAAAATTGTATTGCAGATATTTCATATCCTATAATAATTTTAATTTCCTTCACTCAACTCCCCCCCAAACCTCCCAAGCCCCCAAAACCAAAACAACCATACAGTCCCAATTCTGCCAGTGTCTATCCTACATACCTATGTATCCTCTCATCCACCGTTACCATTGTGCATGAGAACCTTGCACAGTCTTTAATATATTTATCCTCACAACAGACCTGTGAGATAGGAAAGTGCAGTTAGTGTTACAGGACCCTAGCTACCAACTACAACTCAAGTCCTAAGGTTCAATGGGTTCAGTAGGCACAGCACCGGGAGACAAGATAAAAGCTAAAAATAAAACAGTTTGATTAAGATTACAGACAAGAAAGCAAAGAAATAGGAAAGCATCAATGCTTATGCCCCTTTAGCAGATGGGAACCCCAATTAAATGACTGCGGGTTCAGAGCATGGGAAGTGATGACTCGTGGAGGTGAACACAGCAGTTGCCCCAACAATGAGGTTCCAAACTGGGGGCGGGGAGCGCAGCACCGGCTTTTATACACTTGCTTGCTAAGTGGGTAAATGGCACGCACATTTGGTTATTTTCCACACTTATTTACAACATTTCTTTGCCCCGGTCTTATCTTGTTATTGTAAGAAGCTTGCAAGTTATTTCTGCTTCTTGGTGGAAGCAAGGTATGTCATTGGTCAGTACCAGCTCTGTTTTGCTTATACACAGGGTCAACTTTTGGACAGGGCTGATTAATGGCAACACCACCTACTAGCAGGTTATCATGTTACAAATTCTTCCGTTGGGCCCTCCAGATGGGAAACTGAGGCACAGATAGACTGCAAAGCAAGCAAACACTTCAGCTGGCCCAGGTCAACTGACTCAGGCTCATGGGCAATGTTCCCTCTAAGTTGATGATGCAGCTGATCAAATTATGGTACTTGTTGAGAGGCAATTTGTGAGGCATGGTGCCACATGGGCAACAGTTTTTTGGCGCTGGAAGCATCAGCATTTCTAAGTACCTTAATTCAAAAGAAATGCAGAGGTGTTGTCTTTTCATTCAAACTTTAATAAAAATGTTAAACTGAAATACTGTAGTTTTATTAATTTACTAAACAAATGTGAGATGATGACACTTGCTGCCTATTTAGCCTCTACCATCATCTATACCTTATAGTTTTTGTTGCCTGTATTTTGTCATGTGATCATGAATGTCTTGTTTTATGAAAGAGAAAAAACTTAAAATTGGGCTGATGGGAGAGAAGGGGAGAGCCGGAAGGAAAGTCGGGCTGAGGAGAAAAAGAGCCATGTGGGTTGGGCTGCGCGGGAGTCTGAGATAGGTGCATGGGAGTGTGATGGCCACTGTGTGGCCATGCACCTGCGCAGCTTAGAGGGAACATAGCTCATGGGGCTGTAAAATTGCTGTATATAGACATTCAGGTTTGGGCTGGAACCTGAATTCTGGTATCCCAAGAGTGGGGGGGAGGGTGTCCCAGTGTCTGGGCTTCAGTCAAAGCAAATACAGAATTAATGTGTCTTCCTTCACCCCAGGCTATGAAACTGCACTTCTATATAAAGATCAGATGGCAAAGGTTTTTGTTCAATGTGATGATCATAGAAGATTAGGGTTGGAAGGGACCTCAGGAGGTCATCTAGTCCAACTCCCTGTTCAAAGCAGGAACCACCCCAACTAAATCATGCCAGGCAAGGTTTTGTCAAGCTGCACCTTAAAAATACCTAAGAATGGAAATTCCAGCACCTCCGTAGGTAACCCATTCTAGTGCTTCATCACCCTCCTAGTGAAAAAGGGTTTCCTAATATCCAATCTAGAGCTTCCCTACTGCAACTTGAGACCATTGCTCTTAATCCTGTCATCTACTGCCATAGAACAGCCTAGCTCCATCCTCCCTGAAACTCTCTTTCAGGCAGTTAAAGTCTGCTAATATCTTCATTAGTGATCTGGAGGACGGGGTGGATTGCACCTCAATAAGTTTGCAGATGAGACTAAGCTGGGGAGGTGGGAATGGTATATACCATGGATGGTTGGAGAAGTATAGACACTAGTGACCTAGACAAATGGGAGGATTTGGCCAAAAAAAATCTGATGAGACTCAACAAGGAGAAGTGCAGAGTCCTGCACATAGGATGGAAGAAACCCATGCTCTGCTACAGATTGGCAAGGCAGCAGTTCTGCAGGAAAGGACTCACGAGTTACAGTGGAAAAGACACTGGATATGAGTCAATAGTGTGCCCTTATTGCCAAGAAGGCTAATAGCATATTGGGCTGCATTAGTAGGAGCATTGCCAGCAGATCGAGAGAAGTGATTATTCCCCTCTATTCAGCGCTGCTGAGGCCTCATTTGGAGTACTGTGTGCAGTTTTGTGTTCCCCACTACAGAAAGGATGTGGACAAATTGAAGAGAGTCCAGCAGAGGGCAACAGAAATGATCAGGTGGCTGGAACATATGACTTATGCGGAGAGGCTGAGGGAACTAGCCTTGTTTAGTCTGCAGAAAAGAAGAATGGGGGTGTGGGTGGGAATTGGTTAGCAGCCTTTAACTACCTGAAAGGGGGTTCCAGGGAGGATGGAGAAAGGTTTGTTAGCTAGGCTTAAAGATCCTTAGTGCCCTCATTTTTTTCTCTTTATAGATTTATAGGGCTCAAGTCTGAGTATACCCCTCAAATCCTAAGTATATCTGTTAAAGAATGAAGAGTTCAAGGCTGCAGTGAATCAGATTGCCTTTTACAGGAAACCTGAATTCAGATCTGGTTTACATCACTAGTGAAATGAGGTAAGTGGTCTTAATCTAATCCATAATGAACATCTGCCCCAATTTCAGAATAAGCTGCAGGGTGATAAATCTGAAATGATTGGCAGTTCCCATTCATGGCAGGTCCAGCACTAGAAAAGCACAGATGATAGGAGTGAAGGATTTTGGCAAAGATGTATAATCGCTTATCTGGTAGCTTCTCACATTTGCCTAGCTGGATCACACTCTATCAGTTATTTTTTTGTGAGCATTAATGTTAATCACATCAATTTAAAAGCACCAAATTAAACAGATTGTGTTTAAAGAGATTGAAAACTACAAAAGGATCATCTGTTTGCACTTGCCTAAATATGGTAGAAATGCAAACCATATTGGGTTCTGCAATTGCTGCTTTTATTGTTGATTGCAAAAGAATCGTAATATTCTCTCTTCCTGTTGTAGATTATTGCTGTGCTAACTACTATCCTTTTATGTAACATTTGATTTGGTTTGTAGTATCTGCTCTCCTCAGTTTGTCTCATGAGAAAGCCTTTACTCACAACACCCCTTAATGCAGGGGTAATCCATATCAACCTCTCAACAGTGTACATAACAACAGTGAGAGTTTATAGAGTGTATTATAGCCTCAAAGCTCTGCACAGACATGAACTAATTCCTCCTCATTATAGACTTGTGAAAAGGCAAAGATCACCGAAATTTACTGAAACTGAGCATCCAAATTTCCTGGAAAACTGAGGCAAAGGAATTAACTGTATTTCCTATGGCTGCAGTAGAGACAGTTGAGTGCTGAGACAGAATTCAGGAATTTTGGGCTCTGACTACTAGACTGACTGATTTGTATCTTGTGTGGTTCAACCATCATAATAAGCCAAATGAGAATGAAGTTATTGTCCTTTATACATATCTGTAAAATGTATAAATCATAAATAAAATATTAGTCAACACAAGATAGTGCAAAAAACCATAACTGATCACAGGGGTTAAAATGTACCCGTTGGACCAAAATTTTGGGGGGGATGTCCTGGGGGAAATCATAGAATCATAGAAACAGCAAGGGACCATGAGAGGTCATTGAGTCCAGTCCCCTGAACTCATGGCAGGACCAAGTACCATCTTAAACCATCCCTGACAGGTGTTTGTCTAACCTGCTCTTAAAAACTTCCAATGATGGAGATTCCACAACCTGCCTAGGCAACTTATTCCAGTGGTTAATCACCCTGATAGTTAGGAATTTTTTCCTAATGTCCAACAATTTAAACCCATTGTTTCTTTTCCTATCATCAGCAGTTAAGGAGAATAATTTTTCTCCATCCTCTTTGTAACTACCTTTTAGGTACTTGAAAACTGTTAGTACGTCCCATCTCAGTCTTCTCTTTTTCATACTAAACAAATCCAGTACTTTCAATCTTCCCTCATAAGTCGAGTGTTCCAGATCTTTAATCGTTCTTGTTGTTCTTTGGACTTTCTCCAGTTTGTACACATCTTTCCTGAAATGAGGTGCTCAGAACTGGTCACAATACTCCAGTTGAGGCCTAATCAGTGCGGAAGAATCATTTTTCATGTCTTACTTTTAATTCTCCTGTTAATACATCTCAGAATGGTGTTTGCTTTTTTTTGCAACATTGTTACACTGTTGATTCATATTTAGCTTGTGGTCCATTATGACACCAAGATCCCTTCCTAGGCAAGTCATTGCCCATTTTGTATGTATGTAATGGATTGTTACCTCAGACCACTTCACCAGTTTGTCCAAGTCATTTTGAATTGTGATCCTATCCTCCAAAGCACTTGCAATCCCCCCCAGCTTGGTATCAGCTACAAACTTTATAAGTGTACTCTCTATGCCATCATCTAAATCATTGATGAAAATATTGAACAGAATTGGACCCAGAACCCATCCCTGCGATACCCCACTTGTTATGCCCTTCCAGCATGACTGTGAACTGTTGATAACTACTCTCTGAGAACAGTTATCCAACCAGTTATGTACCCATCTTAGAGTAGCTCCATCTAGATTGTACTTTCCTAGTTTGTTAATGAGAAGTTGATGCGAGACTGTATCAAAAGCCTTACTAAGGTCTAGATATGCCACATCTACTGCTTCCCCTCTATCCGCAACGCTTGTTAGCCTGTCATAGAAAGCTATCAGGTTGGTTTGACCTGATTTGTTCTTGACAAATCCATGCTGACTATCACTTAACACGTTATTCTCTTCTAGATGTTTGCTAATTGATTCCATAATTATTTGCACCAATATTTTTTCCTGGAACAAAAGTTAAGCTGACAGGTCTATAATTCCCTGGGTTGTCCTTATTTCCGTTTTTATAGATGGGGACTATATTTGCTCTTTTCCAGTCCTCTGGGATCTCTCCAGTCTTCCATGATTTTTCAAAGATAATAGCCAGTGGCTCAGATATCTCCTGAGTCAGGTCTTTGAATATTCTATCACTATACCATCTTTATGCCCTTCGCTACGTCAGGCATCCAGTCATCACCAACTTCTTGGTGAAGACTGAAACAAAGAAGTCATTTAGTTCCTCTACCATTTCCACATTTTCTGTTATTGTTTTTTCCTCTTTGTTGAGTAATGGTCCTACACTGTTCTTGGCTTTCCTCTTGTTTCTAATGTATTTGAAGAATGTCTTCTTGCTAACCTTTATGCCTTCATCTAGTTTGATTTCTTTTCTTTTCTTTTCTTTTCTTTTCTTTTCTTTTCTTTTCTTTTCTTTATGTCCAACTAATCTGTCCTTTCAGGGCTGAATGTAGCTGCTGCTTATGAACAAAAGAATTAATAGATATACGATAGCCTCTATAAATCAACTGGCCAAATAATTTGTAGTCATTTTCCTTAGACAGCAGTCTTGCAACTGAGAGCCTGGACCAAGTGCTTTGAATTGTGGGAATTTGGCATAATAAACACTAGTTAGCCATGCAAATCTATCTGATTCCCCAAAATATACATTTATCCCACATTGTATAGACAGCACATGCATGGTGGGCCATTTAATCTTTCTCTTTCATATTAAATTTAATAACTGACTCTTAGTAGCTTAAGGCAACAGTAGAAAGTATCTGTAATACTCGTGGGATAGAGAAATGCCTGGCTTCCACTCTTCAGCAATATGAGTTGTTTTACATATAACCTTTTCCAGGAGTGTTGACAAATCATTTTCTGAATGATTCCAAGAATGACTCAATTACTGGCTCTTCTCTAAGTAAAAGCCACATTTTACAAAAAAAATCCTATATGAATAACATCTGTAAAGATGTGAAAATTTGTTATGTATGCAAGTAAATAGATGATTCAGTGCTGCATGAAGAGAACAGCATCAGCAATAATATCACTTAGAACTTATATTGGACATTTCATCTGTAGATATCAAATGCTGAATCATTATCTCTATTTAATTGACGGGTAAACTGAACCACAAAGAGGGGTTTAAGCGATTTATCCCATAGAAAGTCACACAGGAAGTCATTAGCAGAGCTAGGAACAGAACACTCCTGAATTCCAGTTTTAGGGCCTTTTCATGGATCACACCATCTCCCAGTTAATTTTAAGTTTTCAATGTGTAACCTCCAGATTTTCAGGGGTTTGTAACGTCATGATAAAAATGCCCTCCAAATATGAGTTCATTGGATCCTGGCATTCTGGAAAGAGTAGTTACTGTAACATTAAAAACCTATCCTTTAAAGATGATGTGTAAGAGAACTAGAATAAAATGATACTACACACAGAGACATAGTCATATAACTTCAAGAGATAACAAAAGAGCTTTCTGGCTATTGATAGATAAGATTTGGGTTTAAAAGATTGTATTGTGTGGTGTGGTGCCCCACTCCATAAGGCTGACTGTGGAGTCTTTTAAAATATAATTTGATTGGCCATTAGTAAGCCCTGCCTGTATGGAAAAGGTAGTGACTAGGATAAACAGATTTCCTTTTCATAAGTGACTCAGGCCACATATACAGAAATACTATTTTTTCATTGCTAAGGGCCACTTCCAGGTTTTGAGAATCCACAACTCCAGCTGAAGACACTAAGGACAGTGGCTGCTTGCTACATCTGAAAAATCAGCCTAGGTATAATCAGTTAACAACCAATTTAATACCCAAGTTTTTGCGTGAAAATGATCATTATCCATTATTTTGCATAATCCATGCTTCCTTGTTTACATTTTGAACCAGTGTTTACATGCACTAAACCAGCATGAGGAACCAGATTCCAAGTAACGTTCGAGTTTTTTTTTTAATACCTGAAAAAAAAATCCATTAATATCTTGTTGTTCCCAGTCTCTGCAAGCCAGTTTGAGCACCCCTTCAAGACAGTTTCATATAAAGCAGAGGTATCAAATTCATTTGCTATGGCAGGCCAGATTTGACTTAAATGTACTTTAAGTGGGCTGTCCATGCCATAAATCAAAATATTATGGCACTCTCGTGGCATCGCAAAGTGCTGTGTTTGCACAACTGTACTCCATGATACCTCTCTTTTTCTCTCTCTCTTTGTTAGGGAGAGAGTGTAGTCTTGCAGAGCGTAGTCTTGCATACCCAGCACTCTGTGATGTCATGAGACTTGACACTCTCATGGCATTGCGGAGTGCTGGGTATACAAGACCACTCTCTCTCTTTATTAAGGAGAGTGGTGGTCCCACTGAACAGCGCTGTCCCATGGGGGGAGCGGGGCCCAGGGCCAACTGGCCTAGGTGGGGCCCCACCCCCCTGTTGGAGGGGAGTTGGGCCGCTCCACTCCCTCCCCCCCCCCAGGGAGCCAGCCCAGGTGGGGAACCTGAGGCTGCCGGCTGGGAGCTGGCTCTGGCCCTGGAAAGGGGGGGGAGGGCGTTGGTCAGGGGAGCCGGCTGCAGCCAGGCCCCCAGGCTGCTGTGGCTGCGGCCGGTGCCCCAGCCGGGGACCCGAGGCCGCCGCCGCTGTTGGTGAGGGCTGGCCCTGGCCGCATGGGGCAGGCCAGCTCAAAGGCGGGTCCCGGCCACCTGCTCCGCCCCAGGGACGGGGAAGGCTAGCTCAGGGGCAGAGCTTAGTGCTCCCTGCCCACCCCGCTGCGTTCGGCTCCCTGCCGAAGGCAGCGGGGAGCAGGGAACAGTGTGGCTGTGGGGGCGCTGCGGTGTGGGCCCCGCACTGCCCCGCTTGGAGCAGGACTGCGCGGGGCCCGCGTAACCATGGGGCCCGGAGCGATCTCCCCGTTTGCCCCCCCCCCAGGGACGGCCCTGCCACCGAATGCAGTCATGGGCTAGATGGAAGAGGTTTGCGGGCTGAATTTGGCCCATGGGCTGCATGTTTGACACCCCTGGTATAAAGCAACTCTTTAGGGTTGACAACCTGAAACTTGAGAATCAGAGGAGACAGAAAAACTCGAGCTTTTAGGTTTTATATTAATAACCCTTCTGATGCCCCTTAGCAAAGTTTTTGTTAAGGGGAGTTCTGAAAGTGGAAGGACCTACTTGGGCCTGTATGTAGTTGGACATGGTGGGCTGCCATGATGATATAGTCAAGATTTGAATTCCTTCACACTTGTGAGATCTAATCAGATCCATGATAGTATAATTAACTTATTTTTTAAGTTTAACATGTCAATGCTAGAGAATTTCCTAAGAAACTGGCTCATTTAACAGTGTTCCCTGATTTAGCAACCACCTTCTGGTGATCTACCATAAAGCCAAGGAATAAAGATAAGAGAAATGCTGTTTCCAAATCTGCTCTGCTGTGCTGTGTTGTATGTTAGTAGAAGCCCAGCATTTCACAACCACATCACCCAGAAAGGTGATCCTCCATAGTATTAAGCAAGGTGCATTCCAAATACTTCTTGCTTTTCTGATATCAATACCTCCTTAATTATCTCTATTTATACATTCAGGGCAGTCATGTTGCTAATTAATCACTGCCAGTGACAATGTAATTAGCAGCTTAATTAGGATCATCATCCTCTACAAGTGCTGTAGTGTTGGGCTAAGCCAGCTGTGAGGTACTGGCTAGATCTCAGAGAACCCTACAGCTTCTGTGGAACCTCCCACTGAGAAGGAAAGCTGTCGAGACTCCCTAATTTTTCTCTCTGGGTGAAGGAGTTTCTTGATTAAACATTACCAAGGAAGGCAGCATTTACTGATTAGGCTCTCATATGCTGTCACACAGCTAGGGTACAGAGAAAATGCTCATTTCTGACATGTCAAACAAAGGTTGATTACCACATTCTTAAGGCGGTGATTGTAAGAAATCTGAAACATTGTTTGCATTACTAATAAGTCTTAAAAAAATTAGGATTGACATCCTGAGGATGACAGAGCATCTTTTACTGAAAGCCAAAAATAAATTTCCTTCTGTTGTCTTAATTTTTAGGTGTTGTCTTTTTGAGATCTTGCCAGATGATTTCATAATGGGAGTTCTCTTGCCTTCTTACACCAGAGATTGGTTTATTGGGAATAAATAGAGGGATATTAGTTCTTTGTATGGAAGTGATTATTGATTTACAGCAAGAGAGGTCACTCAGGCCCACCTCCTGCAATAAGTATATTAAACATGACCTGGAAGAAAATATAAAACTATCACTGATAAAATTTAAAGATAAAACAAAATTGGGGAAGTGATAAATAACAAAGAGGACGGATCTTTCTGTTTTTTCAAAAGGCTTTGCTAATCTAATGGGACCTGGAAGGTGCTCAAATATTATTGAAATGAGAGGCAATACAAACCCATAAAACACATAGATTTATGGAGTACCTAAAAGACTTAAGGCTGAAAGGTATAATTTTTAATCCTGGACTTTCATTTTCTGGATTATGATTTAAACCTAATTTGAGGTCCCAGGGGGATGAGCTTTACATCTTTAAATGAAAAAGAGTCCCCTTTACAAAACCATTGTGCCTAAATCAGCAAGTTATACACAACAATCATCAGAGGAGAAGCTAGACCTCTGTGGGACATCCATGGCCTAAACAGTACTAGGAAACTATGTAAATTCCCATCAGCAAAAACTGGGAAGTGAAGAGGTATGGCCAGAGCAATTCCACTTTGTTAACCTCCCTGGCACCCCAGCAGACCCCCATTAGGGGAAAAATTCTTTGTCTCCCTCATCCACTGAGACAGGCTCCATCCCACTAGCTAACTGTCCCTTCAATCCTATCTCATTCTGTGGAGGAGGTTGGAGGAGCTTAGCCCTAAAAATGTTCCTAAACAAAAAGCAAACCCAACTCAATACTGTGCTGGCCATCATTCCTCCCAGAGGGCATCCTTGCCCTTCCTTTGGGTTTGGTTCCCAAACAGTCCCAGATTTATGATAAATATGATAAATAGATAAATAAATTTGTTAGTCTTTAAAAGTGCCACAGGACTAACTAATCCTTCCCAGTGGCTGCTCTGACCAGCAGAGCCATTTTGCCAAAACTCTGCAGGCAAAGCTCCCTTAAGGCAGAGCTCCATCCTCCCTCCTGACCAATCAGTCCTGAATTGATCCAGGCTTTCTTCTTTTATTCCCCCTCCAGGCTTGGCATTGGCTGTAGGTATAAGGGGGCGGGACTGGGCCCACAGACTATCCTTAACCCCTTCTCTGCTGGTGTGGAACCTCTCGGTCCCATCATAGGAAGGATAAAGTCATCTCCTCAAGTTTTTCCAGTTATGGAGAATTATTTAACTTTAGTGTTGCACAGGGCAAGGATTTAGCCCAGTATTTGTTATATAAATAAATGCTTTACAAAGGGGAGTAAGTATAATTATATCCAGTTTACAAATCGGGAAACTGAAGCACATAGAAGTGAAGTGATTTGCCAAAGATCTCCAATAGGTCAAAGCTGGTTAGAGAAGACATGTTTTCTGGCTCCCAGTCCACTGATCTCTGCACTAGACCATGCTATCTCTTTTGAACAGAGGTGCATCCAGATGCAAAGTTCCTGGGAGTCTCTAAATCAAAATCTATGGTTTTGATTTAGCTTATTTGAGAAACTGGGGTCAGCAATCAAGTTCAAATCCAATTTGTCTTCCCCAAGATGTTTTTTGGATTTGGTTTTTGGTTCAGGACCGCATCTGCTTTAAAGATAAGTACCTGTATTATTTTTTGTACAACAGGAAAAATATAATACCAGGGCTATCAAGCTTCTGAGCCCTGCAAGATTTTGGAGTGTGTTTGTTTGTTGTAGAGTTTGTTAAATTATACATTGAGAGGAAGGACTGAGTCAAGTTTTTTGTGTTCAGCAGGGTCATTAGTGCTTCCAGGAGAGGTGGAACAGACAGTGACTTGTACACCTTCCTTTGATCAGCCTACTAATCCAGAATTTGCCAATTTATCAATTGCACAAACCCAAGAGGTATGTGCTGAGATTTATTTAAGCAGTTTTCTTTTTCCCGAGTGGGCTTGAATGCTATATTCTTACAGGAACAGAAGGATGTAGAGGGAACCATGTGGAACTACCTTGAAGTGAGTTAACAATTCATTTTAAAATATATTAAAAAATAAACAAGTTAAAGAAATGATGCTCTTTGATGGAACATCTGCTTTATAATGCACACCACTGCTATATAATAAATGAGCCAGTGTGATATATCACTTTTTTTGCTTACCTGTAAGTTTAGCCAATACATTTTTTAATAGTTGATGAAGCTCACAGGCTATTCAAACAAATCTTTGCAAACAAACCTCTTGAACTTTTAGCATATTGTTAGGTTATATGGAATGAGGGACCCTTTAATTTCCTGATGACTTTGGCAATATTACACTGCATTTAAACTCTTGCTGGGGTGAATGCAGAAATCCATACCCCAAGTTGTAGTTACTGAACAATTCCTTTCATACCACATTAAAAACAAGACAAAACAAAAAAGAAGCCTCTAGAACATAGCTTGATTACAGAGCTGGAGTTTATCAATTCAGCGTTAGCACTGTCTACCAGGCGAACTACAGATGACTGTACCATTGCATGGAAGTTCAGCCTTTCATTCATCAGCAATCAGTACATGTTTCAATTTAAATTGCCCTTTTCCCTCAGAATTTCAGTCCCACTCAAATCAGAAATGTAGGTCTAGAATGCTCGCAGGCTTATTTTAAGTCATTAAGCTTCACGGCAAATCAGCCAGTATAAACTTTAACTTTAGAATAAGGAATTTTTCTGTTGCAGAGGTGGCTTATTGTTGTTGGTTCACCCCCCCCCCATTTTTAAAAAAAAATCTTTATAATAGATGCTGAAATGTTATGATTGCTTCTGGCTAAACTCAGGCAGCTTTTCTAGTTTCACTTGGTTATTTATGTCCTATAAGACTTAAATCAAGATTATAAAATGTGTGACCAATGAAGGATTGATGCTAAAGCATTGTATATGCATTTTGACTGCTGAGCTAAAATGTATTTGATTCTTTGCACTCAACACTAGAAAATATACTGTAAAGAACAATTCTGCATTTGTAAGGCTTTTGGTCTAGATGCTCTAATAGGTCTTTTCCAACTCCTGACCCATATGGTTATGTGATTAAAATAAAAGCAGTCATTTACCTAAGGCTCAGAGGTTATGTCTACCCTGGTAAATTAGTTCGAATTAAGAAGGCTTAATTCGAGCTAACTAAAGCCATGGCTACAATAGGCTTTAGTTAGTTCGAACTAAGGGCTTCCTTAATTCGAACTAATAAGTTCGAATAGGGTATTTGAACTAAGAGGTTAATTCAAATTAACTAGTTCGAATTAACCAATGTGGCCATGTTAATTCAAGCTAATTTCTTAGTTCAAATTAACCGGCCATTGAAATGAATGGGGATCACTAATTCAAACTAAGCAAGAGATTGCTTAGTTCAAACTAATGTTCCAGTGTGTCCATGCTAGTTTGAATTAAGCTAATTTGGACTAACTAAAATTAGTTCAGATTAGTTAGTTTGAACTACCTAATTCGAACTAATTTTAGTAAGTGTAGACATAGCCAGAATGACCTATAATGTTAGTTAAGCTCCATCTTTATAGCATTAGAAATATACATTTTTACACAAAAAATACTATGACACATTGAAACATATATCTGGTGATTAATGTATAGGGATGTAAAGAGGAAAGAGGTTTGCAAAAATCTCAGGTGTTAATAAATGAATGCACATGATATTAGAAGCTACAACATATGAGAGATGGATGAAAATCCCATTTGGTGCAACATTTATTTCTATTCGAGGAACAGTTTGGTCATACACGAAATAAATTGAGTATTATAGGAGACAATGGTGAAAAGTTCATGCATTTTGTAAGAATGTGAAGGTGTGCCAACATGCTCAGTGCTTTAGCAGACACAAAACAAAGCTAGTTCCTACCTTAAATGACACGCATGTTTATGTCATTCCATTTAGGCAGTATAAGTAAGGCCTAATTTTCAGAGTTGCTGAGATCCCATAATTCCAGTTGAAGTCAATAGATGCTGTGAGTGCTCAGTACTTTGATGAATAAGTCATAAGCTCTTCAGGGCATGTCATGGGACATAGGAGATGAATATTTCCAGAGGCTGATAATAGCACAAGTGTCTCCAGCCTTTCTTCCAACTCAAAACAGGGCTGTTGGAGCTGGGCAATAAATTATGGCTGCTTCTGCTGTGTTACTGGGACCACTAGTATTTTACAGGATGCTGAGGGAGGGTCCATGTCCCTGACATACCGAGTGAGTCCTTACACTAGAATACTTGTATTCCCAGCCCAGATGGTCATCTCTTTCTTGATTCCAGCTCATGCCTTTTGTTCAACCCTGACATTCTTTTTCTCTACCTTGTGCATTCATTGCTAAATGCCCAATCTCCTCCTTTCTGGCTCAGTTTCCCCTCCCTGTGCTATAGACGAACATACATGTTCTATCCCATGACATATATGTTTCTTTTCCCTTTCTCCTATCTCTGTCTCGCCAGCTAATGTATTTATATATTTATTATTTGTATTATGCAGCACTTACAAGGTAAAATCCTGGCCTCATTGAAGTCAATGGGCAAAATGCCCATTGACTTCAATAAGTTCACAGTTTGACCCACAGTCTCCAACCAAGGTCAGGGTCCCATTGTGCCAAGTGCTGTACCTCAGAGAGCGTCCAGTCTGAAGAAAAGATGGATGAAAGGTGAGGGAAAGAAAATGCCATGATACTCATTTCACAAATGGAGAACTGAGACTCTAAGGATATGTCTACACCCGTGGTTTTCAAACTTAGGGTCAGGACCCAGTACTGGATCACATACCCGCAGGCACTGAGTCGCGGCACCCCCTGCTGCCGCTGCCAAAAGAGTGGAATGCATTACTCAAAGATGTAATTGTTGGGTCGTGGGCATAAATGATTTTTTTCAACTGGGTCCCAAGGAAAAAAGTTTGAAAACCACTGGTCTACACTGCAAAAAACCCCTGTAGCAGCAAGTCTCCATGTCTGGATGAACTGACACAGGCGTGTGGGGCTGATAATGTAGTGCTAAAAATAGCAGTGTAGATGTTCCCACATGAGCTGGGGTTTAGGTTCTTTTGCTGGCTTCCAGAGCCTGGGCTCCAGACCCAGTAAGAATATCTACACTGGTTTGTATAAGGTGCCACAGGACTCTCGTTTTTTGCTGTACACTGGTATGGTAGCCCTGTAGTGGGAGTTACAAGAGCCCAAGTCACCTAAGCTGAGCTCTGAGGCTATGTCTACACTTGTAAATTTAATTCCAAAGGGGTAGCCGTGTTAGTCTATTGTAGAAAGACAACAGAGTCTTGTGGCACTTTTAAAGACTAACAGATTTATTAATCGCATGAGCTTTCGTGGGAGAAAATCCCACTTCGTCAGACGCTTTGAAGATAGGAAAGTTACAGAGTGGGAGGAAATTAAATGCAGGGGAGTGT
>ML685785.1:15776027-15819880 GCA_007922175.1 Pelusios castaneus | reverse complement strand
TTTTTGACTCGTGGGCCACAATGGGTTCATATATTGGACCGGGGGCCAGACCAAGAGCAGATGTATGGGGTGTTTGTGTGAACTAATATAAATTAAATTTAAACTTTGTAACATTAAAGGTTTAGTTTAATTCAAGGTAGAACAGAATTAATTAATTGTGTTTAATTAATTGAATTTGAATGAATTTTGAATTGAAATTTAATTTTAGAAAGGTGTTTATTTAAAATTAATTTTTAAAAAGCTTTTTAAAAAAGAAGGAAGGAAGGAAGGAAGGAAGGAAGAGAAAGAAAAAAGAGAGAAGGAAGGAGGAGAAAAAGAAAAAAGTAAGAGAAAGAAGAAAGGAAGGAAGAGGAAGACGAGAAGGAAAGAAGGAAGAGAAAGAAGGAAGGAAGAGGAAGACGAGAAAGAAAGAAGAAAGGAAGGAAGGAAGAGGAAGAGAAAGAAGGAAGGAAGGAAGAGGAAGACAAAGAAGAGAAAGAAAAAAGGAAGACAAAGAAGGAAAGAAAAAGGAAGGCAAACAAGAGAAAGAAAGGAAGAGAAAGGAAGAAAAAAGAGAAGGTAGGAAAAGAAAGGTGGAGAGAAGGAAAGAAGTTAGAGAAGGAAGGAAAGAAAAGGGAAGGCAAAGAAGAGAAAAAGAAGGAAAGAAAAGGGAAGGCAAAGAAGAGAAAAGGAAGGAAAGAGAAAGGAAGGCGAAGAAGAGAAAGAAGAGGAAAAAAAAAAAAGAAAGAAAGAAAAAAGCCGAGGCTGCTGGCGGCGGGGACCCGAATGCGGCCCCGGCAGGGCAAAGCAGACCCCGGCATCGGAGGCCGACCCCGGCCCCGGGCCGGGAAGTCGAGGCGGCCGGCGGGTGGGAGCCCGGCAGCCTGCCCCAGCCGCGGCCACCCCGCTGCCCCGGCCGCATGGGGCAGGCAGGCAGGCATGCGCGCATGCCCCGGCCCTGAGCCTGCCTGCTCCGCCCTGTGGGCGGGGAGGGCCAGCGCAGAGGCTGGGCTCAGGCCGGGTCTGCCGCGGCAATGCTGCGGCAAAGCCGCAGCCCAGGGAGTCTGCAGGGAGAGGTGGGGGCTGCCGGCCTGCGCGGGGGTCCCTCAATTGTGCGCGGGGGCTGCAACAGCCGCTGCGCGGCCGCGCGCCCGCGCAGCTTAGAGAGAACACTGCTTAGGAGCCATTTCTTTATATAAAAAAAACAAAAACAAATGAGCAGCTCTGCGGGCCGGATAAAAAAGTCAGCCGGGCCGTATACAGCCCGTGGGCCGTACTTTGCCCATCCCTGGGCTAGGTGGACCTGGGACAGGTCCACGGTGGCGGGGGGGTCACCCCTTGCCAAGTGCCAGGGGGCTCAGCCTTTGCCCCATTGTACCTGGCTACAATGGGGCAAAGGGGGACAGGGACACTGGCAGGGCATAGGGGCAGGGTGGGCAGGGCTGTGCCCTGCCCTATGGGGGGACATGCCAGGCTCTCCCTGTGCCAGCCACTCTGGCAGGGAGGGCAGTGGGGGAGTCCTGGAGAGCCCTAAGTCGACTTAGAGTCAACTTAGGGGTACTCCAAGTCTACACTGGCTTAAGTCGACTTTAGAAAGTCGACTTAAGCCAAAAGTCGACTTAAAATGATGTTTAACAAAGTCGACTTAACTTTTCCTTAAGTCACCTTAAGCAGCTGCTTAAGTCAATTTAAGGAAACTGTAGTGTAGACGCAGAGTAAATTAAGTTGACTTAAGCAAGCTTAAGTCGACTTAATTTACAAATGTAGACGCACCCTGAGACTCATTGCTATGGGTTTGGTAGGGTTTTTTTGTTTTTGTTTTCTTCACTGTAGATGTACTTATAGGTTAAGTGACTTGGTCCAATGTCACACAGGAAATCTGTGGCAAAAGTGTGAACTGAAGCAAGATTTTCTAATTCCCTTCTAGTGTCTTACCCTCCAGACAATCTTTCCTTTCTCCAAGTATCTTCGCTCATCATGTTCATGTGTACTCTGGCTACACACATTTTTTTCTCTCTTTTCCACATGGATGTTGTGTTGGTCAATTTCCCCTTGAATACATTCAGCAATGTTGATCTGTGGGGAGAACCCTTTGCATAATTTAAGCAACAGAACTGTAGGTTGCCCCAACTTATGCAAAACATAGAGGTTAGAAAGGACAGAAAGTAAGGCTTTTAGTTCCATTTATCTGCCCAGAGATTAGATAAAAAAATGAATTGCCAACTATTAATAGACTTTAGAAAGTCTCAGTTTATGGTGTTTTATTTACAATATTACTTTGCAAAGTGGCCTCCAGCAAAATGCTGAAGTTATTAATCTGAACATTACATTCTTTCCTCTTTAATTTGAACGTGTGCTAGCTGTGAATGAGGTATCTCTATTCGAGTAAATCACATGGGCAATTTTAAGGAAACTGGCAGTTCTCTAATAGAGCACAAATTTTATTCCCAGAGAGCTTCCAGAAAAGATTTCAATTAGATGTTAAATTAGACACCTGAAATACACATATTTCTTTCAGCTCCTTAGGCAAAAATAACAAGATAATAACTTGATTCACTGTTGTTTTTTGTTCAGCTGTGAGGGATTCAGTGTTCCGTAACAGAATTTCTTCCTTTTGAAATAAATCGGAATTTCAGTCTGCAGTGCCCATGGACTGCTTTCCTTCATAGGATGCTGAAATGGACTAGCATTTGGAAGAGGAAAATAAAAACCAAACCAAACCCTCTGTTTTCAACACTTGCTTGAGAGAGGAAGCACACAAATAGACATGTGACTGTACTAGACTTTTTGAAACTAGCAATGAGGAGATAACAGAGTGAAGCCTGGTGTGTTCTACTCTTGCATCGAATTTCATTTGGAATTACATGTACATTTTTCTTTTTTACAAAGACTTTTCCATTACACATCTGCATGATCATGAAATGTTTCAGTTAAATACAAATCAAGACAAGGTTATAGTGGCTGAATGTGTTTTCCCAATATTGTAATAGTGTTGGTGCAGGGGTGACAGATTTAGATTTTGTAGAACTGCTACAAAGGTTTACTGTAGTTTGAATTTTTCTTAATTTAATTTGTTGTAATCATGGTTTCACACACTATTGCAGCCACAGGACATGGAAAACATTTTGAGAGTAAATAATACCTCATAAGGCTGTTTTTGGATTTTTCTCCTAACTGAGCACTTAGAAAATAAAAATAGATTGATGTTAAATCTTAAGAGCATCTTCTATAGCAGTGGTTTTCAAACCATGGGTTGCAACCGAGTACTGGGTCACAGACCCTCTGGTACGGGGTCATGGCACCCCCTGTTGCCATTGCTGAAAGACTGGAAAGCATTGCTCAAAGATGTAATTATTGGGTCACGGGCAAAATTATTTTTTTCAACTGGGTCTCAAGAAAAAAAGTTTAAAAACCGCTGTTCTATGGTATGGTACTTTAGCAGTCTTCCCCTGGGAGAATTTCTGGGATGGGCACTGAGTCAGTTGAGGGAGTAGAACTTTAGTCTGGTGGGTCAAAAGAGTTTGTTTATGGATATTGATCCAACTGAGCTTTCTTTGAATGTAATTTATAAAAATTCATAGGTCTACTGCAGGGGTTAGCGACCTTTGCTGGCCCCTGTGCCAGCCCCACCCACAGCACCCTCAGCAGGTGCCGGGGGTGGAGCCAAAAGGGGGCAAGGCCAGACCAGGTGCCCTGCTGGCCACGGCCTGGGCCGGCATCAGCTGGTGGGTGGCCTCCGGTTCCCAGCCCCAGGGCCGGATCCTGTCCACAGGGGCGGCACGGTGCTGATAACCCCTGTTGGCCCCGCCCCCGCTGGACGGCAGGAGGAGAGAGGAGCGGAGCAGAGTGGATCACGTCGCCCTGGCCAGCCCAGAGCCGCGCCGCTGCCGGCAGGGCATAGCCAGCCCCGTCCATGGCTGGCAAGAGGCCAAATTGAGTCGGCCCTCCCAGAACTGCCACTGCTGGCAGGAGCTGGGGCCAGGAACCGGAGGCCACCCGCCAGCAGCGGCGGCTCTGGCTGGGCCGACCCGACCCGCCCTCTTGCCAGCCATGGCCAGGGCCGGCTCTGCCCTGCCGGCAGCAGCGCGGCTCTGGGCAGGCCAGGGCAACATGACCCGCTCCACTCTGCTCCCCTCTCCTCCTGCCGTCCAGCAAAGCAGTGGGGCCAGCAGGGACCCTCAGCCGCACGCCGCAGCTGCTGGCCACGTGGTTTGTGGAGCCAGTGGGGGAGCCTGAGCTGCTCCGCGTGCCGCTCAGGCTCGGCCCACATGCTAGCTCTGGCATGCGTGCCGGGGGTTGCCAACCCCTGGTCTACTGTTCTGAACCTAAGGTTTGACCTGAAGTACACGGAAATTGAGAGTTTCAGGCAGTAGACAAATAAAGACACAAATACCATTTGTGCAGCCTGTTCAGTTCCAGAGTCAGTGTTTTTAGTTTCTGAAGAGACATAGACTTTTTGGCTGCAACACTAATCCATACATTGGAGCCATATCTAGTGATCTGCAGATCTGAAATCCAATGCTGTAAGCTCTTCCTTACTCATGTGAATATTCCTTGCAGAAGCCTGTAGGACTATTTATGTGCAGGATCAGACCCTTATTTCCTAACCATAAGTATACTCAGCGCCAGAAGGTTGCTAAAACTGAAGCAGTTTGCACAGAATAGAAATATAGAAATTGACTGAAAGTGCATCCACACAGTGAAGGGAAAACACTCTAATTCTTTTGAAGAGACTTAAAGCTAAGTTTAATATGGTCAGATTCATTGAGACCTGAAAGATTCTTCACCCACATATTTAATATTGTGCTCTTCCTTTGGTTTCTTTCCTGCAGGTTTTGCAAACAGAAGGGTAAATATTTTTTATTATACATCATTCTTTCCTCTCCTCACAAAAAAGAAAGAAAATAAAAAGCCAATCATGCTTCAGTGTAATGAGGGAAAACACATTACAGCATTTTTAGCTCTGCATCATCAAGAAAACCTCATTTAAATTATCATGATTGCTTTGTGACTAAAAACAAGTGTAGAGTATGATCCATTTAATATTCAGGGGTAGGCAACCACCAGCAAGCATGCCAAGAGTGGCACACGATCTAATTGAAGCAGCACACAGTGCCCTCTGAAATTGCCACTCCTGCAGCCGAAAGCCACTCCAGGCAGCTTCTTTCAGCAGTGTGCCTGGAGAGGGGGTCCCCAGACATGCCAGGGATAGAAGCTGCCCAGAGTGGCTCCTTTTGGCGGTGGCTGGGGCATGGTGTCCAGGCATGTCACGGAAAGTAGCTGCCTGGAGTGGCTCCTTTCAATGGCGTGCCTGGGAACTGGTCCTTCCAGCAGCATGTCTGGGGAGGAGCCGCTCTGGGTGGCATCTTTCTGCAGTGTTCCTGGGGAGCCTCACACCACCAAGAGGAGCTGCTCCTGAAGGCTCCTTTTCATGGCACGCCTGAGGCCCCACCCGCACTCCAGCCAGGGCTGCTGCTGAATTTTCAGGTGGCAGCCATTTTTTTCCAGAGAGGGCTGCTGGAACTGGCTACGGGTCGGGGAGGAGGGGATGAACGGGGGGTGGCAAAGGTTGCCAAACTCTAATCTACCGTATGATCAAAACCTACTCCTGCAGGAGGATCTACTGATCAGACAGATCTTTTCTATATGTAACTAAAATGTCTATGCTTTATCATATGAGACTGACTGTGGTGATATGTCCTCTTGCATAATCTCACTAGAAATCCCACGGGATAATGTGACTCCTATATTAGATAATGAATGTAAGTGTGATTTTTAAATGTGGGCTGGAGTGATTTTCTCTACTTTGAGGAAGTTTCAAAGGGGGGAAGCCTCTCTTTTCCCGGATTATCCCAAAACTCACTGAAGGATGTTTGTGAGTCTCAAAATAAATTTCAGGGAATCCTAAACATGTTAATCCACCATGCCTATTGAAGGATTCTAATGTCATTAACTGGAATTTCCACTCTCTTGGAACAGCTTTGTGCATCAAGGGAAAAGGACATTTAAATCACAGTACAGTGACAAATTATTGCATCATCTTATTGCTATAGCTATGACTCAATGACATTTTGACACAACAAGATGACTCAATAATTTTAATGACATTAGAATCCTTCAATAGACATGGTGGATTTCTACTGGACTCTGTTGATTTCAGTTATACAACCAGTTTGCATTGCAGCTAGCAGTCCAGTTGACCTGTTCATGTGTTTCAAACTTTGCTGCCAAACTTAGGGTTACCAGCTGTTAGGCAAAAGGAGGACATGTCCTCCTTTTTACCTTCATGTCCTCCGTCCGGCAGTTAATGTGCCCCCTAAGAATATTTCTGTTGTTCAACTTGTTCTCCATTTTGTTCATGCTGCCATGCATTCATTAATCATTACCCATTTTCCATGACATAATATGGTAATGACAGTTTTATTAAAACTACATTTTCTCCATGTCCTCCTTTTTGTACTTCCCTGTCCTCCTTTCCATGCTTTGGTATCTGGTAACCCTAGCCAAACTAGAATTAATAGGAAGCAGGAGCATTCTGAACAGGAAGGTTCACTAGATGGCAACTCCTAATAAGATGCTGAAGATTTAAAAGCTTTCCCCTGTATGCAAGAAACAAGAAAATGTTGGGAGTGGATTTCATACTGTGACAGGGAATTCCTAACACAGTTTTCTCACACAGCTTCCCTTCCTGTTTTCAGTTCTGCAGCCTGAAAAGCTGATCATTCTAAAAGACATTGATGTCAGCTCTTTAAATGCCAGGATAAACAAAATCAATGTTCATCCCAAAAGATAGAAGAATTGATGAGAAAGGTCATTGATATAGGTGAACCCATAGACTTCAAGGGAAGAAAGAGATGGAGGAGAAAACTTGTGAACCAGGAACTTGTACTGTAAGAGATCTAAGGTAAAGGCTAGACATTTCCTCCAAAGGCTACAATTTAAGGAATTGATTTGAGGAGAAATAGGTGGATTATAATAGAAAACCTGCATGTGCCTGCTTTCATTGGAGAAATCGTTTAAGCACAAGTTACATTTGCACTGAAAATTATTACTACTGACAAGGTCATTGTTGATACCAGAGTTTCTGTCATGTAAGGGTCAGTGACAAAAAGTAATATTAGCATCACAGGAATTAGAAATAGGAAAGATCTATGACTGTGGGGTCTTCTGGTCTACCCTCTTGTCAGTACAGAATTGTTCTCCAGTGTTTTGTCTGATCTTATTTAAAATGACCCAAGGGATGGGAGACTCACGTGCAGTTCCACAGAATTTATGCTCAGGAATTTTCAGCTCACATTTTCCTTTGATTAATTTTATCCCATTGCTGCTAGTTACACTGTCTGACCTCCCTGCCCTTGAGCAACCCAAAGTGTTACTATTTGATGAAAAAATCTAAGCCTCAGTGTTCAAAGAGTAAGACATTGAGCATCTGGCACAAAAGTTGCATGTTAGACAAACTCAAGTGAAAAACAGACAAAACAGAACAAAACAAATCTAGGCCAAGATTTTCAAAGGAGCTCAGGGGATTACAGCATACAGCGCGTTTCTGCTTTTCACTCAAGCTGGTGTAACATGCTGATTTGTGTCAAAACTGCTCTATGTTTGCCTCGAGAATGCTGAAGTATCCCGTCACAGGCAAAGTATTTGGGGCTCAATCCAGCAAGATGCTGAACACTCTGCCTGTTATCCAACACAGCACTTAAGCATGTGCTTAATTTTAGGCACACAGGAAGCCTCATTTACCTCAGTGAGATTAATCACATGCTTGACATTAAGCATATTTAAATGCTTTGCTGGAGTGGGGCTGGAGCGCTCAGTACTTTGTAGCATATATTTCTAGATGATGAAGAAAAAACACCTTCCTAATAATGAATTGTCTATACCTTATGGAGCCGTATATGGTGTGTCTACACTGCATAGTGAGCCAGGGCTCTGGCTCAGGTTTGAGCCCAAGCCCCACTTCTGTCCATACATAAATCAGTCTTATTTGGGTCAACAAGTACTCAGCCCCTGAGTCTTAGAGTTCTGCTAGCTGTGTGTGTCAGAGCCTGCATTCCACTATGATTTGTGTGCAAGCCATTTCATTTAGCAGTGTAGATGCAACTTGAGCTGCAGACTCAAAAAAGTTCTGTGTGGCACAGGATGGATGTGTTAGCACTGCTGTGAGACCCAGGTCCAGCAATTATAAACCCAGGTTTGCCAGGCAGTGTGGCTGCTCAAGCAAGGGCGTGGACGCACCATGTCCACAGAGCCAGGTTTACAGTGCAATGTAGGCACACCCATAGCCATATTAAGCTAAACTGGGCAAAGCACAGGGACCAATCCCGTACTGGTGGGTAGCAGGGAGGATGGACAAGATGTGCTAACAAGGGGTATGTCTATGCTAGCAATTTAGGTCAACTTAAGGACCCTTAAGTCGACCTAAATTACTCCATGTCCACACCAGGCTTTCATTAAGTCGACTTAAGAAATTTCTTAAGTCGACTTAATGAAAGCTTAAGTCGACTTAATAACTACCCCTCCTTAGGTTGACTTAAGCTTTAAGTTGACTCCTTAAGTCGACTTAAGGACAGTGTGGATGGGGAGTAGCCCTTAAGTCAACTTAATGACAGTGTGGATGTCTATGTCCAATGTTAAGTCGATTTAATAAAGTCGACTTAAAAGGAGTCACTCTGTTAAGTTGACTTAATAAGTTGACTTAAAGTCGACCTTATTAAGTCAACTTAACAAAGTCGACTTAACTTTTTCTAGTGTAGACATAGCCCTGATGTTCCCATTTGTAATTGCTAGAATTAATTTTATCTGATGTTTTATTAAAAACATTTTATGGTATGGTCCCTCTGCTTGCCCTTATTAATATGCCACCTTTAAAATATTATTTATTTATCTTTTTATCTTATTTATACAATTGTGCCAACTGAAGTCTCTTCAAAACATATTTATAATTAGAAATAGTCAATGCAACGTCAGCTGAGCCAATATTGACTAATTCAGCAATACTATACCTCCCATCAACCAAAATAACCCCTGCAAGCAGCATCTTTGGTTAAGTGAACAGGCCTTGCAGTGTTTGAATAACTGAAAACTGATTATATTTCTTTGTGCCTTATAGTCATTCCCATTGCTACAAAATGTAGTATCATTTGGGTAGATGACACTTTGAACTAGCCAAAATCTTAAGGATGTAGGATCTCTCCTTCCAGCTTATCGTAGCTCTACCTAATGTTTCCATAGTCCTCATAGTCTTTCTGCTACAAGTGGTGGAAATGTAATAGATATATGCAAGGGAGGTTTTTTGATTCCTTGCCTTGAGCAAAAATTAGTTAATGATGTTCATCCAGATACAGTATGGTACAAATGGGGCACATTAAATGGCTTCAATTAGGTCAAGCTGAATAATGGAATTTATTCTTTTACTTAAAAACAGCTTAATCAGCTGAGAATGCTGCAGTCTAAAATATGGTTTAATTAAATATTAATCAGGAGTTTATGTTTTGATCTTTATTGGTAATTGCCGCTGTTTTATTTATATATCTATATCTTTCCTTGTTGCAGCTACCTGGGGATGAAGTTCAGCTGTTTTCCCTTGATGAAGAATTTGACTATGACAGTGTGGCATTGACCCCCAAGTTCTCTGAGGCTGAGATGAAGGCTATTATAAACTTGTCTGAGCAGAAAAAAGTAAGGATTGACATCAAGTCAACAGGCTCTGAAGACTGAGGATGACGTACCTTGCTGGGCATTCCTTCTTATTCAGCTGGAATAATATTTTAAGGGGAAAATCCAGCTCCCGCATCTGCAAGCATAGAGGACTCTTTTGTCATGGAGGCAGTGTGGGTCTGTCATAGAACCTTTGGGATGTCCATACACCCTGTGCAGCCTGGGCTGAAGTTGCCTCTGCACAGTATTAATTATTATTATTATTTATTTGTATTACTGGAGTGCCTAAGAGCCTTAATCGTAGATAAGGACCCTATGCTAAGTGCTGTTCAAACACAGAACAAAAAGGTGGCTTCTATTCCAAACAGCTGACAATTTAAGCATAACAGCTTTGCAGCCTGTGAGGTTAGATTCCTCTTCCTTTGTCCCTTTAACACATCCTTAGGGTGATTTGCCTAGGTACTCATACTGGATGCTGGAGTCTGGATTGGTTCCTAAATGCATACAATTCTTAAACATATCAGTAGGTTTTGAAAGACTTAAGCCCTGGTTGTCAGCCGCAGTTACAGGTACTTACTGGCAGCACAAAGCAACAGGAATGGTGGTGTCTTAAAAAGCATCTAGGAATTCCCATGGTGTAGAAAAATTTGTGAGTACGTCTACACTGGAGGTTCTGTAAAGTCGACTTAACAAGGTCAACTTTAACCTTGTTAAGTCAACTTAGAGAGTCCACATTGAAAACTCCTGTCGACTGCCTGCGTCCACACTGGCAGGTGCTAGGTCAACGGAGGAGTGGTGTGTTGTGGGTAGCTGGGAGGAGGCCTGGAGGCCAATTAGGTCAACTTAAGGGCTTTCCCCATCCACATTGGCTTAAGTCGACTTAATAAGGTTGACTTAAGCGTTAAGTAGATCGTAAGGTAGTTTTAGTAAGTCGACTTAAGGAAGACTTAATAAAAGCCCAATGTGGACACAGGAGTTTGTAGGTCGACTTAACCTTCCTTAAGTCGACCTAAGGGTTCAGTGTAGACGTACCCCGAGTGGCATATAATGCTCACAGTGCTTTAGACTATCCTTGATAGAATAATGACTGCTTAGAAGTCAATATAAACTAGTGTAAATTAGAGCAGCTGTATGGCTGCTCCACCTATGTTTCATGCTGTTTCAGAGCCATGCTATGTTTCAGGCCCCTAACCAACCCGGTGCTGTCTCAGAGCCATTTTTTTGCCAGGCTCCCTCAGGAATGTAAACATGAGCTTGTTGTAACTAAGCATTCAGCCATTAGTCTCTTTTTCTAGTATTATAAAATGTAAAAATACAGAGCTGTGGACCAATGATCAAAACCTAGGAAGGATTTTGATGCCTTTTGTGTGATCTCAGTTCTGCAAACCAGTAATATTTCTTATTTTTTTTCAACAATGTTTTTCCTTAAGTCAGTCTGAATTCAATTTATATAATTACTGAAAATCACAGTAACATCTTTTTTCTTTGGGTCACAAAAAGTCTTCAGGCCAGAAGAAGCAGAATAGTGGTGATTTAACCCATTATCTATTGGGACAAGCAAAATTTAGACTGTAAATATGGA
Source organism: Pelusios castaneus (assembly GCA_007922175.1). NCBI lineage: Eukaryota > Metazoa > Chordata > Testudines > Pelomedusidae > Pelusios > Pelusios castaneus. The sequence continues at coordinate 15,808,659 of ML685785.1, read as the reverse complement.
CATAGCATACATTTATATAGGAATGGCTCAAGGGTTTTTCAGATACGATATACTTTCAGTACTACTGAAATGCAACAACTTTTGGGGTGTAGTGTGAAAGTGCATACAACATGCTGCATAGCATGTGAGGTAAGAAGACCATGTGGCCAAGGGCACTTGGGAAAAGACTTACTTTTGCGTTGCGAGTCATGAGATTTATAGAACTTTATCCTTTGTACTAATCCTTCCTGATAAACAACCAGTGGGATCACTGGACGATTGAGGTGCTAAAGGAGCACTCATAGACTCATAGACTTTAAGGTCAGAAGGGACCAGTATGATCATCTAGTCTGACCTCCTGCAAAATGCAGGCCTCAAAACCTCACCCACCCACTCCAGCAATAGGCCACCAACCTATGACTGAGTTATTTACCTCTTTAAATCATGATTTAAGGACTTTAAGATACAGAGAATTCACTGGTAGGTGAGCTATGCCCTATGCTACAGAGGAAGGCGAAAAACTCCCAGAGCACTCAAGGAAGATAAGGCCATTGTGGAGAACCTAAATGAATTCTTTGTATTAGTCTTCGTGGCTGAGGACGTGAAGGAGATTCCCAAACATAAGTCATTCTTTTTAGGTGACAAAACTGATTCATTACTGTTTAATTTATCAGTTTGTTCCAAAATTGCTTCTAATCTCAGTCTCCTGGACCAGATAGTATCCACACAAGAGTTCTGAAGGAACTCAAATGTGAAACTACAGAACTACTAATCACCTTCTGTACCAGATGACTGGAGGATAGCTAATGTGTTGCAAATTTTTAAAGAAGGTCCCAGAGGCAACCCTAGCAATTAGAGGCCAGTAACCCTAACATCAGTACCAGGCAAATTGGTTGAAACTGTAGTAAAAAACAGAATTATTAGACACAGATGAACATGATTTGTTGGGAGGAGGAGTCAACATGTTTTCTGTAAAGGGAAATAATGCCTCACCAATTTACTAGAATTTTTGAGGAGGTGAACAAGCATGTGGATAAGGGTGATCCGGTGGATACAATGTACTTAGATTTTTAGAAAGCCTTTGACAAAGTCCTTCACCAAAGGCTCTGAAGTCAAGTAAGCTGTCATGGCATAAAGGGATCAGTAACTGATGAAAAGATAGGAAACAAAGGGTAGGAATAGTGGTCAATTTTCAGAATGGAGAGAGGTAAATAGTGGTGTTCCACAGGGTCTGTACTGGGACAAGTACTGTTCAACATATTCATAAATAATCTGGAAAAAGGAGTAAACAGTAAGTGGCAAAATTTGCAGATTATATAGAACTACTCAGGATAGGTGCATCCAAAGCAGAATGCAAAGAGTTACAATGGAATCTCATGAAACTGGGTGACAAGGTAACAAAAGGGCAGGTGAAATTCAGTGTTGCTAAATGCAAAGCAATGCACATTGAAAAGCATAATCCCAGCGATACATATAAAACGGTGTGGTCTACATTAGCTGTTAACACTCAAGAAAGATTTTGGTGTCATTGTGGACCATTCTCTGAAAACATCCATTCAATATGCAGTGGCAGTAAAAAAAAAAAAAGCTAATGGAATGTTGGGAATCATTAGGAAAGGAATAGATAATAAGACAGAAAATATCATAGGCTATGTCTACACTTGTTAATTTAAGTCAACTTTGTTAAGTCGACTTAGCACGTCCCCTCTTAAATTTTAAGTCGACTTTGAGGGGACCCTACAAAGTCGACCTAGAGCGTCCACACTGGACGCCTAGGTCGACTTGTAGGGGCTAAGTGGACCTGGGACTGGTCCACGGTGGCAGGGGGGGCACCCCTTGCCAAGTGCCAGGGGGCTCAGCCTTTGCCCCATTGTACCTGGTACGATGGGGCAAAGGGGAACAGGGACCCTGGCAGGGCATAGGGGCAGGGCTCTGCCCTGCCCTGTGGGGGGGCATGCCAGGCTCTCCCTGTGCCAGCCATCCTGGCAGGGAGGGCAGTGGGGAAGCCCTAGAGGCCCCTAAGTCGACTTAGAGTCGACTTAGGGGTACTCCACATCTACAATGGCTTAAGTTGACTTTAGAAAGTCAACTTAAGCAGAAAGTCGACTTTAAAGGAGGTTTAACAAAGTCGATTTAATTTTTCCTTAAGCCGACTTAAGCAGCTGCTTAAGTCGACTTAAGGAAAGTGTAGTGTAGACGCAGAGTAAATTACATCGACTTAAGCAAGCTTAAGTCGACAATTTACAAGTGTAGACGCACCCATATTGCCTCTATATAAATGCATAGTATGCCCACATCTTGAATACTGCATTTAGATCTTGTTGTCCCAGCTCAAAAAATGTATTAGAATGGAAAAGGTACAGAACATGGCAACAAAAATGATTCAGGGTATGGAACAGCTTCCATATGAAGAGGCATTAATAAGACTGGGACTTTCAGCTTGTAACAGAGAAGATGAATAGGGGATATGATACAGGTCTGTAAAAATCATGACTGGTGTGGAGAAAGTAAATAAGGTAGTGTTATTTACTGCTTCTCATAACACAAGAATTACGGTTCACCAAATGAAATGAAGAGGAGCACGTTTAAAACAAGCAAGCAAACAAACAAAAGGAAGAATTTCTTCACACAATGTGCAATCAACCTATGGAACCCTTTGCCAGAGGATGTTGTGAAGGCCAAGACTATAATAGGGTTAAAAAAACCAACAAGAGAAGTTAATGGAGGATAGTCCATCAATGGCTATTAGGCTGTGCTGTCCTTAGGGGTGCTGCTGCCCCCCCCCCCCACTGCTCTGCTGCCCCCGACTGTCTTTGGCAGCAAGCTGAAGGCAAGTGCAGACCAGGAGCATGAGTCCTGCCCCTGGGCTGGCCCACCTCATCCCCCCAGCACGGAGGGTTGCGGGGGCTCCCACAGGTTGATTGGCCCTGGCTCCCCACCATCCCCTGCCCTGCTGTTAGGTCAGGAAGGGGAGGGTCACAAAGCCATACTCAAAGGTCCCTAGCTTTGGTTGCCAGAATTTGGGAATGGGCGATAGGATGGATCATGGGATGGTTGCCTGGTCTGTTCATTTCCTCTGAAACACCTGGCATTGGCTACTCTTGGAAAATGGGTTACTAGGCAAGATAGACCATTGGTCTGATTCAGTCTGGCTGTTCTTATGTACTTCAGCTACTGGGACTATTTGCATGAGCAAAGGTAGCAGCACCTGGTCTATAATGGGTAAAATATATGCTGGTGTAACTATTAACTCCAGTTTGTGGATCAACAATTCATCCTTGGTGTAATACCATTGGCTATGTCTACACTTGCTAAAATTAGTTCGAATTAGTTAGTTCGAACTAACATTCGAACTAATTTTAGCTTAATTTGAACTAGCATGGCCATACTGGAATGTTAGTTCGAACTAACTAAGCACTTGCTTAGTTCAAATTAGCGATCCCCATTCATTTCAATGGCCGGTTAGTTCGAACTAAGAAATTAGTTCGAATTAACATGGCCACATTGGCTAATTCGAATTAGTTAGTTCGAATTAACCCTTTAGCTCAAATACCCTATTCGAACTTATTAGTTCGAATTAAGGAAGCCCTTAATTCGAACTAACTAAAGCCTAGTGTAGCCATGGCTTTAGTTAGTTTGATTTAAGCCTCCTTAATTCGAACTAACTTGCCAGTGTAGACATAGCCATTGACTTTGCAGTAGAAGACTACAGTGGTAAGTGTGGTGAGAATGCCTGGGTGGATAGCTTTGGGGTTGAAAATCATGCTGCTTAAACACTTTGAGTGAAATTCATGAGTCTGAATGACTGCACCCAAAATCAACATTTTCCATGAGTCAAAAAGATGCATCGTTATCCCACAGGAAATTATTTGTTTCAGTTATCTGGCAAATCCTAAACAAGCACCACTAAAAGCAGGCTATTTTTTGTTTTCACTGATTAGCTGACATCATCTGAAGTAAGATGAATTAACAGTGGGAAGGAAGAAGAAGGTGCTCAGATATGGTGATGGCGGTAGTATAAAACCTTAAGATAGGCTAGCTAGAGAAGCTAAACAGTACAGAACCATCCTGGAGGGAGAAAATGAGAATATTTTTAAAACTGTGTTAAAGCTGTAGTAAAAATGAACTGAAAACACTGTACTTAAATTATTTTGTTTTGCAAGGTATAGAGTCCCATGTATGAAATGGGAGAGGTTGAGCTGTAGCTAGATTTCAGATGTCCAAGCCTCCCTTAAAAATGTTAACTATGGCTCACAGCATCCCTGAGATGTAAGTACAGTGAAGCTACGGTAAGGATTCCACCTCTAGTAGGTAATCCTCTGTTAAGAGGCCACTGTAAAACATCCCTGTAGTTTCCAGACTTCGTTCAACTTCCAGCTGAAGAACCAACACTATTAGGAAACAGATTTTTGCAGCTCCAGGCGGTGATTTGTTTAAGACAGATTTCATTGCAGTCATTGCTCTATTTTTCAGAAGGGTGCACTAAAGCACAGAGAAGTTACGGTTCAATCCCATGTCCACTGAGGTCAATGACAAAACTTGGCCAGAGTTGCATAATGATTCCGTAGGCCAAATCTAGTCCTGGGGAATGTAAGCACATCTATTGACTCCATTAAGAGTTGGTCTTCTACATTAGGTATGAATTTAGCCACTCCATTCCCTTTTTTTCAGAGAGCTGCACTTCTCATACCTAACGCTCAGAGGCCATGCTATGTTCTATACATTGTCATTTAGACTGATCAGTGCATGGTTCAGTTTGGGATAAAGAAATACACCTCATTGTATAGTGCTGAACAATAGTGAAACTCTGTTGTGACATTCACCTTGTGCAGAGAGGTGAGATAATTCACTTAGACCTCTCATGAGTTATCCTTTCTCCCTTTGCTCAGAGAAATAAATATTGTAGTGGTGATCAGGCATTGTACATTAAACTTGCTGGCCAGCTCATTTTATTGACCTGCTCAGGTATGATTGAGTTGTTAATATACCAGTTCCCTGGTCATCTGCTGCTGAGAAACAATATTTCTTATCCTCTTAATTATTCATCGTCTTTCTTCAGTTTATATGTATATGGTTTGTTTAATTGTCTGCGTAAGCCTTATTCATTAGATTGAAGAAATTATAGGGGAAAAGATATAGAAAACAGATCTTGAACTGTTCCTTTGTGAGTTTCACACTCCTCTAATTGTGGACACTTCACAACACCAAATTTGTTACTTTTAATAAAAGAAATCATGTTTAGATCAGTTATTTTTTCAGTGCAAGTTAGTGTTAATTATAATATAGATTAGTAATTTTTTAAAGAGGATAACTTGCTTGCAAGTGGTGCTAAACATGATTGAGGCAATTAGAATGTTTAACAACCAGTACAGAAAAAACCCCACAGACACACACAAATAATTTCCACTGCTTTTTAAAGACTTTTAATTTAACCTATCTCCACAAAGATTGAAAGAACATAAGGGGAAAATGGGCCTTATGTACACTTTGGACTTGTTTTTAGAAGTCTCCGCATTACTCAGATAATGACAGGTTGTGGAAGAGGTTCAGAAATTGGACTCAGAGCCAACCAAGAGGTTCAGAAATTGGACTCAGCTTTGGCAGAAGTCAACATGGAATGAAGTTCTTAAAGCCACGTGTATGGTACAAATACAACAGCCCCATATATCGCACAGTTTGACTAATCAACAGCTGGAATGTCAAAACGTCTAGTTGGTTTACAGGATGGCATATATTCCAATGACCACTATGTTTTTACCTTTCATTTTTAGTAGTATTCAGTGGTAGCCTAATTTTCACTTTGGCCCAATTTGAGCAGTCCAAGTGAGGGTAGAGAAGGCCAAGCAGAGAGTGGAACCTGTTCAGTTTTACTTCACCAGAGGTCTGCATCTTCTTCAGATTGCACTATGAAGGATCCTAAACCCTAAGTCAGTTGAATGCAGGTGTGCACCTCTGCTGGTCAAAATTCTGGTGGAGCAGCAGATTGTGGTGGAGCAGCAGCCTTGAATCTGTAGTATTGAATTCAGTGTCAACTGAAAAGCGTGGGGCAAATATTCATTTGCTCTGAATTTAGCAGACCTCTTCAGCACATACTTCATTTACTCAGGCTGAATGCTGACGAGTGGTCTTGAAAATGTTGGCTTCACAGACTGCAAAGTTCAGCTCACAATAGTTCAAATCACACATGAAAGATGAGGAAACCCTTGATAATGGTTCTTGTCAGCCTCACAAGATGAGTTCCCTGCACCACAGAGATGAGCACTTGTGATAAGTAAGGGCATTCCCATCGCTGTGAACTTTCTTGTGGTGAACTGGCAGTTAGCACAGGTGGGTGTGAGGTGCCACATGTGTCTTGGGGATTCTCTTGAAGGGGATGTATCCTTTTCACAGATTGGCTGGTTGCTTTGGCCCATCTCTAGCATCTGAAATTCTGCCAGATGTTAAATGTCTGCTTGTCCCTACTGGAAACAAAAAGCTTGTTTTCTCTTGAAAGGCTTTAATTAATTCTGCAGCTCCTCAAGGGATTTTGAGTTTGGTAAATTTGTGCTTCTTGGCTGTTTGAGGGGACATTTTCTGTGTTGATAGGAGTTTTGTACAGCCATGTCATCAGCTTATGATACTGTCAAATATTAAGTAAGCAGTATGGCAATATTTTAGCTTTACAACTTGTTTATGAAATGTTTGCAAGGAGAAAAGCAAGTGTTAAGAGGTACTGTCATATAATCAAGCTAATTCATGTGAGATCACGTGGACCCACAGCTAAATGGAAATTAATTGTAATAAATTGTGAGAATGCAAACTAGTTGTCTTATTTACATAACCCCTGAAAAAGACAGCAGCAATGAAAATGCCCCAGGGCAGCCAGTTGTGATCTTAGAATGCATATCTTCTTCAGAACAATAAACGCATAACTTCTTCAGAACAATTCACATCATCACGTTTCCAAATAGCAAGTAAGGCTGGACCTGAACCAACCGCCTGAGGCTGATTTCAATCTGAACTTCAGGGGAGAATCCCACTCATTATATTAAGGGCCAAATCACACGCCCAGGTCTGAACTCTGGGGAATTTTGGGACAGGTCAGTCTTGGATCTGTATCCAAATGTTTCTCAGTGCTGTTTCGAAGGGCTCTTTTGTACTGCAAAAATAATGGCGTACAGGGACTTGCCTCTGTGGAAAAGTCCCATGGAAGGTAATAATAATTAAACCAATTGAGTTCTATAGAAATGTAATAGAGTGCTATAGAAATTATTGTGAAAACAGAAATTAAATGGAAAATTATCTCTTCTATAAGTTGAATCATCCTATAAAAATTCTATAACATGGATACAATTCTCTAGTGAATTTTACAGAATGGCTCAAAAACCTATGGGAAGTTTATTAATATCTGTTAAATTCTATATGATTTTGTCATGAAGATGACCACAGCACAGCTATTCCTTGATCCCATTCCAGTAAGGTTAAAATTTGTAGGCAGGATTTGATTGTGTTTCATAACCATGCTAAAGCCTTAAGTTAAAATCCAAGGCTTTTTCCTGCTTGCATGACATGTTTACAACGGTTAGGGTCCCATCAGCACAACAATTTTGAACTATGTTCCAACTAGGCCTTCAGACACAGTTGGTTTTGTAGTGCAGACAGGCCTTAGCAATAAATAAACCTCAAGATTCATAGGTATTGTAGAACACATTCTGTTCCTATGAATAAAACCTTAAAATATCTAATATGCATAACTTTCAGAACGATGCAAGTGTCATCCATCATATCACTATCACTGCTCTTTCTCAGAATAACTCAGCTGGAGGACAAATTCCACTCATTACTTAGAAGTGTTGACTCTGCCGTTTAGATTCGCTGCAAATTGCACATTCACTCTTTAAAAGATGGAAGCTGAGATGCATTTTTTTTGTCTGTGTCAGATTTACAACTATCTTCCTAAAACATGACGAGACAATACATTTGTCCAATGAGCTACTTTTCTGCTGGATAAATTTTTACAGTAAAGAAGATGGAAAGCTAGTGTCTGTTCCAGGCATCACCGACGCTGTATTAGTATTTTTATGTATTTAATAAGTGCAAAGCTTTAAATAAAAGAATCAGAGAGTACAAATTATGGTCAGCCTGCTTCCTGAATGAAAATTTTATGCAGGGTTGTCCTTTGTTCAAGTCAGATACTTTGTCTTAGTTTCCAACCCCACCAAGAGTTCTGTTAACTAATCTAGTTCAAAATCTAGGCTGTCAAAACACTGACAGCTAGCACTCATTGACTAGTATTCACTGAATTGAAAATTTGACCAATTTAAGCCTTTTTTAATTATGTAACATTTGCAAAAAATTCCTGAATGTTGCAGATGTTTGCCACTCATAAGAATTCATCAGATAGATGGGACAAATAATTTCCTGACTTGGGTTTGTACATGGACTAGCTGCGGAAAGATTTACTTTGATTCTTTGCGGCATGTGGTTGGTCAGATGGCTTATTTCTTGCTTTGATTCTTTGGATGACTAAATCTTTTTAATCAGGAGAATATGAATGAAGGATGTTGGATAGCGAGCCGAAGATAAAAAATTGAGATGTGAATAGTGAATAATGCATCTCTAGTGCAAATTTATGGATGTTCTGCAGTCACTAACATCATCACAAATACTTAAAATATGAATATTCACAAACAGAGCTTAATACTATAAAATGTGGAATATCCTCAACTTCCATGGTCTTTAGAAAGACAACAGAGTCCTGTGGCACTTTTAAAGACTAACAGATTTATTTATCGCATGAGCTTTCGTGGGAGAAGATCCCACTTCGTCAGACGCTTTGAAGATAGGAAAGTTACAGAGTGGGAGGAAATTAAATGCAGGGGAGTGTATGACATAGCATCAGGTCAGGCTGTAACAGCAAATCAAAATAGATGTTAGGATTCAAAACACTGGTGCCTTTTTGACTGAGGGCCATAATAGATGGTATGACCTCACAAATGGCTGCAAATTGAATTGCTTGCAAATATATTAATGCATTTGGTTTTTCATTACTCATCTAGCTGTGTTTGATACCCAGGACCCTGATACTAATATTCCAAACGACCAAAAACTGGACAGCTAAGTTCTGCAAGTTACATTTGCAGTCACTCAGTATGGCTATGTCTACATTTACCAAAATTAGTTCGAATTAAGGGTTAGTTCGAAAGATATAATCCAATTTATTAGTTCAAATTAAGCAATCCCTTAATTTGAACTAATGAAAGCCTAGTGTGGCCAAGGCTTAAGTTAGTTCAAATTAAGCTTCCTTAATTAGAACTAACTTGCCAGTGTAGACATAGCCTATGATGCTATGCAACCTCCTCCATATGCTCCCTTCCTTTATACCACAAAAGCAAGGTAGATATCTACCAGGCCATTATTTTTTCATCAGAAGCTGTTTGGTGAAGTACAGCCAGGATCAGATCAAATGGCCAAGTAACTTGAATAATTACAGGTGGTTTGGATAGGGTACTGGGTGAAATTAAGCAATAATAAATTTAGAATGAATATCAAAAATATTTCCTGAAACAGAGATCTGTTGCTGGAATTTTCGCAAGGGAAGTAATAGGAGATGACTTGCTGTGTTATTAAAGATAGTCTGGAAAAAATACTGGGAATATACTGTAGAGAACAGTGCTTTACTGTAAGCAGGAAATGGTCTGAATAACCTGCCAGAGCTCTTCCTTTTCTAATTCACAATGCTATAAGAGTCTGAGTGGGTTTAAGTATGCATTTTTTTTTTAATTTTCATCACCTGGAGATTTCAATTTAAGTGATGGATTCAGTTTGGAGATTTGTCTTCTGCTCATAAACCCAAAGGATTGTCTTCTAGCTGCTGATTTGTACACAGTCTGGACATTGCTCCCATTACACTAAAAAAGCCATCACAATGTTGAGCTATTTGAATAATTTATCTGAATGATCAGTAATTTGAACAGCCCTGGTATGTTACAATAACCAATTAAGACATGAGGGAAAGCTTCATTTTTCTCTTATAACTACAGCTGTGTTTATTTTGCATGTGGACGCTGAATTAAAACTTTAGATCAAATCTACTCAGAACTTCACGGGAACTCACATCTGGATCTGGTTATGAGCTTCATATGTTAGGCACATAACATGGATCTGAATGGGAGCCCTAGATCCAAACCCAATTCAACTTTGTGATTCAGCTTTGTCTTGAATTTAATTAACGATTCATCACTGGCCTGACTTTGGAACATCTGAAACCAGACTTCCTACAGAATTGGGGTGAATCCGCTTTAGATTTAGAAATTAGCTTTGTCTATTGTTTATTTCAGCATTCTCAGCATATGTATCAGAGTTATACATTGGGCACCTACCAATATAGGATCAAAGTGTCAACAGATGGCATCACTACCCACTGCAGAAATGGATTTAGCAAGAAATAATTTCCAAGAGAAGCCATAAACATGTCTTTCATTTGGAAGTCCTTGTCCACCAATCCTTTCCTTTTTCACAAAGAGAAGGTGGATTATAAATTAAGAAAATGAATATCTAGTTAAGATCAGTTCAGCCCATTTTCTGCTGAATGGTTGATGTCAACCAGATAGTGGTGAAGGAAGATCAGTGCAGAAATAAGGTCAATTAATCTTTTACAAAATTATCTCCCTAATCCCCTATGGAATCCTCATGAGCTTTCACTGAAGGGGCCCCACAATTTGTTTACGAAATCACAGAAGTCTCATTTCAATCCTTGGTATTTATGATCTAATATAATGAAGCATTCTGGAATACCTTCACTGAACTGGGATGTACCAAGAGGATTTCACAGAGGGTGAAAAGATTTTTTAAAAGGTGAAACTGATTTCTGTGCTAAACATACACCTGTATCCTCACCTCCTACAAAGAAAAGCAGGTTAGCAAGTGCCCACCCTTGTTGTGGCAATGGGCACATCCCAAATACTTTAGACAGCTCATTCAGCATATACGCCTGCTTTTTACTCAGCTTTCCATTTCATTTTGCAGACCACCTTTTCTAACCTTTTGTTCCTATATGGAATTTGCATAACTCACAAGCACAGAGGAAACAAAAAGCAGTGGGTCTTTCAAACCATCACCATCTCAGCATGCTGAAAGATATTTGCTGAAGAATTCAGAAAAAGAAGAGGCTGATTGGTACCTCATATTAAGGTTTCTCTGTTTTAAATGTTAATTGTGGTAGGCACTTGAGTCTTTAGTGGCCTCTGAGTCACATTTTTATGATGGTTGATGCAAACTGTCACAACATGAGAAGAAAAAATGTAGCTTGCTAGCCTAATCTGAGGTAACTAAGAGCTCAAGACGACTGATTACATATAAAAACACCACAACTTTTATAAAGCTTCATTTGAATCCCACAGGAAAAAAATATGTTAGAAAAATCAATTAACTTTCCACATGAAAAAATGCCTCATATGGCTAAGCTCTCTTTACATAGTTTCCTGATTATGTTTGGAAGCAAATTGCCTTGATTATACCTTTGACTGGAAGGGAAGCCTGTTAATTAATTTGATACATGCTATAGTGCTGCTAAATTGTATCATGGAATGAATAAATTAGCCTACACCAGTATTTGTCTCCCGCAGAAAATAAACATTGCTCACGCAGCCAGTCTCACTTTTGCTGAGTTGGCACAACTGGTTATTCATTACCATGCATATTAAAACAAAAATTATTACTGTGTTATATTCAGGAAGGTAGCGGTAGTAAACAGATTGCTTACTTATTTGAAACAAGGTTTAAACACATTTCTCTGAATTTTTAGAGAAGTTTGGATTTGAACTTCACAGCTGGCCTGCCTCATTGCCTGTACTGAGCCAGAGCCCCTCGGCCAGCACACCTCAGTTCTGGAAAAGTTAAGTTCGGGATCCAAAGTCTTATGTCTATTAGTCAGTGACTGGACATGGTTCCAGTGAGCAGTCAAAGTGGTTTCTAAATTTGTCTTGTCACTTCATAAGAACCTCCCCCACCAAATAATGTTACGATTTATTTATTTATTACAATTATTTTCTGGTTGCATATACAATATGTGAGGTACTTTCCAAATACAAGAGAAAGTATGGTCCCAAACCCAGGCTGTTAATAATACAAAAGATTTACACATGTATTTACAATCTGTGCTGGGAAAAAAAACCCCATTTCAATATAAAGGACACCATCAATTCCTTGTGCTCAAAATGTGACTTACATGTGGAGACGCTGCCAGAGGAAAATGTTATATTTACAAAAATATCTCCATGTGTTATCAATATCATTTTAGTAGATTATTAAACCACAAAGAATCTCCTTTGCTTATTCCAGCACTTTGTTTGTTTCCCAGATGGTTCAGTTGGGGCAGTGAAACTAGACTGGTCAGTTTCACTTCCTGGTTCATTATCACAGTTCCCCTAATATCCCAGGGGAAGCACCTTATATATATAATCTAGCTGGAAAAATAAAGTACTTCGCAATTAGGGAACAATACTCTCATCACTGTAGCTGACTATTATAATCCATGTCTGCTTTCTTAGAGATGAACAAACCAGAATCAGAGACCCATTTTGAAAGGGAAGCTAATATTCCTTGGTAGGGAAAAATCCTAAGGAGGGAAAGATTCCTTGCAGCATGTTTCCAAGGTGAATCTTTGTCAACAACAAACTCTAGAGCTGAAGAATTACGATTGCAAAGACCTTACCTCTGGTCCCTAAACACAGTTGCACAGGGCCACGTTCATTCCTGGTGTAACTCAAATGTAATCGCAATAAAGTTATACTACGGATGGATTTGGCTCAGCGTTTCAGCAACTGTATTATTGGCAAAACAAACAAGGAGTCCTGTGGCACTTTTAAAGACTAAAATTTATTTAAAACATAAACTTTCATGGGTATAATCCCACTTTCTCAGATCCATGAAATGGAACCTGCAGTATGTTAGCAGTGTCCCTTTGATTTTTATTTATTTGTTTTGTTTGAGGAATTTAGGATGTAGTATATTTTGATTTCTGAGGCTTCCAGTCTGGTCAGGGATAATTAATTAATAGCGTAAATTGTGCCCTGAAAAAAGGGAAAACCAGAAAAAGAATATGAAGTGTGATTCTAGAGTTGTTGAACTTCCTTAAGAGGTTAAAGGATGATGGGCAGGCTTTCAAGGAAGGTTGATTAAGAGAGACTAAATACAGTGGCTACTAACTAGGAAGCTATTGTCTGTGGAGGAAGAAAGATTAAATAAATGACAGCAAAAATGTGAGTTTAAGCATGGAAAACTTGATCGGCATCATTTCACATTCCCAGGATACTACTTTGATATTTCTGTGCACTGATTTCCTGCTTCTAAGTTCAAGATAAACATCTAAGTTGTAACTGAAAAATACATCTTTTGGAAGCACTGAGTTTTTTAAAACTACATAAGATGAAAAACAGGAAAAATACCATTGAAATCTCAAAAAAAAAATCTCTTTTGAGAACTCATGGTGGCAATGTTGCACCATTTCTGACTATATATTAGTTCAGAGTACATACCCAAAAAGTATTAATTTACCACACAATAAATAGACAGATGCAGTACACTGGTGCTTTAACCAGGGAACATTGTACTTGGTAGCACTGACTGTGTTTTTTATTAAAATATAGAGAATGCTATGGGAAAAGTAATACATTTTTGTCTTTTTATAACACTTGTATAATTCAAATGCCTAATAAACAAAATATAGTTTGAATTCTGCAGCAATAACCCACCTAGTTTTGCAAAAAGATCTGACTAATTAGTTTTATTGCATCAAATCCAAATACCTGCCTGAAAGGAATATTTAATGTAATAAAACAAACCATGCACCAACCACACAAAGAAACCAGCAGCCACTTCCCACCAATGTTACAAGGTAGAGTTCTCTCTGCCTCTAAGAAGAAAGCTTTACTGCTCTAATGTGCTTATCATAAACATGCTCCCGCCCCAGCTTTCTCTTCTAAATATAAACTTCCCAATAACTTGAATTTCCAAAAATGTCTTTGAAAAAACAGTGACACCATCAGATATTTCACACAGCTCAACAAGAAAGCTTAACGAGAGACAATACCATGGATTTGCTGGCGCACTAGCCAGTACCTAAGTACAAACCCCAACACCTTTGCATTTCAAATGATTCTCCTTGTTGACAAATTTGACACAGTAGTCTAGGAGTCGATGGACCATGGATCTTCACTATCCTCTCAGCCCTGCAGAAAGTTCCTCCAAAATCAGAGCTGAGGGTTGGAGTGCAGCTAGGGAGAAGTTTGCATTGCCATGACCAGTACTGTATAAAGGATTTCAGTTTCCCGGACTATCAGTCGAATACCTTTCATGATGTCTTGCTCTGCTGCCCAGTTATTGTACCTCAGATTCTGTTTGTACACCAATATCAGCTGACATCTCTCCTAAAGAGGAGGCCTTTGCTTTTCTTGTAGTTCCACGTCCTGCTTAGATGTCAAATAAATAAATAGTTTTTACCAGTACTAAGTTAACATTTTTAAGGGGGTAGTTTAAAGGCTGATAGGCTCTAGGCAACAGCTACCATCTTTCACCATTGTATTATAGTGATAGCCCTTCACCTCCACACAACTGAATTCAAATCCTGATTTTGGTGAAAATAGAGAGGATTTTGGAAGGTATCATCCTATTCTTTTCACAACTACCCATAATATATCATCTCAGGGCTGGAATAGCAAAGGATAAAAATGGGAATAGGCTAAGAGAGCTGCATAAGGAGACAATTTTGAATTCTTTGGTTCAAAACTAATGCTTTGCTAATCACCCCCCTCAAATTAAAAAAAAATAAAATCCATAGCAGAGGAATGACTTAGCTTCATATTACGGAGTACTAACTATACTAACAAAGGGATCTACACATGTTGGTCTTCATGAATAATCAATATTCACAGAAAACAGAGAAAAATAAGTTTTGGGAAGCAAGCAACCATCACTGTCACACTTCTGAAAGGGTTACTATAAATGATAGCTGACCAGATTCATCCATGTTGGAATTGCATTGAAGTCACTGGAGTTCCACTAGGGATGACTTTGTATCAATTGGTTTATAAAAATAAATGACAAACATGTTTTGCCTATGTCTGTTTAAGGTGAAGACTGGAAATCTTAGAACTCTTAAATCCTCTCTTTATCTGCAGAAAAAACAAACCATTAGCATTAATAGAACAATGTTCCTCACTTATCATTGTGCTTTATACTTTAGATGGAGAGGCCACTTTGACTTTTAATCAGAAAGTCAATATCCATACAGTCATTGGTCTCAATTCTGAGAAAGAAAACTAGAAAAGTATCTTTGGACTTGCCATGTCCCAATGATATTCTTCATTCAGAAAACTTAAAATGTCATAGGATTCATTTCTTTGGGTATAGGTAACAATCTATGTAACCTGAGTTTTAGGATTTTTTTTATTTCTGACATCAATAAAAGTCCATACAAGAAGTGAAATGGTGGTAACTAAAATGAGTGACATATCTCAAGGATAGCTTATTTGAAGGAATATGACTGGAAAATGGACAGAGACAATTCCATTTATTTCACCTTGGCCAACAAATAGCCTTCAGATGGCACTGTTTACCAGGGCTGATTGATACTAGTTACTACCTTTGTATTCTGCTATTAATCCCAACAGATATCTTGTTCTTTGAAACTTGCCTTCTCACCTCCTTCAGAAAAACAAACATCTCTTACAGTCCCTTAATCAAAGGTATTTTTCTTTTATTTCCCCATGCAACCTCTTCTAAGTTCCTATCTGCATAACATCTCCTTAAATACTACCTCGTGATTGTACTGTACTGTGCAATTTTCAACATTCATTGCCTTTCAGACTTTTTTTTGGTCTTGTGAGAATTACAAATGAGTAAGATTTTCATTATGTGCTGTTGACCTTGGTATGGACAGGTGTGAGGCAAAGAAATATACAACCTTTGTACCTACAAATAATTTGGAGGTACAAATTACATGCTTCCTTTAAAAAAAGTGAGCTTGAATTGATTAGAAAAATGAAATGGAACACATTTAGTTCCATTGTTAAGAAAATTAAAATTTCCATTTTGTAAAAATTACTACCTGTGATCTATAAAACAAATATGAAGCTGAATATTTTCATTTTTAAAAGGGATATTAAGAAGATTCATTCCTTACTACTTCTACTTTTTTCTTTAAAAAAAAAAAAGGTTTTGAACTGTTTCCCTTCCATTCCCCATACATTGGTAAAATACATTAGTTCTGTAGTCTAAAACAAGCACTAAGAAAAGTAGCTTTGATATTGATTAAGAAACCAAATTAAGCACCCAGGACATAATATTAACGGCATGATGAGCCTCTGCAATGGTCTCAGCGAAACTTGCTTAAAGGATGATATGAATAGTATTTTCCTGTTTAGTCAACAAGTCCCCAGAATCCTTTGCAAGGATTCCTTAGCATGCAGATTTATTTTCTCTATGTAGCTGGAAATATTTCAATGTGTGAAATATACTGTAGAGAAATAAAGTAGTTACAGATTGCATGGCTTTGAGGGAAAATACTGTAAAAACATTGCCTGAGGAATAGAAAATGACTGCGATTGTTAAATCTGGTCCTGACCATTATTTCACAACTAAAGTAACCTTTCTTTCCCCAGTTCTACTATTTTGCTTGGGCATTGTTTGAAAAAACAGACAGTATTTGCTTTGTGTGATTTTTCTTTTTGAAAATAATAGGTAGAAAAGAGTGTGAAACTTACCTGAATCTGCTATAGCCACGGTCTTGTTTTTATGGAAGAAAAGAGTATTGAAGCATGTAGAGGCGTGCATTGCTTGGCTTTGAGAACTTGATTTTCATACAAATGGAGTCATACAAATGGTTTTAGAAGCCTAGAGCCAGGTTCCTTCTGAGCAGGTAGACGGATGAAATCCTAGCAAATTCCCAGCAGGGTGGCACAGAAGTAGACACATCCACCTTTGCACCAACACAATCATCTTTGCTCCCATACACAAAGAAGATACAGACTTAGGAAGGGATGGGGGCACGAGGGAAAGGGCTGGTGGAGGTAAGGCTGTGCTATATGAATTATGCTTCTGATCCCTTCTCATAAGGCTGGAGGAAAGTTACTAATCAAGTTCCTCAGGGATTGGTCTTAGGACCAATCTTATTTAACTTTTTTATTACTGAACTTGGCACAAAAAGTGGTAATGTACTAATAAAGTTTGCAGGTGATATGAAGTTGGTAGGCATTGCCACACAGAGAAGCATTGGAGTATCATACAAGAAGTTCTGGATGACCTTGTAAGCTGGAAACAGGATGAAATTTAATATTGATAAGTGCAAGGTCATACATTTAGGGACTAGTAACAAGAATTTTTGCTATATGCATGGGCTGCATCAATTGGAAGTGACAAAGGAAGAGAAGGATTTGGGAGTATTAGTTGATGGCTATGAACTATGAACCGCCAATGTGATGTGGCTGTGAAAAACCTAATGAAGTTCTAGGATGCATCTGACAAGATATTTCCAGTAAAAACAGGGAGTATTATTACTGTTATACAAAGCACTGATGAGACCATCTGGAATACTGTGTGCAGTTCTGGTCTCCCATGTTTAAGAAAGATGAATTCAGACTGGAACAGGTGCAGAGAAGGGCTCCATAGAATGGAAAACCTGACTTATGAATGGAGATGTAAAGAGCTTGGTTTGTTTAGCCTAACCAAAAGAAGCTTGAGGGGAGATATGATTGTTCTCTATAAATACATCAGAGGGATAAATACCAGGGAGGGAGAGGAATTATTTAAGTTCAGTGCCAATGTGGACACAAGAACAAATGGATATAAACTGGCCATCAGGAAGTTTAGATTTGAAATTAGATGTAGGTTTCTAACCATCAGAGGAGTGAAGTCCAGGAATAGCCTTCTAAGGGGAGCTGGGGGGGGGGGGACCTAGCTGGCTTCAAAACTGAGGTTAATACATTTATGGAGGGGGTGGTATGATGGGACAACTTAGTTTGGCAATTGATTGATCTTTGACTACTGTTGGTGGATATGCCAGTGGCCTGAGATGGGACATTTGATGGGGTAGGTTCTGAGTTATTACAGAGAATTCTTTCTCAGCTGTCTGGCTGATGAGTCTTGCCCACATGTTCCGGGATTAGCTGACTGCCATATTTGGAGTCAGGAGGGGATTTTCACCCAGGACAGATTACCAGCAGTTCTGGGGGTGATTTCACCTTCCCCTCTAGTGTGGAGCATGGTAGTGGTTTCTCTGTACCATGAAGTCTTTAAACTATGATTTGAGGACTTCAATGAATAGGTTAGATGCAGAGGCAGATTAGGGGGCTGCAGAGTCCCTGTGCCTCCTGCACCGGTGGGTCACTCCCCCGCCTGGAGCTGTGGCCTCTCCTCCAGCCTAGGGCCCTGGCCCTCTGCAGGTGGGCCATCGCTGGAGGGGCCCTGGGGCCAGAGGCCAGCCCTGGCATGGCTGGTTGGCCCCTGGGGATGGCGGGGCTGACTGGCACACGTGATGCAGCTGTAACCCATATGCCTGAAAAGGCTGTCTCTCAGAGACCTGCTGAGGGTGGGTTACTGTTGCTGGGCAGATTAGCTACCCACAACTAGAAACTTCCAGAAGCAGGGAGTGGTAGCATTTTGAGCATGCTCCACAGGGTGTCCTGCTGGTGTGATGTGTTGTGGTCAGTCAGATGACATGAGAGCAGCAGTCTATGCGGACAGCAGGCTAGGGCTGCCTTGAAAGGAGACCATGTGCTCAGTTTTCTGGAGAGAAGCTGAGCTAGGGGTGAACAAGATGTTTTCTCCCTGGAATAGAGTCATTTGCAACAGACCTTGCAGATATGCATATGGGACTGAGGGCTGGTTGCAAAGGAGAAGAAAAAGCCTGCATGGAATGCTACAGAGGATTCCAGCAAAGGAAGAAGAGGACAGCTATTTCTTGCCACTCAAGCCTCTACACTGGAACAGAGACTGTAGCTGAGAGTTGGGTGAACTCCACCTGGACTTTGGGACTCTTGGGTATCTTTCATGCGGGGGTTTCTGTAGGGATTGTTCTTGGTTAATTGTATTTTGTTTTCTTAGGATAAGGTTAATTTAGTTAGTAGTTAATAAAGTTCATTGTTATGTTTGTTTTTAGTAGTATTTTAATGTGGGGTGGTAGCTCTGAGCAAGCTTTGCTGTGAGTCCCGTACAGACTGGATCCTGGGTCTCCAGCTGCTTTCTACACAGGGATTGGGATTGATTTCTGTGAGGCACTGGAGAAGGGCAACTAAATGAATTTTAGCCCACCCGAAGGTTACACAGGTTCCAGTGTGGCCCAAAGGCCACACTGGAGGCCATACTGCATGCCGGCTGGCCCCCGCCCCTGGAGTGGAGTGACCAGTCATGCCATCCCACCCGGCCCGTGTGGGCAGATTGGGAGCACGGAGCCCAGCCTCTACCCCAGGGTAGCCCTGCCCCCCCCAGCACTGGTAGGGCAGAGGGCCCCCATATTGTGGTTGGCCCCTGGGCATGGGCCCTATAGACCTGTGTGGTAATCCGTAACTGGTTAGGTGTCTATTGCAGGAGTGGGCGGGAAGTTCTGTGGTCTGCATTGTGCAGGAGGTCAGACTAGATGATCATATCGGTCCCTTGTAATCTTAAAATCTGGGAATCTGAATTCCCTTACCCTTAATGCTCTGAACCCACTAGGCTATCCACTTTGATGTTAATACCGTTTGATGCTGCATTAATTTTTGTGCACTTCATTCTGCAGTTAAGCGTATTCTGGAGGCATCTGTCTGCATTAGAAGCCCTGTCAGCATGGTTCCATTGGAATCACACTGACAAGGAGTGCAAGATGGCTGGTGTAGTATGTGTGGATAGCTTTGGTCTCCCATAGACCTGTGCATATGGGTCCTTAGATTTTTTTCCCCCATTCTACAGGGGAAAAAGTTTCCTTTCCTGATGTAATGATCATGTGAAAATTCAGAGACAGGAACTTCATAGTATTTCCTGAGCCCTATTTTGGGGTAGGGGAACAAAGAACGTAATGATGAATAGGTTAATGAGTGATAACAGATGTATTACATCACTGGAACAACTCTCATCAGTAGACCAGTGATCATGAAGGCAGGACACTGTTTCCTAGATATTTTTGCTGAGCCTTTCTCTTCACCCCCAGGATGGGAAAAGATGTGTCATTTTACCAGGTGGCTTCGGAAGTAGCAGTAAGAGGTATAGGGACATGATTGAGGAAACAAAGGGCTCCTTTCCTTGAAACAGGGGCCATGTCCCCATTTGAAGTAATGTTAGGAATAACTCACCACCTCCCGAAGGAAGACTTCATTGCAGGAAGCTCTGCCATTTGCTCTACGTGTTGGCCTGGCCTTTCCAGAAGAAGAATGTGAAAACAACCATGCTACTAACATATGTGCCAGAGATGTGATGGCACCAGTGCTGACACATCATATGAACTATACTCTCTGCCTTTCCCTCAGATATCTTGGGTTGTTGATTTCTGTGCACAGCTTTCAACTGTACAGAAAATGCCAATGCTTCCTTTCACCCCATTTGACCAAATACCTGAAATTTATAATCATTTGTCCAAGTGAAATGGAGATTTTTAGCCAAATTACTGCATGTCTCTTTTGACAGAGCAAATGTAACAGAAATACACTATAAATTATAGCCCTGTCATATATCTGGTCCTTTCATGTATCATGTGGCTTCTTAACAGAGAACATTTTGGGGTACACACCGCCCAAGACGGAATGTCTGTTAGTTTGGTTTCTCTGGTGGATACGTGGTGGTATTGCTAGCAAGGATTTCTTGCTGTTCTAGACATTTGTAAGAAAGAAAGGGAAAGAAAAAACTAGCCTCAATGTGGAAAAACCCCCAAAAGCCCAACTTTTGTTTAATTTAAATATTATCCCTTGAGGTGAATGTTTTTATTTGACTTTTTTTTAAATAAAATGTCAGTACTCTGGTTTCAGCTTTTATGCTGCCTGGATTTCAGCGATGAAGGCACTAACATTGCTAGTAAACTTTGGCCTAGAAATACTCTGTCCTTTTCACTTCCTAACACATCATTACATAAGGAGCATTTCTTTCTAGCTTACAGCAGCAAGAGTTGACATTTATTTATTGGTCCCCCATGTATCACATGAAGCCTTCAGATGCTTCACGATTTACTGGTGTAATTGGCTTCTAAAATCAAAGAATTCACATGGAAAAAACACTATAATAAAATAAAGCCTGGATTTTATCCAGATTTCAACTAGGAAAAGGAAGAAATAGGCCTAGACTCAGAGTACCACTTATATTTCCACTAATATAGTCAATCAGTGACAAAAGATGGAACCCTGAGTTGTACATAGAGCTAGAAAGGTTTAACATCAGTATACACAGTATAGAGGATGTAAGTAAGCATGGAATGTTCAAGTCATCAATGGAACCCAGGAACTGGGCTGGGTAGTCAGAATAGTCAAGATAAGCAATAAGATAGCTGTATTGAGGAAGCATGAGATAACTCTGATGAATCATTTGCACCAGCCGTATGCTGCTCAGGATTTAAAGCTTTCTGATAACAGACCATTCCCCGCAGGACATTTGTCTTCCTCATAAATCTCCCTCACAGTTGGCCGCACTGCTGCATGACTGGCAATCTTTGTTCAGAAAAAGCCCAGGAGTTGTCACTGTAGGTAAGGACTGTGCAACATGGCCAGACTTGAGCCTGAGATTGTATAGGGGGGTGCTGCATGCTTGTGCCTTGCTCCATTGTTAAATGTCATGAATTAATAGTAAAATTCAAGAAAAAGACATGGTTAGTCAGTCACTCTCTTCCAAAATAAACCAATAGAGTGCAGTTTATTCTGAGTGGTATATTTTGGCAAGTCCTTAAATATAGTACTCCATCTGCTCTGCTTTCATATTTAAGATCCAGCAACAATTTTTGTAAGAGTAGAGATTTTTCTTAGTGTCCTAAGTCTTCCTTAGTCTTCCCCTGTCACTCTCCAACGACTATGGAGTATACCTCTCCTCAACCACTGCAGAAGTGGATAAATGCAAACCTACATGTATATAATTTTCTAATTACTTAGTAACTTTAAAAGGACTTAAAATTCATTCTGGCCTGCAGGTATACAAAGTCTTTTAATTTTTTTTAGAGGAAATCAATGTTATTCAATGAAATTCACCCAGCAGAAGAGAAGGAATTTTAAGGTTTCTGCAATCTATACAGAACAGGAGTATAGTAAGTGTGATTTGGGTGGGTGGGGAGCAAAGTTTCTCCTCCTCTGCTTTGAGTATAGGGTATAACCACATCACTGTTGTGAGTGTGTTTCTAAGTGTGGATAGACAGCCATGTGCTTGTTCTGCTTGAGCTAGCATGCTAAAAATAGCAATATAGCCAGAGGCAACATGGATAGCAAGTTGGGCTAACTGCCTGGTTAAAAACCCATTTGGGCTAGCCCAAGCCAACACCCATGCAACTCCAGCTATTCTCCTATTTTTAGCATACTAACTTGAGCAAAGATAGTGTGTGTCCATCTGCTCACTCTGGTAAGCATGCTCCCATCTGCAGTGTAGGCATATCCATAGGGAAAGCATCCACTCCTCCTTTCCTGGGGTGGTGATGAGAGTTCTCCATCTGGCTACAATCCATTCTAATCAGTAATATGGAGCAAAGAACTTCGGTGAACTCCAGCCAGTTGTTTTTTTTACTACTGAGCTGTATTTTAGTGATGGGAAGCAAATAATACTACAGGGCCTGAAGAAACCTGGTGAAATTCTCTTGTTAATAAAAGAAAATTGGACAGAGAAAGGGATAAGACAGAGGAGATTAAATGACTCCTTACCTCACTGTGCACTGACATTTTCCCATTCTGATTAGAATTCTAGACCATATCTAAGAATTGTATTAGCAAATGTGTATATTAAAATTCAAAACTACTTGCTGAACTTTAAAATATTTTCCCTAATGCTCATTATATTGAAAATTGAAAAAAAAATCTGCATTGCTTCTTTATTTGTGAATAAGATCCCTTTAGCTGGTTTCATTTTGTGAGCTGCTTGTAGCTGAAGTCTTGCTTTACCTCTATTTAGAATAACTAGACTTACAGAGTGATACATAACATATTATGAATAAAGTAATAATTTGTGGCTAGGTGTGCAGTATGCACAAATGTCACATAGTTTGCACAGATTAATGCATGAGCCAAGTGCAAATATATTAACTTAACCAACTACCGGAAAGCAAGTTTAATGAAAATTGAAAATGATTGCAACTGGGGGAGAAAAAATCATTATGGTGACAGAATATTTTATGTAAAATATACATCCTAATATGATGACATGTATGGTTTAATCCTGAATGATTTTGTTGACATAAGAAAGGCGGTTGTGGAGGCTATTTTGTGCCAAGAAGGAGATTTTTTCGGTTTGTGTAAGTTATTTTGTGCCTATACCTAGCAGAGAAGGACATGCTGTGATTTTAACCTTTTCCAGTGATAGAGATATTTATGCTTAGGTTTAATCAAGACTACAGCTACCTGCAGACCCTATCATTAATGGAAAAAGGCCTGACTGAGTATCTCATATATTTTTGCTATCATGTAAAGCCAGTTAGCGCAGTTTTCGCCAATACTTTTTTGATTTCAAGTCATGCTACAGGAGAGACCAGACAACACTTCAGCATCTTATCACAACTACAGACCCAGTGCTCCCCTGTTCTTGTGCCAACATAGGAAAGACATACAAGAAGGTGACCTAGAAGATGGAGGCAATGTCTCTAGCTGAAGTTCTCCTTCTCAACGGGGAGGAGAAGCCAAAAAGCAGCATTCTAATTGGCACGGTTTTCTAAAGTTCATGGCAAATTGCCACGTATGATAATGTTGGCCAGAAACATATTAACAAATTAACTACTACTGCCGTATTAACTTCCTATAAAGATGATGGCCTAATGTAGCCTAGAACAAGAGCTAGCTATATAGTCAGTGGGAAAGGAGTTTTCTGTGGTTCACTGGTCTAAGTGACTTCTTAGCGCCTGCCATTCCCACATATCTAAGGGGGCGTTTACACTTAATTTAATCTGCGTTCACACTACATTTTCCTTAAATCGACTTAAGCAGCTGCTAAAAGGAAAAATAAAGTCAACTTTATTAAACCTCGTTTAAAGTTGACTTTACTGGCTAAGTCGATTTTAGAAAGTTGACTTAGCCAGTGTGGACGTGGAGTAGCCCTTAGTCGACTTTAAGTTGATTTAGGGGGCTTTAGGGCTTCCCCACTGCCCTCTCTGCCAGGGTGGATGGCACAGCCACAGCCTGGCATGCCCCCCCACAGGGCAGGGCAGAGCCCTGCCCACCCTGCTCCTATGCCCTGCCAAGGTACAATGGGGCAAAGGCTGAGCCCCCTGGCACTTGGCAAGGGGTACTCCCCTTGCCACCGTGGACCTGTCCCAGGTCCACCTAGCATCTAGAAGTCAACCTAGGCGTCCAGTGTTGACGCTCTAGGTTGATTTGGCAGGGTCCCCTCTAAGTCGACTTAATTTTTGAATGTGGACATGCTAAATCGACTTAAATTAACAAGTATAGACATAGCCTAAGGGAATAATACAGCAGAGAATCCATGTCAAGAACTCATATTGACGTATATAGCTAAATAACTGTAGTGATCTATGTAGTGTTTTCTGCTGACAGCTCCATTACATTTTCAGGATCCTGCTGTGTACAGAGCCCTCTGCCATTTTGTGAGGTAGAACAGATGCAGCATGTTACAGAGAGACACACACCATGTTTCGTTTTGAAGACTTTTTTGGTTTTTCTTGTTTTTTGTTGTTTACAATAAGCTAACATAAATCATCCAGACAGGATCACCTTTTGGAACATGGAAAAGTGCACACCCGCACTCTTGATAGACTAACTCTTCTCTTTCTAAGGGGTTTAGGACAGGAACTAAGAATCATAGTTTCATGTTCCTCAGAAATAAAAAGGTTTCTCCATGTGACATTTTGTCTTTGTTTACAATTTTATGACCAGATTTCCATTTAAGGAGAAATCTCATTATGCTCCATTTACATAAATCCTTTGTTTTTTGATGTTATTTTTCTAAGATTCTTTATGTTGAAAGGCTACTACCAGTTTACCTTGATAATAGATATTATTAACTCAAATAGGCACATCACCAAATAAACTGCGCACAATAATTACCCATATGTTTCAAGAAAACATAGTTTTAAACTTTTCTATATGTGATTTCTTCAAATGATACTGAAGAAATAAAATACTGTCCATTTTAGTTACCATTTTTTAATGAATTAAAAACAGAACTGTTGATAGTAAAAGCTATTTTCTAAATAAGCAGTTAATGTGTGGCTGTACATGTTGCGGTGTACTATGGAGCTGAATCTGTGTAGAGTATAGTAAATATGCCAGCTTTTAGAAAAGTTGCTAATGATTATTTATTATTTGCAAAGCAAAAACATGATTGGTTTATTTTTTTAATGAGCTCTTCTGGTTTGGTCTACTGTTTTCTCCAATAGTTCAATTAATCTAATAAGATAGGGAAGCCATTCCCTTTTAATTCTTTTATTCTTGCTTGCCCCATTTCAATAGCAGTTATTAATTATTTGAACCCAATGGCAAGACTGCCCCTTTGCTTCCAGCCATGACTGAAGCTGGTGAGAACTCCTTTAGAAGTAATTGTGGTGTATGAAGGCACGGACTCCGGCTGATGCAAGCACGAAATCACTTTATTAGCAGCTTACAGCCATTCTTATACCCTACAGATAGTATACTTGGTAATTTTCCACATTCACAGGTTCACATCTAAATCAACAAGGTTTCAGTTCTTGGCCCGGTCACAGCTCCTTATCATGCAGCTGTGCTGAGTTCTTATTTACCAAACTGGTTCCTTGCTCAGACTGATTCCTTGATTTCCCACGCCGCAGCTATTTTTCTGACCTTGCATTCTTATTCTATAGTTACTCTTTAACCATTACTTCTCCCAAGTGCTGTACAACACATGGATCCGAATGCTGCACAGCACATGGGCCTGGACCAACAACACTGCTAGTGGTGGGTCTCCACGACCATCAACACTGCTAGTGGTGGGTCTCCACAAGTAATACGTGAACAAAACTGTGCCTGCCCTGATGTCCTCTTTCTCCAAGAGGATAGGAAAAAGCCATTGGTATGTACCTCCAGTAACTTACTCTTCCACCACGCACTGGTTAGCTGCACTGGCTGCTGTGTTAAAGGGGGAGAACATGCTTGGCTTTGGCGTAGTAGTAGGTGTGTAGTGCCTATTTACCTCTGTGCACCTAGACCCAAGGTCTGACTCCCTTTTATGTATGTAGTGAGGCCCACATTCTGGCCCATAGCCATGAACTAAATGAATGGGCTTCCCCACACCATCGGGTCCCTTTCAGCTGTGGTTTGCAGTGAATTCTATGCCTGTTTTCTTTCGTAAGACCGATTTGCAATAATATCTGTTTGTTCCATAGGGATCATAGTGCTGTGCATTATATTCTTCCAATTTTCCAAAGAGATTTTTTGGTTCAGTTCCTTTACCCAACCTAGCCTCTTGATGTCAATACAGCCTTATAGTTCTGTACAGAAATGTGAAAACAGTGTATTTATTTTTAACGTTTTTACTAGAGATTGTATTATCTTATAATTTATGCACAAAATTTTCTACTGAAAAAATATGATTTAAACGGTCCCCAAGTCTTATGAGTTTGTAAATAAAGGGTATGGTTCTAATTTTACCCCGGAAAAAAAGTCCATTGACTTCAGTGGAATTACTTTTGATTTACATGGACATATGAGACGAATCATGCCTAATATCTTTACTGAAAGAAGAGAAAAAAGACCTGTTTTACACATTTTTCTTGCCATTCTATTAAAGATTTTAGTTCAGTTTTGTCAAAACATTTCCTAGGGCTGGAGTCTGTCACCCTTAATCATTGGTTTTAATGGGAGAGATGGTCATTTACACTAAAACCTCTTAAAACCACTCCGGCAATGTAATTGAGTCCTCCAATAAGGTCATTTTACACTGCCAGAATAGTATAAAAGGAACTTAGTGTGAGAATCTGGTCCAAGATATCTACTCACTGAGTAAGGTACTGCTAAGTGAATTGATCCAAAGTCCATTGAAATTAATGATAGTCTTTCCATGCACTGATGCCAATAAACTAAGGACCAATCCCACATAAGGGTGGCAGGGTCTGACCTTTGTATATTCTAATTATTTTGTGTCCATTTTTCCCTTACATCTCTTGTGAAGTTAAGTATCACTCATATAGGACATTATAAATGGTGATCAAAAGCACTAGTGGTTTCATATGTTGTCTGCACACTGGAAATCCACACATTATTTCTTGAGATTTTTTGTTTTGTTTCTGATTTCACTGACCAATAAATACCTCCCTCAGTGTTATTAACTGTGTTTCATCTTTTCCAGTCTGGTAACCATTTTCATCTTATCCTCTTTGATTGAGTCCACCATAAACTTGAAGTGGTATTCATAATAGTATAATATATTTGACCCCAACACTCTTCCATTGTGTCTGATTAATATGAATCATGAGATGTGGTTATCAATTCATTTAGTCTTTTAGGGATTGTTAGTGGAAAATATTGAAAGAACCCCAGTACTTCTAGGGTCTTTGATTATTTCTATTAGATCTAGTAAAGATAAGAACAGACTATCACATCTATTTAAATAATCTTTTATTCCTTGGAATAATCTACTGTAATTTTCTTTAAATGCATCGTTGAGAGCTGGCTTTATTTGTGCTTCCTATATACTTCAATTTCTTTTAGTTCCATTTAAATATATCCATAATACCAGCATCATCTATGTACCTGTTGTTTAGCATCATAGCTGATGTTTTTTGTCATTTATCTTGTCCAGAAATTGAGTCATATTCCTTTATTGTTCTGAGTAGTTCTGAAATTGATTTTGAAAGGTTTGAAATATACTATAAATCACCACCCACATAAAAAGGAATTTTTATGTAAGACATTTCCTCTTTTTATCCCCTTTATTTTTTTCTCTTTCATTCTAGTATTTATCACTGTTCAGGGCAAATTCACCTGTATTCTCTCTCTGTGATTCAGCAAGGACACCTCCTTCAGGCTTTCAGGTCCTCAGCCATCACCTCTCTTGGGAAGAGACCCACCTCTTTTTTCCCTCTTGAATGGGGGTTTTCTGAGCTGCAGCATTCCCTACCTACATTATCTTTTTCCCAAACCAGACTGCCTAAATAGGCCAGCATCTGTGCTATGGTCTCTTTTCAGAGACTATAAATAGTATAATTGTCCACAGTTATAAGTTACCACACCACCCTTTCTAAGCAAGCACATTATTCTTAAAATGAAAGCATTATAGAGAAAACATATTAAAAACAATTGAAGAATTGACATACATGCTATAAGGATACCAGAGACTGTACCCCAGCTCCAGCCCAGGGCTATGTCTACACTGGGTAATTTAAGTCGACTTAGTGTGTCCACACTTAAAAATAAAGTTGACTTAAAGGGGAACTTAAAAAGTCAACCTAGAGCGTCCATACTGGACGCCTAGGTCAACTTCTAGGGGCTTAGGGGGACCTAGGGGAGGTCCATGGGGGCAGAAGGGTACCCCTTGCCCAATGCCAGGGGACTCAGCCTTTGCCCCATTGTACCTATGTACAATGGGGCAAAGGGGGACAGGGACCCTGGCAGGGCATAGGGGCAGGGTGGGCGGGGCTCTGCCTTGCCAGGTGGGGGGGCATGCCAGGCTCCCCCTGTGCCACCCCCCGGCAGGGAGGGCATTGGTGTAGCCCTGGGGTAGCCCTAAGTTGACTTAAGCCTTAGGTCTACTAGGAAGGTGATTTTATAAAGTCGACTTTATTTTCCTTAAGTCGACTTAAGCAGCTTGCTTAAGCCGACTTAAGGAAACTGTAGTGTAGACTGGTTAATTTACCAGTGTAGACGCAGCCCAGGTTCTGGTAGGAGTCAGTCCTTCAAACCCCACAAAGGGTTATTTTCTGTGATTTCAAGATCCTAACAGCCTCTGATTAGAACTAGCTCACCCACGAATTGTTTAGTCTTTCCTTTATACAACTTGGACCTTTGATCTTCAGCTCTGGGAACAGGAATCGGAAGCCAATGATCTTCTCATCAGGACTTAGCTTCAAAAGACTAGGCTTTTGCTTTCAGAAGTGGGAATTTGCATCTCTCTCTCCCTAGAGACTTCCAAGACAAAGACTATTGGGCCAAAAGTCCATTGTTGTTTGGCCCTTGTGCACAAGGCAAAGCTGGTATGTATCCCATGGCAGACAATACTCAAAATAAATTAAGATGACTCAGGAAGTCTGCTCCCATCCTCTACACCTAACATCCTTCTTTCTGCTGCAGGTGGATCCTAGTTATAAAGGGGAAAACAGAGTCTAAAGATAAGGGAGGCTGTGTCAGTGAGCAATAATGGAAGTGGGTAAGGAACTAGAATGAAAAATGAATGCTCTCTCCCTTCCCTCAAGCTCTTCCATTTTCAGAATTAAAAAAAACTGGGCAACTGGGAGAAATCCTAAGATCAAAGAGACTCCTGGAGCTGGAACTACACAAATGAGCAATGGTGGTATAGGGGCTCACAACCCTCATATGGTATATGGTTCCCTGTGCAATGGTTCACTGGTGAAGGTGAGACCAGATCCACCATAAGTTCAGTCCACCTTGTGGAAAAGGCACATAGAAACAAAACTTAAGAAGACTGCATGGAGGAGCGCTCTGTTGATTTAAATGGGAATTCCACATAAAGAGCAACTACAGGATCAGGCACAGATGAAAGGGTGAAATAGATTTCACATTTTTATTTGTATCTTCACTTCATTATAGCTCCCCCTCAAGTATGTTTAATGGAGAACGAGAGAGAGTTGAATATAATAATAATAATAATAATAATAATAATAATAATAATAATAAAGAAAGCAAACCTTGTTCCAAGCAGGTGTCAGGCCAGCTGGTGCTTGTACATGTTTTACAGTATATTACAATCTTGTGTACTTTAATGTTAGAGTACAAAAGAAGTCTCTATGTGATGGCCATTAAACACTGTGATTTTTCTCAGTATATCACAGTTAGAGAAACACCCTCACTAAATAACTATGATCATGGCCTTCAACATTTCTCATTTCATACCTGTCATGTGTTGGTCTAATTGGTGCACTGCATAGATCATGAGCAGAGATGGAAACTAAAATTATGTATTTGCACAGCCTACAAGTTAGACCAGACTTTTCTTACTTTCTCTCTCTCTCTCTGTGTTCCTCTCGTTGATCTCTCTCTCTGATATGTACAGCTCAGCCCTAGTCTAAATGTATGATGAATCTCTCTGGAGCCAGGTCTGATTACTTATTCGATCCATCTGTAATATGAATTTCTGCTGGACTTTTCCAGGTTATCTGTACACAGCCCCTGTAATCTTGCCTGGAATCTCAGAAAGGTAGCCCTCAATTGTATTTGTAGTATAATGATTAAGCGTGCATGATTATGGCCTTCCCTACTAGCTGGGCAATATATAGAGGAAAACAGTAAATACTGCAGCCAGTTAATGAATTTATTCTTTTAGCTCAAGTGATAAAGGCCAACAAGGCAAGCTGCATATTCAGTTCCCTCTTACAATCCTTAGTAAGTATCATTTTATGTGGGAAATGAATATGAAGTTGGAGTTTACCATTTGGGATTGGAAAAATAATTGTAGATAACATACAGTCTTATTTATTATTCACAGTTGGATAGAACCCCAGGATTTTATTGTTGGGAAATGTTTTATTTCCCAAATGATATGGCAGATGTAACAAAGTATTACAAAGTATATTGGTGTTTAAAAACTACGCTAGCTTCTGTCAATATTTTTGGGAATGTATCAAAATCCAGACAATTGCACTCGGTCCAGCTCTAATGACCCAGAATGGAGGCTCACACTTTCAGAACCTGAAGCTCAGAAATCTTGTGTTTTGGATGACATGGGTACCTAAGATATTTGGATGGTCTGGACAGCTAAAATGGAATTTACTTTCATCAACGGGTTACACTAGGGGTGGATAGGTACTTAGTTGGGGAGATGCTGAAGATGAGGGCCTAGTGAATGGATGGGAGCTGATGCTGGGAAGGACCTGGAGGTACCTGTAGAGGGGGTGATGCTGGTGGAGTAAGAAGGTGCTGCTGCCTGATGAGATTGGGGAATGAGAGTGGGTGGAGATTGGGGTTGCTTCTTCTTGCTTTCATATCACTCTCAACTTTAATGAAGCACCCTTTCGAACAGGATGATGAGCTGGCTGAGCACTGAGAGCAATCGAGACTGAAATCAGTGAAGTGACTTCAAGGCTATAGTTGGTTCTAGGACTGGAAATCATTTTCAGCCATGTTTGCAACATAATTGTACAGTTGCAAACCCCATCACATGTATGATCAGAAGGTGTCTTAGGCTGCGTCTACACTGGTGAATTAAGTCGACTTAAGCTTGGCTTAAGTCGACTTAAGCAACTTGCTTAAATCAACTTAAGGAAAATAAAGTCAACTTAATGAAAATTAAGTCGACTTTATTAAACCACCTTTCTACTCGACCTAAGGCTTAATTCGACTTTTTAAAGTTGAATTAAGCCAGTGTAGCCCTGGGGTAGCCCTAAGTCAACTTAGGGCTACCCCAGGACTACACCAATGCCCTCCCTGCCAGGAGAAGAATGGCATGCCCCCCAAAAGGCAGGGCAGAGCCCTGTGTGACGCTTTCTGGATTTAGGGAAGCATTTATGATATTATTTTCAATGGATATCTCATAAATGCTATAATCCATAGGAGCTATGTCATGTTTGGTATCAATAGAAAGCCCCCCCCAGTGTTCCCTCTAAGTTGCGCGGGTGCGCGGCCGCACAACGGCCGTCGCAACCCCCGCGCAGCACTGAGGGACCTCCGCGAAGGCCGGCAGCCCCCACTAGACCCCTGGGGCTGCGGCTTTGCTGCGGCAGACCCGACCTGAGCCCGGCCTCTTGGCTGGCCCTCTCCGCCCCCAGGGCGGAGCAGGCAGGCTCTGGGCCGGGGCATGTGCACGCGCCTGCCTGTCTGCCTGCCCCATGCGGACAGGGCAGCGGTGTGGCCGTGGCCGGGGCAGGCTGCTGGGCTCCCACCAGCCAGCCGCCTCGACTTCTCGGCCCGGGGCCGGGGTCGGCTCCACTCCGCTCAGCCGACAGCCTCGGCCTCCCAGCACGGGGCCAGGATCGGTCTCCGGTGCCAGGGTCTGCTCTGCCCTCCCGGGGCCGCATTCGGGTCCCCGCCCCGAGCGGCCTCGGCTTCTTTCTTTTTTTTCTTCTTTCTTTTCTCGGCTTCTTTTTTTCCTCCTTTTTCTTCTTTGCCTTCCTTTCTCTTCCCTTCCTTCTCTTCTTTGCCTTCCTTTCTCTTCCCTTCCTTGCCTTCCTTTTTCTTTCTCTTCTTTCTCTTCTTTGCCTTCCTTTTTCTTTCCCTTCTTTGCCTTCCATTTTCTTTCCCTTCTTTCTCTTCCTTCTTTCCTTCTCTCCGCCTTTTTTTTCCTACCTTCTCTTTTCT
This sequence comes from Pelusios castaneus, assembly GCA_007922175.1. NCBI lineage: Eukaryota > Metazoa > Chordata > Testudines > Pelomedusidae > Pelusios > Pelusios castaneus. The sequence goes on along the minus strand of ML685785.1, from coordinate 15,776,119 downwards.
TCCTTTCTCTTCCCTTCTTTTTCTTGTTTGCCTTCCTTTTTCTTTCTTTCTTTCTTTCTTTCTTTCTTTCTTTCTTTCTTTCTTTCTTTCTT